>JARWKJ010000004.1:8836294-9436294 GCA_029959095.1 Rhinichthys osculus | reverse complement strand
AAGTTTGATTTTTTTCTAAAACCACTTTATTTATGTTGTTCTGTCGGATTATAGTGTCGATTTCACTGAATATGATCAAAAAAATGTTGCAGACGGCAGCTTTAATAAATATTATTATTTTATTAAAGTGGACGTGCCTTTTGTGTTTAAGAGTAAAAGCTTTAAGTTAATAGTCTATTCGTGTCTCAGCCGCGAAGCTGAGCTCCTATGTTCAGTCTCGCTCTGTGCGAGGACATCCACAGAGTGGCTGAAATGATATAGTGTCTGTCAGTTATTATAACATATGACAAAAACAATTGTCTAAAATATGTTGCATATTCCTCAACAGTTCTTGTGCTGAAATCACTAGTTGACATAGTACTATTTTCGGAAATCAGAGGCTATAATATTGCGCAGTTGCACGTGATGCAACGCTGTCAGAGCCGACAGACTCGTCGAGTGTGTCATTTCAGTGCAAAATAATTAGGTCAAAAACGATTTAATATACTGCAAATAGCCTACTAGTTTTTATGTTTATTTATAAATTCATTTAGGTGGACAAGGCTACCAAGTACTGCACAGCTAATTAATCGAACGTTTTTTTTTTTTTTGCCCCAAGATTCGACCGACCAAGATTTTCTTTGGTTGATTACAGCCCTTGTCATAACAATGAAATTAACAACTTAAGCACCAGTATAAGCTGCGAAGTGTATTATACCTGTAGTCTGTTGGTGAGGATGATGTTGGGGTACATAGCCCCCACATCCAGATGGTAAATAAGAGGACACTCAATTCTATTGGGCACTTCCTTCAGAGAGATCAGCTTCCTTTTGATCTCATCACACACCTGAAACAGGTAAGATTATTATGACAACTGGTATTTAATGTGATACATGTAAGCATGAAAAACATCATTCACAAAATAAATAGGACCATGTGTCCATAAAAAACCATCACTGAATATCGACTCTGACTGACCTCATTAAAATTGGTGACCTGCTCAAGGGGAATATTCTCCTCTTCCTCAATCGCATGACGAAGAGTACGGTCTACCCTCTGAATCAAAAAGTCAAATGCTCCTGGATTCTGTCAGAACATAAATTATAAATAATTATGTAGATACGATACAAATAAAACAACTCAAAACAATGTGCTTTGATTAAAGATGGAGTCCCAGTTACCATTTTAAAGCGACAGGGGATGTCACTGCGAAACACACCAGACTCCAGAGCCTCGACGTGGCCGCCCACATAAGTCTCAGAGTCGAGTACATGACCATCATCTGTGAGTTTATTAAAGACCTGCTCCTGCTTGTTTGGGAAGACAATGTTGGCATGGAAGGCCTGAACCATCAGCAAGGCTTCACACAGGGTCCCGGAGCCTTTCCGCAAAACCTGTTTACACATTTGTGTGTCCAGACAGATATAAAACAAAACCATGATGTTAAAAACTATTACCGTATGTTTACAGCTTTCTCATCACAATGTGGTAACAATAAAACCAAGAATTCGTAAATACAGACCTCATCGGGTTCCATGGGAATAATGGTGCAGAGGGCAAAAATGAAGGGATGAACATATTTCATGTAAAGGTAGTATGTGGCCACAGCGTCAGACACTGAATAGGTGGCCAGAGTCTGAAAAACAATAATACAGCTCATAATGCAAAAACAAGAACTGTCACACACAAATCCATTAAATCCAAAAATGTAAATATTTGATTAAAATAATTAAATATATTAAAAAAATGTATATTTAAAAATAATAATAATAAAGAAATAAGTAAATGATTCACAAAGTAACAAATTTATAGTCACTCAGAACCAATATGATGGCTAATATGCATCTACGCCAAGCAGGATTTTGGACCAATTAGTATTTATTTTTGGCCACACAACACAGCTAAACGTCTTGTTAGTTGTGGCTGGTTAAGACAAAAACTCAGATTAACGTAGAATGGACTATGTATGGTGTTACAATAAAATCTGTGTTAAAAGTGAATTTATATTTTGCCTGACATAAAAATTCATAAACCTCGGAAATATAGTGTGTTGATTCGATGTTTATTGTGTAGTAAGTGAATGGTCATCCATGTAAATGATCAATGAGTGTGAAAGTTGAGGAGTAGAGGAAGGGCACCTGTGGTTCTTCAGTAGCCATACGGCACATCTCCTCTGGGTCCAGCTCTACAGGGTCATAACCTAACTTAGCTTTTGCTGCAGCCTTGAGGTTATGACTTCCTACAGGCAGGTAACTGTCTCTCTTTACCCACCTGAATGAAGAGAGAGGGTGAGACAGGGTGTATTTCCTAATATAAAGTCATACACAAGCCTTTCATTAGAAAAAACATTTAAGCCACTCTTACCTGAGGCAGTCCATGTGAATAGCTTGGCTGGCTTTATATTCTCCCTGATTGTCCTTCTGGAAGCCGATCTCCTGATGCATATTCAGGCCAAGTTGGGCTGCCCTGGTCTCTATAAATGGCCTGAGGACATATAGACAGAAATTCACCATCATCACATGCTACTTGTCAAAACACAAAATTGTCAAAACCATATGTAAATGCAAAATAAAAACATTAAACAGTCAACGGGATTTTATGTGATATAATATCAGATAGTCTAACAGTAATAGTCTAAAAGCATCTCCTACCAGTCAAAGAAATCTCCGTTGTAAGTGACAAAAATGTTCGGCTTGGTCTCATGGACGTGTTCAAACCATCTCTGAATGAGAGAGGCCTGCAAGTAGACAGAAAAGGTCAGAAATAGGGAAGGCGAATATTTACCAAATTACAGAAAAAAAGTAGTTTGACAACTTCATTTTCTCAAGCCTTGTTGTAATATTGACAACATTAAGTTAATACCAGTCTGGAAAGCAATGCACATCATATACTGTTGTTCAGCCTTACCTCATCAGGTTCATTAAATACTGTGAAAGGGCCCTCGTATTCAGGTTTAGGTGTGAACTCGAAGTCTTCAATGTCCTCAGAGACAATTTCTCTGTTTGTGATGAGGAAGCCCTGGGAAAATAGCACATACATTATAAACCATATCAAATATTAAACATATCAAAGAGGCAGATCAAATTTAAATACAGCATGAATAAAAAAACTGACAATTAAATTACATATTTACTGTATGTAATGAATGACTGATCTATCGTAAGAGCGCAGAATACATTACCTGTCCATCTATCATGTATGATATCATCATGATCTGGTCTGTTTCAGCATCAGGAAACTTCAGAGGGAGTTTAGTGGTCTCAATATCAAATGCCAACACTACAGGGTCCTTAAAATGACAGAAATAATGCCATGAATATGTGATTCATAATAATTAATTCAGGATCCTCAGTGAATAAAATGGAATGACATTATTGACAATCATTACCAGAGACTAAGCAAAGATCTCAAGCATTTGAACTCTTTAAAGGGTTAGTTCACCCAAAAATGAAAATTATGTCTTTAATGACTCACCCTCATGTCGTTCCAAGCCCGTAAGACCTCCGTTCATCTTCAGAACACAGTTAAAGATATTTTAGATTTAGTCCGAGAGCTTTCTGTCCCTCCATTGAAAATGTATGTGCGGTATACTGTCCTTGTCCAGAAAAGAAATAAAGACATCATCAAAGTAGTCCATGTGACATCAGTGGGTTAGTTAGAATTTTTTGAAGCATCCAAAATACATTTTGGTCCAAAGATAACAAAAACTACGACTTTATTCAGCATTGTATTCTCTTCCGGTTCTGTTGTCAATCTGCGTTCAGTGACGCTGCTGATGTGTATCTGGTGCGCCCAAGCTTTGTTTACAGTCTGAGGGAGACGCACGCTGTAAACAAAACAATCTTCGCAAACATGTCTAAGGATTTCGACACAGAGGAAGACTTGCATTTTTTTGCCCAGCCATCTTTATTTGAACCCGAATACACGGACGCATCAGATACACGTCAGCAGCGTCTTACGTCAGCAGCGGCACTGCGGACTCGTGAACGCGGATTGACAACAGAACCGGAAGGGAATACAATGCTGAATAAAGTCGTAGTTTTTGTTATTTTGGGACCAAAATGTATTTTCGATGCTTCAAAACATTCTAACTAACCCACTGGTGTCACATGGACTACTTTGATGACGTCTTTATTTCCTTTCTGGACAAGGACAGTATACCGCACATACATTTTCAATGGAGGGACAGAAAGCTCTCGGACTAAACCTAAAATATCTTAAACTGCGTTCCGAAGATGAACGGAGGTCTTACGGGCTTGGAACGACATGAGGGTGAGTCATTATGACATAATTTTCATTTATGGGTGAACTAACCCTTTTAGACATGCAGAAGCATTTGTTAAGATTCTTACAGGTCTTTCCACAAGATCATCCCTGCGCACAATCTCAGGAGGATAGGCACTTCCTCTGTACCGCACATTATACCAGTGAGCCTGTCAAAAAACAGAGCTGTCAGTCAAGAAGGTCTCGTTTAAAAACGAAACATACTGTATAATCAGTCATGTAGCCTGTATGGGATGTTCCTTTACCACGTGAATCTTCAGGTCAATAGAAACACGGACGTGATAGGGCACGTCATATTCTCGCATGTCCAAAATGTTGTCAAGCTGCTCAGTCATCTTCTTCGACGAGCCATCCTTATTCTCCGTCACTACACTCCCACCAACCAAAGCACTGGAACATGCAAAAGCAGCATTTACGTATAGGTCTGGATAACAATAGAGAACAATCTCAAGTGCATTGTGGAAAGTCTTACAAATTAATTTCTTGAATAAACTTTTTGAAAACTATTTTTTAAATCTCTTTTAGGATTTTTTCCTTTTACATTGCAGCAACAAAGGTTTCAAAATAAGCAGGACATCTAAATTTACAGTGTGCTTTCTTGACAGTGCCAAATACCTGGATAACATGCTAGTGTAGGCGTCATTGGACTTCTCTCTCTCTCTGTTCTTGCGGACAGCAGGTGAGATCTCCCTTTTCACTTTAACAAGGTCATCCACAGTGTTAAAATAGAGTTTGATGTAGCTCCTCTTCAGGCCCACCAGGTGATTAGGCTTTTAAAGACACATAAAAATCAAATGATATACAAAAATAACAAAAGAATGAGTAAAAACAAAATGGATCCATAAATGAACAAAATTCAAGTATTGATAATATTAGATTTTGATTTACATTCATGTTATATAATGGCATCAGTTTTAAATGGATTTCTTCTTTAACATTTTCTCCCAGGCTTTTTGCCAACACTGTTTAGCATTATGATGGACCACGATGCCTTATGTTGTGTAATAGAGGTGTTTTAGAGATATGCTGAAACCCTGACGTAGGGGTGGGTGATATAGCGGTAGACACGATGAACCGGTGGAAAAGCTTATCGTTTGCATATGTTTTAAAGCATTGCGTTGATTTTAAAGCGTTGAAGCACAATTAGCAGCGAAAGACAACTCATTTCTATACATGCGCACGATGTCTGAGAGACGCGCGACTTAAGCCACTGCTCAAACCGAAATTTACCAATTTTCCAAATATACCTGCTGTCATTATTAATGCTAATCAAACAACAAAAGAGAGAGAAAATCTCTCACCGCTCTTGACTGAATCACTTTAGTTACTTTAATAAGAATAAATGTGTATTTAATTTACACAGTAAAGGCTATGCATTGGTTTTCTATACATTTGATTACTTTATACATTTTATGTAGTATTTCTAGTGCTTGAAGTTTTTCATGTAGGTCCCTTTCATTTGTAGTTTAGCTGTTGCTTTTTCTTTATTACAGTTTACTTGTCTTCAGTAAGCTTGGGAGATTTTTTAAGGCTAGTTTTAGTTTTTTTAAATGATATTGAAAAAGAATTATGAAATTTCAATGGTATCAAAAATCATAAAAACTTTTTATAATTAGAAATATCATAAAAACTTTATTTAAAGTAAAAAGAACTATATAGTGATATATATTGTTATTGTGAAATAAAATGACTCATATGTTGATATAAGGTTTTGGTCATATTGCCCACCCTTACACTGACAGTCTTTGTAATGTAATTTAGTGGTGTGTAAGCTTGCTTTTTGTCAAGGTTTTATAATGTACAGCACATTGGTGAACTAACTGTTGTTTTAAGTGTGCTTTACAAATAAATTGTCTTGGCTTGCCTCGCCTATCAGAAACATAAATTATGAAAACAAATTAGTAGAATTAATGTATGAAAGAAGAACTTAACTTACCAGATCCAAATCTTCCTTTGGGACAACTTCAAGCTTCGCCACTTTCCCTTGAAACTTCTTTGACAGGAAGGAGATAACCTCTCTTTCACAGTTCTTTAACAGATACAAAAATACATACAGTATCATTCAATCCATCCAAACCAAAATGTTTTCATTCAGTAAAAAAGCTTAAAGTCACCTTTTTAGTGGCTATGTAGAAATACGGCTTAAAAGGAAGAGCAACCTGTGGGGACACACACACAAAAAGGGAAACTTACAACATCAGGACCTCTGCCAACATTACATTTTTTTCCTGCTCTATGAAAATGTCATAAAGGATAAAATACATGTTTTAAAAAGTGGAGAAACCTTTAATATTACATTTGAAAGAAAGAAATATATATATTTGCAAACTGCTGTAATATCGCACTTTGAATCTGTTTCCATCTTCCTGTATGAAGTAATAGTCCACACAACTGATCATCCGCTTGTCATCATCCAGAATCTCAGTCTGAGAAGAAAATACATAGCGTAACGTTCAAAACCTTCACAATATTGGCAACATTATCAGTAAAAAGCCAGAAAGCACAGCTTACCGGTCATCTAATTACAGTGTTTTATGTCTGACATTCATTCTTACCGGGTGCATGTTGATCAGCCATCCCGTTTTCTCACCAGGCTCCTTCATCCGCTCGAAGCCAAAGCGCTCGTCCATCCCATCAGTGAACTGACTGCGCTCCAGCCGCTTGACAGCGGACATAGCAGATGCATCATCCCTAAAAACCAACATGATGAAATCTACTGCAACAAAACCTGTCGTCCACATTCAACAGACGTTTTGACAACTGCAAAAGCTGTCAGAGCACGCAATGAGAGAAAGATTCTGAGAAGAGATTGTGTTTACTAATTAATAGTCTAATATGCTGGCAAACTGAAAAGTTGCAGGATTTGGTTTCAATCTAGGCAATTGTCAATTCTACCAAAGTTGTCGTCTTGACATTTCAACCACTGATAGTAGTGTCAGGCTATATTTGAGGTAAAATATTTTCACGATTCTTGGATAATCATCTAACATTCAGTTTTTATGACTTCATATTAATGAGACATTGAATGGGATATTTGTAATAAAAATAATTTGTTGTACATGGTGTTATCATTAACTAAAACTATTAAAAACTTATTTGCTAAATATAATGAAGCCGGAGAAAATATATAGTTTAGATGAACAATTTTGGGAAAAAAAGTTACTAACTGAATTGAAAATAAATACATTTCTAGTATTTACTAGATATACATGAAGATATACAAATAAAAACTGATTTAAGATATTAATAAAACTATATATATATATATATATATATATATATATATATATATATATATATATATATATAAAGTAATACTGCCGGGAAGTGAACTGCAAAAAAGCTATTAAAATGTTGAAGAACAATTGTGTCTATGTTTCTAGCTACAATGTACACATATAAAGATTTTAAACTAAAGTCTTTATGTTAAAGAAAAATGGTAATTTGTCAACTACCCAAACACTGTCTGCTTTTCCAAACTGTACCACAGATGCTTAATAACTGGTAAGTTAACGTTACTAAGCAGTAACGTTAAATAACCATTGTAACATTTTAGACTGAAATATCTGTCGTGTCAACATTATATATATAACGTTATGCACTTACTGCTGGTTGTCCTGATCCCCGCCTCGGTCTGTTTTATATCGCCCACTGTTTTGTAAAACCATAGCTGACAAGAGTCTGCAAGACTCAAATCAGTCAGCAAATACAACAAAACTAAGTTAGGCTAGTTAGTTAAAAGCGTCACTCCACACAATTCGACCAACTTTCAGCGCAATGGACCTAATTTTAGTCCTTCTGTTCACATGAATTTCACTAATGTGCTGCGAACAACGATAAACAAAAGTATGTGTCCATATAAATGTACATACAATTGGCGTTGCCACCGGTCTACATAGAATATTACTGTAAATATATATTTCCGTTGTTGATACTGTTCAGCCGTAGAAATTTGGCGCGTTTTGAGTTGTTGCCGCCGCGAGCTCCAGTCACCTTCCTGCTTTGATCCCGCCCCTCATAATTTCGACCAATGAAAATGCAACCTCGTGCGTACGTTTTTTACTAATGGTCCGTTTATACTTATATTTATATTTATTTTAGTATGCCTAGAAATGAGAACATTTAGGTGTGCGTAGTAAAAATATAAACGGAGACGTATAAAATATGAATAATTCCTTAGTGTTTTTTTCTTGATGACGTCTACCGTGCTCTCCTCCATTCAAAGCTGTGAATCTGCGCATGTCAAGTAGCCTCGTCTCCTCCCTTGACGTCCAGGAGCAAGAAGAGATATAATTCGTATCTGTATATATTCCATGATATTATCCCCTTCTGTCATATCGACTTGTTTAATTTAATATGTTATGCCTATTTAAGGTGTTACGATTGTTATTAGACGAAAATGACAGATGATCAGATACACTTGTAGCTAGCTAACGTTAGTCGTATTGAAGGTAAGATTGTAAACAATCATAATAATCTTTTGGGCAACATGGTTCAGATGATGCCAAAACAGCTCAAACCCTCCGACAACTTACAAACAAATTGATTTTTCTTTTCTTTTGTCTTGGTCCCTCGGCTGGACAAAACCTTGCTAGATGTAAACTGAATGTCATGGTTTCCTGGAGCCATGTCTTGTAAATCTAAAGTTGCTCCCAGTGTTGATTTTGACCACAGCTGCTCTGACAGTGTTGAGTATTTGACACTCAACTTCGGGCCTTTCGAGACTGTCCACCGCTGGAGGAGGCTGCCACCATGTGATGAGTTTGTGGGTGCAAGGTACACATTTATACACGTTTTTCTCCATCTTTAACAATAGGTTTTGTATTCAGCTGTAAAAACAGTGTATATTGGGGTTTGTTTCTTGCAGGCGTAGCAAACACACTGTTGTGGCATACAGGGATGCCATCTATGTTTTTGGAGGAGACAATGGGTGAGTATTTTGGATTTCCTCCACTTTCCTTTCTCTCCAAAAGATACAGAAAGATCTCACTCTGGTGATCATTTCTTTCAGCAAGAACATGCTCAATGACCTGTTGCGGTTTGATGTGAAGGACTGCTCGTGGTGTCGGTGAGCGCTATGTTAATGGCGCATGTGCTTGAATATGTTTTTTGTGTGTAGCCTCTAACATGAATTTACATTATTAATAGGGCTTTTACTACTGGCACCCCACCAGCACCAAGATATCACCATTCTGCAGTTGTGTATGGAAGCAGCATGTTTGTATTTGGTAGGTTTTCAATGTCAAGTCCCTTTTATTTATATACTGTATCACTTTATACAATACAGATTGTTTCAAAGCAGCTTCACAGTTATAAACAGGAAAATAACAGAATCAATGATGCAACTTCATTAAATATTAGACCAATTTAAATTGGCTGTAAAGCAGCTCTTAAAATACAAGTGTCATTATTCAGCTCTAGTCAGTTCAGTTCAATAACTGTAAAGTTCATAAATTATTTCAATTCAGTTTTAAGCAGCTCTACAGAAGACAGTGGTGTCATTATTCAGCTTGAGTCAGTTCAATGTTGATTCAGTTCATTCATTCATTGATTTTAAACTCGTCATTCTATGTCGTGTTTTCTTTTCCTGTGTGCGTAATGTATTCTTGATTGTATTTTTAGGTGGCTACACGGGAGACATATATTCAAACTCTAACTTGAAAAACAAAAATGATCTATTTGAGTACAAGTTTGCTACCGGGCAGTGGACAGAATGGAAGGTGGAGGGACGGTAAATCATAAGTTTTCAACAATTATATATTTTTTTGTCATTCTCATAGTTAGGTGGTGTTGTCTGTCTGACAATTAGTTTTGTTTGTTAATACTTTTTTGTTTTTTTTATGTTCCAGTCTGGTTGCCAGATCGGCTCATGGAGCCACGGTCTATAACGACAAACTCTGGATTTTTGCTGGATATGATGGAAATGCCAGGCAAGCATGTTATTCCCCTCTTTACACAGCGTTGAATGGCAAATTTAAATCTAACTGTAAATATATGAATGAACTATTTTTGTTTTTGTTTTCAACAGGCTGAATGACATGTGGACCATCAGTCTTCAGGATCGTGAGCAGGCATGCTGGGAAGAGGTGTCTATCTTTGCATGTTTAATTAAAATTTTGTCTAAATTATATTATTATTTGACTTTAAGCTTTTTCTTAAGAGTTTGTATTCACCTTTAAGCTTATAAAATGCATAATAATTTTTCTGATGTCCCACTTTCTTTGTTTCTTATAGATTGAACAAAGTGGTGAAATCCCACCTTCCTGTTGTAACTTCCCAGTTGCCGTATGTCGGGATAAGATGTTTGTCTTCTCTGGTCAGAGTGGAGCAAAGATCACCAACAACCTCTTTCAGTTTGAATTCAAAGGCCACATGTGAGCACTGCAGAGAGGACATTGATAAATGTCATTTTATGTGTAATACTGTATGTACATGAGTTTTTATTATATCAATTCATAAGGCTTTAGATTGTTTCAAAGAAGCTTCACAGTAATAAACAGGAGAATAAAAGAGTCAGTTATGAACCAATGTCAATTCCAGCTCTACAGCAGACAATATTATCATTAATCATCTCATTTCAGTTAAATGTTGTTTAAATGATGTAAAATGTTAAGGAAAGAGGAACAATACAATTTTTGTACGCAATTAGCAATGTATTTTTTCCACAGATGGACCCGTATCCCAACTGAGCACTTACTGCGTGGCTCCCCTCCGCCCCCTCAGAGACGCTATGGACACACCATGGTGGCGTTTGACCGTCACCTGTATGTGTTTGGAGGAGCGGCAGACAACACTCTACCCAACGAACTGCACTGCTATGACGTGGACTCACAGACCTGGGAGGTCATTCATCCCAGCACCGACAGCGAGGTATGACCTGGACAGATCACAGAGGAATTTAAGGAAAACCCCAGCTAACATAATTACAACAAATCCATAATATTCCCATTGAAAATGAATGTTTGTTAACACATACACTACCATCCAAAAGTTTAGGGTCAGTCAGAATTTTTTTTGCTTTCATTCAGCAAGTATGCATTAAATTTACCAAAAGTGGCAGTAAAGAAATTTGTTACAAAGAATTTTTGATGAATTTTCTATTCATCAAATAATCAAAAATAATAAGCAGCACAACTGTTCAAGAAGCTGAAATGTTTCTTAAGCAGCAAATCAGCATATTAGAATAATTTCTGAAGGATCATGTGACACTGAAGACTGGAGTAATGATGCTGAAAATACAGCTTTGCCTTACAGGAATAAATGACATTTTAAAATATATTCTCATAGAAAATGATTATTTTATTGTATTTTTAATCAAATAAATGCAGCAAAGTAATGGTGAGCATAAGAGACTAATTAAAAAAATCGTAGCTTTTGAATGGAAGTGTATTTGCTTGTAGACATTTAAAAACGCATGGAGTTTAATTAATTGTAATAAATCTGAACAATTTGGCTTTGACTGTACCTATAAATTCATAGCAACATCATAAGCATCCATGACTCAATTGTGGATGTTTTCATTGAACATCTTGTTAATTGAGTTCCCCTGTAGTTTGGAAAAAGGGTTTGCCTTTTAGCTCATGGTGTGTTTGTTCTTTGTAAATAAAAATGTTGAACTGTTTCTCTCAGATGCCAAGTGGGAGGCTGTTCCATGCAGCAGCTGTTATCCATGATGCCATGTACATCTTTGGAGGCACTGTGGACAATAATGTACGCAGTGGAGAAATGTACAGATTTCAGGTGAGTGCATTAGATGAAGCAGCTGTATTTCTGGAGGTCAAGCAATTACACATACTATATTATTATTTAACTGTTTGTTTTTATTATTATCATTTTTTGTCCTAGTTTTCTTGTTACCCAAAGTGCACACTTCATGAGGACTATGGCAAACTTTGGGAAAACCGTCAGTTCTGTGATGTAGAGTTTATCTTGGGGGAGGTTAGTTTGTCCTGTAAAAAATAATAACATGTTTTTATCTGATACACACTGTCATTCTGAATCATTGGCAACATTTAAGTTTTAGTTATAAATAAAATCTTTTTATTTTCTGTTTACAGAGGGAGGAGAAGGTCTTGGGTCATATTGCCATTGTAACAGCTCGCTGTAAGTGGCTCCGAAAGAAGATTCTACAGGCGAGAGATCGACAGAAACAGGTCTATTTCATATTTCATTATGTCTGATTTTGTATGCATCTTTGTTATGGAGAAATTTGACCGTTTTTAAAAAAGGGGGGAAAAAAGTATTTTTTTTTACTTATGCCATGTTGTCCTATCACCTGTTGTCAAATGAGGGTTTTTAAATTTTAAAAATGTTTTTTTGTAGATGTTTACCTTGTAACATGAGTATTTGTTTTATTTGCACAAAAAAAAACAATTTTTTATTTTTAAATCTCAATATTCCTCCATTTAGGTACATTCTCTAAATGAATGTGAATTCCTGTCCAAAACTTTTTACTTTTGGCTAATCAGAATGTAAATAATATTTGGCCTCTTTTTGCAGAAGAGTAAACTCGAATGCAATGAGGAGAGTGAGGAGTCTGGCTCAGGCAGTCAGAAGGACAACTCTGGAAAGTCCTCAAGGGGTCTTCCTTTATTGGAAGTGTCAATCAGAGAGGCAGATGCTCAACCATTTGAGGTTTTGATGCAGTTCCTGTACACAGACAAGATACAGTACCCACGTAGAGGTAAGTTACACCACATCTTAAGATATGCCTTCTGTTGATCTGCTTAAAGTGCCCCTATTATTCTTTTTCGGATATTACCTTTCATGTAGTGTGTAATATAGCAGTGTGTGAATGTAAAATATCTGCAAGTGCACAATAAATGGAGATATTAGCCATGTTTCCATCCACTTGTCAATCGAATTATCTGAAGTTCGGTAAAAAACCTCATGCGAATAAAGCTGGTGAAAGTGTGTTTCCATCAAACGGCTTTAAAGCAGATAAAAACCTGTGCGTAATGACGTCACATGCTGTTTTGCGATCAAAATGGTATATCGAATTGATTTGAGACATGTAAAGGTGTTTCCATTCATTTTCTCACCGAATTGCACAACATTCAAGCCAACATTTGCGAACAAATTTTTTACTAGGCAAAATGGATCGCACCATAATAACGTTTCCATCCGCGTTTATCGCATAAGCCGTATATCGATCAAGATAAAATTCGATGAGACCGATCGTATTTCATTTGAGTCGATATTCATGAAATTCAATCGAATTTTACTGTTTCCATAAGGCATTTTTCATTCGATATCACTTAATGCGGATAAAAACGTGTGGATTGAAACATAGCTATTGTCTCCCAAAAGAAAGAACAGATGTAGGTTTGTAACAAATTTGCATAATGCCAATCTGTGGTCTTCATTGGCTGCCCGTGAACAACGTCTATTTTGACCCACCCTCAAACACTGTAGTTGTAGCCAAGGCCTGTATGAGTTTGATTTGTGATGTCGACATGTCGAGAAGATGCTTTTTTTTTTTTTTGTGCTGCCAAAGCAAATTCACTTTGCATGTACTTTCAAAGGATGAGGACTCGGGCTGGAATTGATACGGTAAAACCAACACCATTGTTACTGTTTGTATCAGTCTCTGCCTCCGGAGCTGAAATTCAGATATTAGCAATGGCTGTTTTGTTTCTGACACACACTGTAAGAGGTAGACCAATCACAACAGACTGGGCCATCTGACCAATCAAAGCAGAGTAGGCTCTCGGAAAAGGAGGGGTTTAGAGAGACCAAACCCTTGATTGAACCGTTTCAGAAACTGAGAAAAGAGATGCTGCAATGTATATTATGAGAGAATTTGTGTTTTTTGACCTTGGATGCATGTAAACCTATTGTAGGAGACCTTCAAAACAAATTTAGGAACCTTTAAAATAGCATTATTGGGGCACTTCAAGAAAAGACATAGAGGGTGTCATGGGGTCATATTTTAAATCACTCGCCTAAGAGTCTTCCTTCTCTCTCTCCACAAGGTCATGTGCAGGATGTGCTGTTGATCATGGACGTTTATAAACTTGCTTTGAGTTTTAAACTGTCCAGACTGGAGCAGCTCTGTGTTCAGTACATTGAGGCATCGGTCGATCTGCAGAATGTCCTGAGCGTGTGTGAAAACGCAAACAAGCTTCAGCTGGACCAGCTCAAGGTAAAGTTGAAGACAAACCTGAATATAAATATACTAACCTTGTTAAGTTCTCAAATTCATCTATCTATTTCCGCCCCCCAGGAACATTGCCTGAACTTTGTGGTCAAGGAGAGTCACTTTAACCAGGTCATCATGACTAAAGAGTTTGAGCACCTGTCCACTCCGCTGATCGTGGAGATAGTGAGACGCAAACAGCAGCCTCCTCCCAGAGTCTATTCGGATCAGCCGGTGGACATAGGTGAAAATAAGCACACAAATACAAATACACACACATTCGCTTTCAGGACAGATCTAAAATTGGGGATTTGGCTCCAAAAACCAGGATGCCTTTTCTTTGTTTCAGGCACATCTCTGGTGCAGGACATGAAGGCTTGTCTGGAGGGGGCGGGCCATGAGTTCTGTGACATCATCCTTCTGCTAGATGGTCATCCGCGCCCTGCACATAAGGCTATACTTGCTGCTCGCTCCAGGTAATGGACACAGTAGTCACTATGGCCTATAACAACATCTCGATAAAGCTTTGGAGTATTAAAGGAGATGAGTGTATGGATATGTTCTTAATGGAATACTACCATAATTCTTACTAGATAGTATTAAACTACATTTACTGCATACTACTTTTTAAAATTAAAAGTGTGGGGCAGTATGCATTCATTTTTTTTTTTTTTCATCTACATTGAACTATGTTGTTGTCATATGAAATGATTTCAATGCATTCACATGGGCATTTAAGCAAATGATGTCCGTCAAAGTGAATATGTTTTGTTTTTTTTAGTCGGTAAATCACAGAATCATGGTTGATATAACCATTCATCACCATGGAAGTGGACGGTCAAGTTGACAGCAGTGTATTCTGGTTCAGTGTTATTTTAGTGTCATCATTATAGTATTATAGTAATCATTCATATTTTGGGATATATTTTAAAAAATATATATTTTTCATTTAGTAATTTTGATTTGTCTTTTTTGTCTGTTTTATTATTTGATTTACGTTAATATATTATTTCCTTTTAATTATTATTTCAGTTTTGTTATTTTTAAGTAATTTAATTGTAATTGTTAATTTTAGGTAATTTTAGTTTGTCAACTAAACGAAATGTGAAATTTTTTGCCTTTGCAGCTAATTGAAATATTTAGTTAAAAAAAATATATATATATATATATGTATTATCAATTCACATTTATTTTTTTCAATTAACAACAATAATAACATTTCTTTGATTATGCAGTAAGTCGTCTGGGTATTTCATGAGCAAAGTGCACAGTATTCATACTGCATATTATTTAATTATTTAATTTTACAACATAAATAGAAACTAGTAGTAAGGCATTCCAAACATGTCTTGTTTTTTTAACTGTCTTTTGATTTAACAGTTGATCACTGCCTCAATTCTTTCTCAGTTATTTTGAGGCCATGTTCCGCTCCTTCATGCCAGAGGACGGGCAGGTGAACATTTCAATAGGTGAAATGGTTCCTAGCACACAGGCCTTTGAGTCTATGCTGCGCTACATTTATTATGGGGACGTCAACATGCCTCCAGAGGACTCACTGTATCCTCATTACCGCTTCATGTTCTACATTTTATATTGTAATGTGCAATCTTTCTTTCTGAGACCATGCATAATGCTTTGTTGTAATGCTTTTGACTCCCTTTTATATTATTATTTTTAGATGTTTATTTGTCATATTAATGTCATCTAATGTTTATTTGTCATCTAACTCACATGTTAGAAACATGAATGATACCTCAAATAGAGTAGCTTGTTGAGGAGAGATGTGCTGTTACTTTTGCTAACGACCAGACTTGCGATTTTTCACCTGGCAGATGATGAAACGGAATGAAGAATGACGGAAGAACCTGAGCTGTATCAAATTTTAAATGATGTGTTTGCCCTTAACTAGTGCACAGATACCTGTTTGCAGCACCTTATTACTACGGTTTCTCCAACAACAGACTGCAGGCATACTGCAAGCAAAATCTGGAGATGAACGTTACTGTAGAGAATGTGTTACAGGTATGCATCATATATCATACACTATCGTTCAAAAGTTTGGGGTCAGTAAGAAATTAATACTTTTATTTGGCAAGGGTATATTTTAAATTAATTAAAAAGTGACATTAAAGATTTTTATGTTACAAAAAAATATATGTATTTCAAATAAATGCTGAACTTTCTGTTCATCAAAGAATCCTGAAAAAAAAAACATTATGGCAGTTTCCACAAAAATATTTAGCGGCACAACTGTTTTCAACATTAATGATAAAAGGAAATATTTCTTGAGCAGCAAATAAGGATATTAGAATGATTTCTGAACGATCATGTGACAATGAAGACTGGAGGAATGATGCTTAAAAATTCAGTTTTGCATCACAAGAATAAATTACATTTTAAAATATATTCACATATAAAACAGTTATTTTAAATTGTAATATTTCACAATATTACAGTTTTTACACCATTTTTGATCAAGTAACTGCAGCCTTGGTGAGCAGAAGAGACGTCTTTCAAAAACATTAAATCTTACTATCCCCAAACTTTTGAAAGTTAATATGTGTCCACGTTCAAACCCTTTATTGATAAAGAACTGCAGTCACATGCTATCATCCCTCGTTTATCCTCAGATCTTGGAGGCGGCTGATAAGACTCAAGCTCTGGACATGAAGAAACACTGCCTGCATATTATAGTCCATCAGTTCACCAAGGTGGGTGTGCTATTGACCACAGCTCTAAGCGTGTGCTGGCTACCTCGCCACGGATAAAAACACGTCACCAAAATATTCGGTCAAACGTGGATAACCTCTACGAGTTCTTTAATGTGTACGATATTCTGGTCGGATTTTCAAAACGGAGAGATCTGTAACTATGTATTGTCAGGCAAAGTTTGATATGCATTTAGACCTATTTATCATGTTATCAGTGTTATCCATCACGCATATTTACTTCAATAGTGATAAACTGTCCCACTTTCAGCTACCCTAAACAATTATAGTATTTTTAAATGCCATTGAGTGCCTTTGTGAACATAATTTGACATCCTGGTGTTATTTGGCCCTCTTAGCTTATCAGTTTATTTTTGGTTGTTTATTTGCGGTCTATTGCATGGCCTGTGTTGTTTACCATTTATTTCTTTGGTTTTCCTTCCTTCCCTGAAGGTGTCCAAGCTCCCCAACTTGCGATCGCTCAGCCAACCACTGCTGTTGGACATCATTGACTCGCTGGCATCCCACATATCAGACAAACAGTGCACTGAGATGAGCTCTGATATATAGTCTCTCCTCCCCTTCACATCCCATCCTTTATACTTTATATAAAGTAAATACTTTATGAGCTTTTTCATTAACGCTTCTGCTCCATTTCCTTCCCTTTTCATCCAGCACCTCCTCCCAACCCTTATAATTCTGCTTCACACCCCTCCTGTTCACTGCATCACATTCCTCTGGATTTTATTTACCAAATTGTGTTTAAGAGACATGCTGGGTGATTGTTCAGTTTCATTCGTTTTAATATGCGAATGTTTTGGTCAAATGCCTTTTTTTAGTAGTGCACATCAAATCAGTTGACGGCCCACAACGTTGTTTAATTAGACATATAATTATGTATCCCACATAATGAAAGATTTGAAAACATCACCTCTATTAGTATGAATGAAAAAAAACATGTCCAGGTAACCTTTCATTTCAAAATCCAAAGAAAAAAAACAAGGTTATATCGCAGAAAGAAAATGAACTCATTTTATAGCCACCCATATCTTTTTATAATGACAAATATGAACATTTTAGCGCCAAATTATGATTCAATAAATGATTTCATCTGGTTCTTGTAAATTAAAGTACAAATAATACCATTGTGTATAAATACATTTTTTTGCATTACAGCATGAATGAGAATTAGTTTTTTTTTTTACAATGGATATATTCATTCTTTAAGCGAAATATTATTTCTTATTTTCTTCTTTTGATTTTTTTTGTATCATTAAATATGACCTGGATTTTATCTACTGCACTTTATGAATATAGTAGACCTTTATTTATTCCTGAGCCTTGTAGTGGTTTTGTCCTGCTGTTGTTCTGAGTTATGTCAGTGCTCGTAATTATGCAGTTATGGCATAATATAATTATGTAAGGGGATCAACACATCAACAGTCAACTCATGTACGCTTTACTGTAATCATTGAGATGTTCTGTTGGTCCTGTGGGAACTATGCCTTAATAAAGAGTGCAACATCAGCAGACTGTGTTTTGTGGTTTTATTTTCTGTGTGTGTATATATTATGTATACGGTAAAAGAATGTAGACGAGATGATTTGAAGGGAGTTAATGTGGATGATGGATGGCTATGACAAATCTGTAAGTATCTATTTATTTTTCCTTTGTGCAATGTGATTGATAAGATTACATTTAACATGCTATTTGATATTAACAACATTTAATGGTTCTGTGAGCCGATGTTTTCGAATACCATGTATAAACTACTTTCTTTACTACCTGACCTGAAGCTCAATGCTCTTTTTCAGCCAATCAGAAAATTGCAGTCAAATACAGCACCTTTGATGAAATTATTCAAATGATAAGTTGACAGAGAAGTAAAGAGTCCCTGAAAACCAAAGTAAGTTAAAGCTGAGATACAGCAAACAACGGAGATACAGCTAATTACATTACTCATCACAAATGTATTGGAGTAAAGCGTACATATACCTATTAAAAAAAATGTAGGCCTAAGTAGAAAGGTTGCTAATATCTTTGATACTTTCAAAGTACCCAGAATTATACTTAAAGTACAGTAACTTTACACCACTGTAAGTTGAATACTTCACTAAAAAGTCAAAATCACTGATGTTCTCAAACAATTTTGAATACAATATAAGCATTATTAACTGAAATGCTGTCATTCTCAACAGAACACCATAAAAGCTGAGCCTCAGACAGGGGCGATGAAAGAAAAATGAACAGTTTTGGCAGTACAAAGAGGATCATTCTCTTCAGAGTAGCACACATGCTGCCAGGAGCTGCAAGTGCATCTGGGCATCTCTCAGGCCACCCGGACTTTATTATTATCTGCCATTGTTAGAGATTGAACATATCTCGGATCATTAGCATCATTTTCGACTGAAGAGGCCCTTTTACATTAACCAGTTTTATTAATGCATTTTCACATAAAGTTTAGGGTTAAGACCAATGCCTATGGTGTTCAAAGCACAGATCAATCCTTGACCTTTAACCAGCCATGTTATCTTCATTTCAGTGTGTGGATCTGGTTTCATCAGATATGGGAAGATAATCCTGTGTAATGAAGTCTTCTAAGAGTAAGAACATTTGCAATGGTATTTAAGTTTAATTTAAATTAGTTATTTGCAATTATGCAAGTTTCATTAACATCCATAACATTGAAGTGGACAGATTATTATTATCTTTTAACAAGAGCAAAGATGGAGGCATATTTTGTCAGGCTTTCAAAATAGAACTTTAACTCATGCCATTACCAGTAAAAAACCACACAAAAAAAACACTCCCAATTCTCTTATGATAATTAGATATGGCTGGGGTTCATCCTTCAGTGTAATGTAAATTTATGCACCTCTTGATGAGTCAAGAACTCTGTAAAGTCTCCTCCAGCACATCCTAAAGACTTTTAATGAATTTAAGGTCTGGACTCAGAGATGCCAATTCATGTATAAAAATTAAGTCTACTAAAGTCTAATTTAATTAGAGTATTCATCTCTTTCAAAAAATAAATAAATAATAAAAGAAATCTTACTGACCTCAAACTTTTGAGTGCTAGTGTCTGTTTCACATAAATAACCTATGAGAGGTTAACACTTAAGGTTAGAGGTTTGCCATCTTTAAGCCTATTATACATAAAGGGGAAGATTGGGTGTTCAAGGACAAATGGTGAGGATGAGTATGGATGAGTTCAGCTCAGCGTGTAGGACAAGGTGTCCGATTTCCTGCCACTGGTCTCCGAAAATCAGAGGAGCTTCGGTGACAAAAAAACCTGTGGTACATAGTGTTCTCAAAGCAAAATGCAAAATGCTGTTCATTCAGCTGCTACCGGACACTTCGCAAAGTAACAGTATATCCTAAAACTCAGCCAAAATTAGCAAGGAAAGAGACAAGTGCATAGGCTTTTTTCAAAGAAGTTTCTTTGAAGCTCCTCCTAATTCTTTCTTTTCTTTCCCCCTCAATTTCAATAATGTCTTATTGCGCTCTGTTCAGGCTTCTTGCACAGACTTAAAACTGGACATATCGTATTTCCTCTTTAAAGAGCAGTTATTGTCCTCTGTTACGATATTCATCAGTTTGAAAAAACAGTCCCGTCGTTGTGAAGGGCGGCAGGATTATCCGGCAAGAACAGGTGGGGTTTTTATTAAAGCAAAGGAGGAGCCAGTCCGGACTAGACGAGAAAGGACGAGTTGAAAATCTGAGAGCGCATCAGATGGATGGACAGACAAAGCAAGAGAACCGACGAGTGTTAATATGGTGCTGTTCACCACTAAGTTTGTCCAGAGAGCTTCGCTCTTTGTGTCCTTCGGAGGTTTAATCACAACGTTTATTACAACCTTCCTGCCACTATGGAAGACGATGAACTCCGATTTGAATGAGATGGAGAACTGGTATGAGGGTCTCTGGCACATGTGTATCTACACGGAGGAAGTTGGATTGCACTGCAAAGCCTTCGAGTCTTTCTTGGCCCTGCCACCAGACACTTTAGCTTCACGGGTTCTCATGTGCATTTCCATTGCGACGGGATTTCTCGGTGTAGCGGCTGCTTTTTTTGGACTCCAGGGTGTTGAGATTGGTGCCGGGCGGGAGAGGATGAAGAGGGCTCTGCTTATCCTCGGTGGAGTGTTTATCGTTGTGTCAGGGATCACGACCCTTGCACCCGTTTCATTGATGGCGTACATAATGGTAGTGAAATTCTGGGATGAGAATCTTCCTGATGTGATGCCCAGATGGGAGTATGGAGAGGCCATGTTTTCTGCCTGGTTTGCTGGACTTCTGCTAGTTGTCGGAGGGGCTTTTCTCTTTGTTGCCGTCTGCATGGGCGATCATGAAGAAAAGCTGCAAAATAAGATCCTCGCTCGTAATCGAGAACAGCGGCCGAGAACCCAGTATTACCGAAAGACGGAAATCTTATAGCTTCGATTTCATCTTAAGGCTGGAAAATTCAAGAATGCAACTCAGCGTAACTAAATAAAAAAGGCCGGACTTGTTATGAAATATTGAATTTATTTGAATTAAGAGGAGCTACAGTACTTGCATGGGGATTTTTCACGGTGATCATCACCCTCAAATGTGAAGCATGTAGTAATGCTTCAGTTCTTATTTCATTACAATTGGTCTCTGCCTCAGACTTGAGAGAGATTAGTGAGCTGTCATCCTGTAAAGAATACTAAAACTGCAAATCTTTTGGTTAGGGTTGCATTGGATGGCAGCTGATGTATTTGCACTTGCATTGCACCAAATCCTCATGTAATGTCATGCATGACTTGGAAGAATATGGACAGAATTATTCATGTTCTGAAGCTTTTAAGTGACTTTCAAAACTCTATGGAAAACAAACCAGTGGCCTCTTGGTACTTTAACATACTGATAGATTTAAAAACATTATCCTATAATAAAACATTAAGAATGTGAAATTTCTCGTTTTTGTTTATCATTTTATTTTATTTTGTGTGTGCATTTTTTGTCACTTTTTTATTATCTAACATGTTTGTCAATAACGACAGCAGTGCCAGTTATAGTTGATACTGTAATGCAAGTTTTGCGATTTGAAAAAAAAAAAAAAGTAGCCTATGTGCCTGAATAAATTTGTAATTTGGGGTGGGAATCTGAGACTATTCTGTGCATAATCAGAGTCTTTGTATGACATAAAACTCATAATACCTGAAAATGACAAATATTTGAATGGTCTGTTTGTCCTAGTCAAAAGATTTGTTCCTAAAGGGATAGTTGAAAATTCTGTCATCATTTACTTACCATCTTCTTATCTTATCGTATCTTTCTTTGTGTTCCACAGAAGAAAGAAAGTCATAAGTTTTCGAGCGACATGAGGGAGTGTAAATGGTGACAGAATTTTCATTTTTAGATGAACTCTCTTGTAAGTTGAATTCTGTATAATTGCTGTTAAATCAGGCAAGGTATTATATAAATTGATGAATCATTGAGGTTATACAAAATAAAAGTGTGTGATTTGATCAGGCCTCACTCCAAAGGCCTTCATTGTTGTGTAGTGTTTTGGGATCGAAAACATTGTGTAGCCATCCCTAATGGATATTTTGGCATCAGTTAGATCAACATTAAAAGAAGTATAAAGGAAATGAAAGAAGACGGATAGGGAGCGACAGACCACGGTTGAAGCAGAAGTTGGAAAACAATGAATTCTTTTTCCTCGTCTAGGACAGGCATGCTACCTTTTAGCCGTCGGCTAATCTTGGCAGCGAAAGAGAGCTAGTGTAGAGTTCAGATAAGAGTTTCCTCTGAAACACAGAGGTGAGTGGGTTCAAATGAAGAGAAGGTGTGCCTTTGGCTTACGGTCAATGAGGGTACATTCCTTAAGAGCTATACTCTGCATCTGAATTTGCCTACTTATATACAGTATATAGTAGGTGAAAAACATTATGTGAGCCGACTATTATGTCCGAATTCATAGGACTCATAAAACAATCGGTGAAAAGTACCCAGATGACCTACTAGTTCTGGTGAGATTTTAAGTGTGCATCCAAAGGACACACTTTACTATCCCATGAAGATGTAGTATGTCTGGGTTACATTACTAGCCTACACACATTCATATAGAACGTATTTTTTGATGATCACGAAGTACGTTTTAAACCAAATGTAAGTGATGATTCCAGAGACGGCGATTTCATACACAGAAGTTGAGATTTAGTCGATTTTAATGTTTTTGAAAGATGTCTCTTCTGCTTACAAGGCTGCATTTATTTAATAAAAATACAGTAAAACAGGAATATTGTAAAATATTGAAAATAATTGTTTTCTATTTTTTTTTTTTTGTGATCAAAGCTGAATTTTCAGCATCATTACTCCAGTCTTCAGTGTCACATGATCCTTCAGAAATCATTCTAAAACGCTGATTTGCTATAATATCGATGTTGAAAACATTGTTTTTGCTGGATAACATTTTTTGTGCAAACAATGATACCATTCAAACATTTGTAGTAAGATTAAAAAGAGAATTTCAGAAATTCAGAGAAATTCATCAGATACATTAAATTGATCATAAGTGACAGTGTTAATGTTACAAACTTTTTTGTGTACCATTTCCACAAAAAAAGCATGCAGCACAACTGTGCACAACATTGATAGTAAAAATAAGGAATGTTTCTTGAGCAGAAAATCAGCATATTACAATGATTTCTGAAGGATCATGTGACACTGAAGACAGGAGTAATGATGCTGAAAATTCAGCTATATTCAAATAGAAAACAGTCCTTTTAATTTGTAATAATATTTCACAATATTACTGTTTTTACTGCATTTTAGATTAAATAAATGCATATTTTTGGAAAGAGATTAATAATACTTAAGCAATGATGCATTAAATTGATCAAAAGTGACAGTATAGATATTTAGAAAATATTTCTATTTCAAATAAATGCTGTTCTTTTTAACTTTCTATTTATGTAGGCCTAGGGTTTCCACAAAAAACATTAATAAGCAGCACAACTGTTTATAACATTCATGTGACACTGAAGATGTGACATCTTTCCAACCCCAACATTTTGATATTAATATCTAATTTAATCGAATATATTTTCATAACTATATATTTTAAATGTCATTGTATTAAACATGCTAGTGTTTTTTTTTTTACTATCCAACTAGGTAATAACCTGCTCAATAAGTTATTGTGCCCTTGAAAATCTCAGCTATCGATTCTTCCAGGACATCCACTGTCTCCAGAAGGGTTTTAGGCTGAAAAGCATCCCTACCGGAAGAAGACATTAACATTCATAGCAGAGAATGAGGCTAATTCATAATTCATGAGATCTTTGATCTTCTGTATAATATGGTGTGACCTGTATGGCTCTTTACACTGGGACAGGCCATGTCTGGGACACTTTGGTGAAGGGAATGAACGCCTTATGAAATGATGTGTTATGTTTGTCCCTTTATCCTTGAGGTGATGTTTCCTCAGCTCTCCACCTCTTACCAGCAGAGGGCCTCACAAGTAGATGTTCTACCAGGATCTTTGCTTCCTGATGGAGGTAGGCCTAACTTTGTTTGTACCTGCTGCCAGATGTTGTATAGACATCAGATGGCTGTAGTAAAATCAGACTTCTGGTTTCAAGGCTGAATCCCTAATGCATTGGCTGTTATTTATTGCTGCCTAATGTATTGTGAGAGCATACTGTTTTATTGTACAAAAGTGTTGTTTTAATCTAAACGGCAAGCACAACTTTAGTAGGTGAATCATTATTTCAGGTTTCTTTCACATGGCAAACTATTCTCTGATCCGACAGCATATTTAATGAATATGAAATCAGAGAGGTTCCCTTTTGTGATGACCACAGCAAAAAGGGTTTCTCAAAGCCTCATGACCCTTTCAATAATAATTAGGCTAAAATGTAAGTATCTTCAGACATCCTTTTACTTTGCCCCTTTTTAAAAAGGCAGTCAGACACGCACAAAGGAGAAAAGACAAATCTACATTTTTACATAAGGGGTGGTTGCTAAAGTTAGTGCATAGCTAGATGGTTGCTAGGGACTGATTATTGGCACATTGCAATTTAGGGTGTTTTTGTTTGTTTCTATGCAGTTTTTTGGGGGGGTTTTCTGGGTGTATTTTAGCAAGCTAGGGAGTTCTGAATGTTCCTTAAGCACATTGCTAAGCAGTTGCCACTGTTTTTTTTTTTTTTAGCATGTTGCTATGCAGTTGCTAGGTTGCTAGGATGTCCTGGGTAGTTTTAGTAAGCTGTGTATTTATTAGGGTGTTCTGGGTGTTTTTTAGTTGAGCTGGGTAAAAAATAAAATAATAATAAAAAAAAATTCTCGATTTTAATCATTGTTATTTTGAAGAACCAATAGCAGCTATCGATTCTTAAATCCCAAAAATGGATCTTCTGTTTTTATGTTGTTGTTGCTTTATCATGCCTGAATATTGTTGCGCGCATGACATCCAATAAATCGCAATAAGCTTGTTGCTTCTGATATAAAACAATGTCTCAGCTTTTACATTCTGTCAATTTTATTACGAAATTCAAATACCGTTTTGGCGCTCTTTAATGTGACGCGCGACAGACAGTGTAGGCCTTCGTTCAAGCGATACTCATCATCTCTTCCTCTTTATTGCTAACGTTAGTAGTTACAGCATGAAATAAACATGAACGAACATCCGAAGGTATGTTGAAAGATACAGTACAACCTACCGAAATCCGTATCATGTCTCGTGAAATCGCTCAATCTCTGAACCGCGGAAAGATGTCAATAAAACCGCTTGTAATGCCAGGTAATGTTACCTCAGAAAAACCATTCAATGTCCAAAAACTCGTCAGTCTTAGCTTTTGGATATATGCACTATATTGCAACAGTTTTATTTTTCATGACTATGTACAAAACGATGTTTTTTTTTCATTTCTTGTTTAAAAAACATATATTTTTATTTGATTTATTTTTAATTTTTTAAGCTCAATAACATAAGAACATTGTCAAGGATTTACATACAAATACATATACATATGTGTAGGCTATGTTTGAATAAATCCGTCATGTTTGTATTACAGCCAACACTAACTCTTCCCCCGCCAGCGTTTTTTAAATAAGTGTGCCAGCCAACATAATTTTGTCATTAAAAATGTATTATTAAGACGTTGTTATTAAAAAACTTCCTTATGTGTAATTTAAATGTAAATGGCCTACAAATCAGTTAATTTAACCTTTATTATAGTGATGTACCAACCGGTTTCAGCTTGTTTCCACCACAGAATAAAACATTTTAAAAAGTAATTGCGACTTTTTATCTCACACTTTTTACTTTTTTCTCGGAATTGCAAGTTTATATCTCACAATTCAGAGTCAATAACACGCAATTGCGAGTTAAGTCAGAAGTGTGAGATATAAACTCGCAATTGCAAAAAAAGAGTCCGAGAATTGTGAGATAAAGTCGCAATTATCTTTTTTAAAATTGTGAGTTATAAAGTCAGAATCTTCTAT
This sequence comes from Rhinichthys osculus, assembly GCA_029959095.1. Taxonomy (NCBI): domain Eukaryota; kingdom Metazoa; phylum Chordata; class Actinopteri; order Cypriniformes; family Leuciscidae; genus Rhinichthys; species Rhinichthys osculus. The sequence continues at coordinate 9,409,711 of JARWKJ010000004.1, read as the reverse complement.
AGAAACTCGCAATTCTGAGAAAAAAAGTAAGAATTGTGAGATAAAAAGTAGCAATTAGCATACCTTTTTAATTTTTACTTAGTGGCGGAAACAAGCTTCCATGGTTTACAGCATTCATTGAGAGAATGTTTTAGTGCCATACTGTATCTGATAGGCCCCAATTAGCCTACCGTAATTGAAATTGAATCGAAATTGAATAAAATCACTAGTTTGTCAATCGAAATCGAATCGTGAAATTTGTGTCAATGCCCAGTTATGGTATGGTGTTGTAGTTTTAGCGCATGACTGTATGTTCTGGGTGGTTTTTAGTGTATTGCTATGCTGTAGCTATAGGGTGAAAATCCATTTGCTTAAAAATTAATAGCGCACTTCTTTTCAACACCTATCTTTTAGTTCTTGTCCACAGCACAACCAGTATAGGGTGAGAAAAGCACCTGCATCAATTAGTGTTACACAGAGATTTATTCAAATTCCTAAACCTAAGTATGAGCATAAATAATAGTGATAGTCTTAGCAAGTGCCACTAATGAGCACTAATGATCCAGAATGATCATCTATTCTACAGGGACGCAGACAGGCAGCATGCAGCAATGAAGTGCGAACCTGAGATTTGATCTGCTAAAATGCCAAGTTAGCCCCATGACGTGGTACATTTAGGAGAGAACAATCTCAATAAAAACTAAGGAGAATAAAAGAGATCACGGGTGCAGAGTGATTTAGATAGCGGTCAGCTAAAGGAAGCAGATTGATAGGTTGGGGGAGTGACACAAAGGAGAGACGGAGTTGCAGGAGGGGGTGAAGAGCGAAAGGGAAAGTGGAGCGCTGGGAAAATTCATGCTGTGTTAGCATCCCTGAGCAACTCTATCAATACTGCATACAGCTGAGTTACTGGCAAGAGTCCTGCTGCTGCAACCCCAACCTCCGCCAGAGAGAGAGAGAGAGAGAGAGAGAGCAGGAGTGAGTAAAAAGAAAGAAGGGGTAAAAAGAGAGGGTGTTTATGAAAGACAAGCACAAAAGTGTGAGAGAGAGAGTAAGAGAGAACAGTTCTTACAAGCGCCTCTGCTTTCTGCTGTGTGTGTGTGTGTGTGTGTCAGAGGTTTGTGGTGGGACTGTGTCTTGATCTTGGGCTACTGCAGTAAAAGCGCGAGGAGGAGGTAGGAGAGGAGAGTGCTGCGCTCTGGAATTCTCCACAGGAAAGAGGAATAACACCAATCCAGCTTCACAGATGACATCTGACTGAAAACCTAGTGAAATTTCAGCGGGATCCACACCTCTTGCCTTATGCAGAAAACTCTGAGCACACCTGATTGAGACAGGACCAGGTGAGTAGTGATCATGAACTCTCAGTTTGTTAATGTTATGCAATTCAGATTGTAATCTGCTAGAACATGGACAGTGTCTTATCAGATTGAATGAACTTCTGCAAGCAGATAAGATAAAGGAAAGCTCTGTGCAGTACGTGTGATATCTGAGGTTGAATTTTGCACTGGGAAGCGGTTTGGTCATGTACAGTAGCCTACGTTGGTGCAGATTTGAGGTCCACAGCATTGGAATATTATAGCATGGTGCATTGAGATCTCAGATGATGGATGAACTTGTGTAAACTTTAATCCTCTCCATCTACCTCAGCTTAGTTTTTCTGTCGATTTACCCTATTTGGGGTTCTCACAATGATGAAAAACCTAGAAATATCAGGAGTTTTGAAATTGTGATTTCCATTTCCATTTCAATTTTACTTTTGATTTACATTTAAGATATTAAATTAAGATTTAATCTATGGCTCTTTGTGGGTGCAATCATTATACACATATTTGTTTAAACAATAAACAAATGATTAAATCTTCTAAATACATAAATACACATTTAAATCCTTATTCGGTAATCAAGAATGACAGGAAAATCATAGGAATGTGTGGGAACTCTTTTCTAAATCTATTTTCATGTTTTACACTAAAAAATGTACTATTTCTAAGGGAAAATTGCTTTAAAGTAAATCCTACACCAACTTCTTTTTTCAGTGTATTGAAGATAAAAAGAATATGAAAGTACAGCTGAGCTTTACAGTATAACAAAATCTTGATATTAAAGGATATTTCAAGATTTCTCCCATTCCTGTACAGACCTAAAACGCAGTGTGCCTGTATTCTTTTTGTTTCCCTGTGGTTTGTATGAAAATATAAAGAATCTTTTGCCTTTAAGGTGCATTTGAACATTTTGGACAAATATTTTTCAAGCACCATTTGCTTTGACTGTTAAAGTGAATATGCAAGTAACAGCTAGAATTATAAGTGTGTGCCTTAACCTATCTAAATTCCACAACCAGATCAGCGCTGAACTCCGCTGAACTTCTGATTATGGCAAAGGCTTACAACGAATCACACACTACTTCCAGCTGAACTCGAGCAGCATGTAAAACACATCAAATGTCAAATATCAGAAGAAGCCAGAGGCCCACTTGGGTCATGATGTTTGTTTGTTTCTTCTTTTCAGAGCTCGTAATGAGGAATCTGATTAGCTGTAAGCCAGTATTTGAATTTCATTTGCACTGTAATAATCCTGTGGCAGCTCGGAGTGATAAACTAAGTCAAACAAAAGCCTCTTTACATCTCACTACAACTCAAGACCGCTATTGTAGTTTGGGGGATTAACAAAGGAAATTTTTATTGCTCAGACACTGTTCTTTAAGGGGCCTACGGATGGACCCTGGGGGCCCTTGGATCTGTGACCTTTCTTATTTAGATAGTCCACTTGAGACATTCCACTTAATATGAGTAACTTTACCACTACATGTCAACTAGCAGTCATTAGAGTATTAGGAGACTGTCTGCTTAATAACTGCTAACTCTATATTTTGATGCTCTCACAACAGACATTTACTGACTATAAGTAACTTTGCAACTATGTCAACTTATTCTATAACCCTAACTTAACAGTCTACTAATACTCTTATGAGAGTTAGTTGACATGTTGCAAAGTTACTTATAGTTAGTAGAATGTCTTAAGTGAACATTAGACAATGGATTGGCTAACATAAACTTACAATGGGCAATATACTTTTAAAGCATTTATTAATCTTTGTTAATTTTAATTTTAATCGAATTGCTCATTGTTTGTTAATGTTAGTTTAATGTTAGTTTACACACAAAAAATAACTTTTGATTTTAAAAATGTATTAGTAAATGTTGAAATTGACATTGGCTATGATTAATAAACGCTGTAAAATTATTGTTCATTCATTGTTAGTTAAATAATGTAGTTAACCAATGCAAACAAATTAAACCGTATTAGACTTATAATTCAGACTTTGGCAACTTTGCTAACCTTTTTATTTTATTTTATTTCATTTCATTTTTTTTTTTTTATGTTTCAGCAGTTCTCGTTCCTATAAATCAAAAATGCATTGCATTTATGACAAGGTGCCCATCTCTTAAAACCTGTCAGAAATTCAATACATTTTTCATTTATAGGAACGAGACCTGCTGAAATATTACAGGCTATCATTAATAATAATCAGGCTATATCATAAATGAATATCAATCTATCAATGTGCTTGTGCTGTTTCCTTACATGCAAGTCTCTAAATGATATATCTAAGTGCAAGCATGTCATTGTTTGCTTGTACAGCACATCTGTTCAGACTAAATACAGCAAATGCTTACAGTACATGGCATCCCTGACTGAGGGTACATGTAAATGTTCTGGTGTAAACACTCAAACAATGCTGTGATGCTTTGCCTCTATTCCTCTAGCATGTTGATCAAACAGCTGAGCTGCAATGCCACTGGTGGTGTTGTTTTTGAATAGATCTATAGCAGTGAATGGAAAAGGGAGAGAGCAGGGTGAAGGTTGACAAACAGTAGGTGTGGTTCTGCTTTGTTGTGAGTGTTCGCACTCTGATTTATCTTCCTTCAATCAGGGGACACTTTATCCTCTTTAGATCAGGGCAAATGGCCTAATGTTTAACCAGAATACACTTCATACATAAGGACTGTTGACAGCTTCTATGATCTTGCTTCAAATTATTTCCACCATCTAATGTTTGAGCATCAGATTCACCTTAAGGGATTTTTGTCAGTAAAACTTTATCTGCCAGCCAAGTTTAGACTCAAAATATCATCCCAAAGAACATTTTTATTATTTGTTTTTGTGGCTCCTGAGAAGATATGCGACCTTCCTTGGATAATTTAATGAGAAATGTTTGAGTTGTATTGAAATCTCTGACTTTTGGTCATTCTGAGCACAGTTTGAGACATTGTTGAGGTCTATTCTGAGGTTCTTGGGGTCTTTTTCTCAGGAAAACAATCTGAGCAGCAGCTAAAGTTATATTTGCTCCTTATTCTAGGAGAAATGAACAAGATCGCATTGTATTTTTTATTCTTGAGTGTTTTTTATTGGTTAGAGTTTACTGGGGAATTTTTCAGAGGTACTTGAATTGGCCACACCCACTGGAAGTTGAATTGAAATTTGAATTGGATTGACAGGAAGTATAATTTACTAAACAATTCAAAGAAATTCAACACAGGTTATGGATTCTGTGAAATAAAGTGTGCTTCCACTCTGTCCCAAACAATGGAAGTTCAATTCTTAAATATAAAGAAGTATATAGAAAATAGAATACAATTTTATAGGCCTACACTACCGTTCAATATTTTGGGGTTGGTAAGATTTTGAAAAGTCTCAAAAAGGCGGCATTAATGTGATAAAAAAATTATTTATTTTAGTGCATTTTAATTAAGCTTTTTCTAATGCAAATTTAATTCACAGTTCAATTCTGCATGCTCAACGACTGTGTTATTCACTACTTTTTAAAAAACATTTTCTCATATTAATGCATGAATGATTGACACTGTGTGATAACACCAATGCTGTCATGTATTTACAGCTGACACATGTTTCCATTTGTGGAGTTACATATAGTTCCTGAAACCATCCACTGCTCAAGTCATGACTGTGGGCTCGCGTGTCAGTCAGAGTCCAGGTGATAAACCGTGAGTGTGTGTGTGTGTGTGTGTGTGTGTGTGTGTTGTGGGTGTGGGAACTAGGAAGGGGACAAACCTCTGTCCAGAGAAGCATTCAGTCAAATGTACTGGGTGGGACATTTCCAGTTCTTAGCAGCAGAAAAGAATGATGGATCGGAGACAGGCATGATCATACAGTAGGTATATTGTTTTTGCCATTGTCCTGTCTGGAATCTGGATAAAACAGCACAGTCAGTCAGTGCTCAGTGTGTGGACAGTTGTGCTTGTGTAGGTTGTCTCTCAAAGGCTTTCAGGAGGAGAGAAAATGCTTTTGCAGGCTGTTTTTTTGGAATGGTGTTGCTCGTTTAAATGAAATGGCTTTAGATTGTGGGCCAGCGCTGCTGTTATAATGCAGTCTTAGGCCAGCTTTGCTGATACATTACAGTATATTGAATAGAGCTGTAACTTGCAACTGTCAAAACGATTTGGGTGGAACAGCAGGGGTAGAAAATTAAAGTCTGCTGGATCAGTAAAGATCCTGAGGGAGCCAGTGTCTTTTCTGAACATTCCCATAAAAAAATATGACTGCTCTTTCATAGTTCTTGAGACTAAATGGAATTAATTATCAACTATGCTTCCTAAAATAGTCAGAAATGAGACGGTAGTAGACATATAGGGTAGTAGTTAGTTACACATAACATGCTCTTTGGCTTTTTTATTAACAGCATCAGTATTTCAGGTCACACTACTGTTCAAAAGTTTCGAGTTTTTTAAAAGAAGCCTCCTTCTGCTCACCAAGGCTGCATTTATTTGACCAAGAATACAGTAAAAACAGTTATACGTTGGGATTTTTATTTATTTATTTATATATTTTATTTTTAATCACCATTTCACCTTGAGAAGTTCATTTTTATTTTTACTAATACTATTATTTTTACTAATTTGTTTTATTAATTATTTAGTCTCTCAATTAACATGATCACAATAAGACATAATAAGATTTCATGTCACCTGCTCAGTAATAGTTTTAGCGCCATACACTTTTATTGCAATATATGAACAGAGTTATGAACAAAGTTAACACGACAATAACGTAAACATTTTTTTAATTGCGACTTTAAAGCAGGCTCTAAGGTACCATCCACACAACTGCGTTTTAGTTTAGAAACGGATAATTAAAACGAATACGATCTCCGTCCACACCAGCGTTTTAGCTGCGTATTAGAATTGATCTCCGTCCACATTAAAACGACTGAAAGCGCGGATCACGTGACCATTCACCATCACTGGGCGTGCGCGTGTCGGTGTAAACACAACTTCATTGATAAAATTATCCCACCATGCTCTGGGTCAACCCCAAACCGACGCTCCATGTACGATCAACGCCACCGGGAATTGTCACACGGGAATTGTCACAGATCGCTATAATAATAGCTTGACTCCGGCGCATGTAGGCAGTTATAGCGTTGTAAAATGCAGAATTTACTTGTACAACAGCTGCTAGCAAAGATATACGCCATGACTGATGACACCCAATCATAGAGCCGAGCGTGAGCCTCTACTACGTCATCGTTTCTAAAGTCCTCCGTTTTGACCCGTCTACACTAAAACACCCTCCGGAGATTCAAAAACATTATTAGTAGCTATTACTTCTGATAAGAAACAAAGTCTCAGCTTTTAAATTCTGTCCATTTTATCACTAAATTCAAACAATAATTGGTGTTCTGATCTCTCAAATGTGACGTGACAGATCGCTGTAGCATCTCAGTTCAAGCAGTTAGTTGGGAGATATTTTTTTCCCTTAAGAAAATCATACTATCAGTATCGGCATTCTGAATAATTGGTATTGGTATCGGTGGAGAAATTTAGTATCGGTGCATCTCTAAAATATACATTGGTAGAACCGCTAATGTACTGTATCTAAGAAGTGTGCAGAATAAGGGCATATATATATAGTCTTTTACAAGTCATTTGCTGTATCTTATTGTGGTAGTGAGTCTGCCAGCCTGTTTACAGCAAAGAGTTTTTGCTTTTGGCTTAAGGAAAGACATAACCGTAAGCGAGAGGGAGAACTGCGTCATATGTTGTGAAGGCTGAAAATCTGATTAACCTACTTTAGGGGAAAAAGTGAAATATTTGGGGCTTGCTGCCCGATTTCCCAGAAAGGACAGCAGTTGATCCTACAAAGAAGTTGGTACGTGACTCACTCAATTGTAAGCAAAGCAATGTGACTATGTAACACTTTTAACAGCCTGTCCTAATCAGTAAGGAGTATTGTGACAAACAAGTAATGTAGTAAAGTTGTTTGTTGCTTAGTGGGGGAATCTGATGCAACCTGTCGTCATCTGATGCAACATCGACATCGACAACTTGTATTTTGCTTTAATAAAGCTTATTTTAAGATGTTTTGCATTGTGATATTACGGCACATTTTCCTCTGCCATTCTCATTACTATAGTGCAATACAATGTAATTCTCATTACAAAAAAAACAAACAAGATTTATTATTAATTATAGATCTGTGTATTATTTTTTGGACTGCCTTTAATTGCTCATTTAAATCGAAATAATTTTATAATTGTTTTTTATTCATTACTGCATTACAATATTGAGCATAAAAGAGAATTACACAAAACTGATGGTAATGAGAATTTGCTTTATTTTCATGAAAATAATGTCACAATGGGCTTAATGCAAAATATAATTTTCTTAAAGCATTTCTTTTGATTTCTTTTGATTTTGGAGTGAATTGTGACAAGGACATGTTGAGATTCACCCTATGAGTAGCTTTTAGTGAGGATAAAGGTTTACTGTAATTGATAGATATATAGTAAAAGGGCACGGGTGAGAGAGAGAGAGAGAGAGAATTAAATCACCACCTTATTTATTTACCTTCATGTAAGCCATAAACCATAATGCATTATGCACAGCTTCTATAGACAGATTCACAGTTGCTATGGAGATTTTCATAAATTCTTCAGGAATAGCAGAATTGGCTATTTTCTGGCAGCAGGAAGAGGGAGGCAGTCTATTTTTTGCTTTTTGTTACAGGCAGTGATGATTTTGGGATTGATAAAAGTATGTTTTTTAATTTTTTTTATACTGCTAATCTCTATTTACAATAAACAAGGCAGAGCAGTGCAAAGCTCTGAGAGCGATAAGAGGAGAATTTAGTGCCAAGAGAGTAAATTCGGTTCATTTGAATTCTTTTTCACCTTTTAATGCGATTCACTTTAAAATGTACATATCCAGCATAACATCAAATCTATTTCTTGTGGCAGCTCTCAAAGCTTGTGTTTGAAAGGTTCCCAAAGTTTGGTGATTCTGCTTCTGCTCCTGTTTTGTTTGTGGAACATTTCCTTTCCTTTATTAAGGCAAACTTTTGTTTTTTACTCGCCACTTCACAGACCTTTGGGTGTGATGTGAATATCAAGTGGCTCTTGAGCTTAGACACTGATGCTGAGGCATTTAAGCTCATGTTAAGAGGCTGAAATCAGTAGTTTTTATATTGAACTCTTTTTCATCCTCCAGTAAAACAGAAACAGAAAAAGAAAGTTGTGTATTCTGTAAACAGAATACTTTGAAATCTGTGAAACAACTACTTCTCAAGTGTTAGTGAAAGTACAGATGTCAATGAGGGTAATGGTTAACTCTAGAAAAGGGCTGAAAAAAGATTCAAGTGGAAAACTGAGAACAATTAGAGTTTTATTTAAAATGCATGCACATGCATATGTAAGAACACACACTTTGTCATTCCATATCTAATGATTTTTATCTGATGATATAATTTTAACACAAACATTACACCTTCACCTTTAAAATGAACTCTCCAACGGGACCAATTGTATTTCTGTCCCCATGATGGATTCTTGGATTTCTCCAAGATGACTTTTGAATTCACTGTCCCACTCACCATGCATACCGAGAACATAGATCAACGTCAAACATGCAGTTTTCTTGATTCATATAATTCGTATTGAAGCAGCAAGGGGTACTTGAACACAAGGGCTATTTGCAATAAAATGATAGTAATGTGATAGGAACCGTCTGACCTTAATGTTACATTCTGTTGGCTAGCTGGGTTTCCATCATCATCTACACTTTTACAACATTTGCATATCATTAGACTTGACATAAACATCTGAAGAATAGCTGTGTATCGCTGCAGGTTCAAAGAGGCAAAATGCAGGACATTTTTCCTGGGAAAATTAAAAATATATGACTTTTATGTGCGCTCCCGAGAGCCTCTCTTCCGTTCTTTGACACATGAAATGAATGCTTATACAATGTTCAGGATAATGACGAAAGAGCTATTCTGTACTGTCAATGTGTCCTGCAAAGAAAATGGTTTAATTCAAACTATAGTCTCACATAGCCAGATCACAGGGCTCCCACGGGTCCTTGAAATCCTTGAAATTTTGTGAATCTGAAAAAAAAAAAAAAAAATTTAAGGCCCTGGAAATTTAAAAAAAATAAACATACATAGATACAGGTCCTTGAAAGTGATTGAATTTATTTTGTGCAAGAAGTTTTCTGGAAAAAATTCCATATTATTCCTTCCGGTCTGCTAATGTGTTATTTCGCCAACAATTCGTGGCCTATGCATACTAGCTTGCTTGATTTACGTTAGTTACGTGCATTTACGCGTTACGTCAAGTGTTTCCCGCGTGAGGTACTTTGTGTTGTACGTTGCCATGACGTTCATGCGCGCACAAAACTACTACGATGGTACCTCAACGCTTGTTGTTGGACACAAAAATATGTGTCCCCACATTAAGTCCTTGAATTTGAGGGTATTGGACCTGGAATGTCCTTGAATTTGGTCTGGGAACCCTGTATATAGTTTATAGCCTGTCCATGCTGCACAAAAATAACCAAAGTCCAGGCCAGAAAAAAGTAAAATGTACCCAAACTTATGAAACTCTAAAATCATTGTTCGGATGTCTGAATAGTCATGCTTAGTGCAATGGACCTGTTTTTGTGTTTGTCAGCTGTATTCATTGATATTGCCCCTGCTGGGGTGGAAAATGGTCAGTGTGAATGTTGATCCAGGCTGGAGGCAGGTTAATGTTGGTCTGGTAGGGTGGATTTGCTGTTCACCAACAAAACTAACCTGATGAAGCTGTTTGACCGAGAACATCTTGCTGGTTAAACTTGTTATAAGCCTTGTGGGGACACCAGCATATCAGCCTCCAAAACACAATAAGTACTGGTCGGGCTGGTTCAATAACAAAGCAATGGTGTATAAGAGGAAACTGTAAATGAGATGCACACAACCAAACTGTTATATTTTGTCTATTCCCAGGCTGTGTATCATGTACAGTCAGTGATCTCTGAGATGGCCGTGTGGGCCAGACGGGCCAGAATTTCCCCCCTGCAGCGCTGCCACCACCTCTTCCAGGGCCAGCGGCCCACCCTGTGCATCTGATCCGCCCAGCCCCGCTAACACCCACCCTGGGCTTCCCTCTCATCGGGCCACCTGGCTTCACTCCGGGCCCATCATGGGAGGATGCCTTTCCAAACCCAAACCAGGTGATGAGCATATAGAAAACCCTCAGTCTGTGTAGTGTTCCCCGTTGATTAAATCCTGTAATAATTGAGACTTGTGTCTCCACCTATATAGGTCAGGTAACGTGACCCCTGACTGCTGTTGTGATGTGGCTTTCCTTTAGTGCAGGAGGAATTTTAATGCTCTTAATTGCTGTGTTCAAGAGGATTAGACAGTGGAATATGAGTTGTGTTTCGAACGTTTCACAATGTATCGGCGTTTCTCTTCTATGGCGACTGGGGGAGGGGGTACTACCCAGGGGCACCGAAACGACTTTCATCTGTCCAAAGACTCAGTTGTGAAAGTGTGATTGTGGGTGTTGGATTTCAGAGGGCGCAGAGAGAGGCAGAACGGCCCAAGCCAGTCAGTCACTGTGCTTGGAAATAATATGACTTTCTATTCCGTTGTGAGCATTCAGTATGTCAGAGCACCAGGATCACTAGGAAGTTGATTCACTCAATGATCTTATCACAAACTGTTCTTGCAGGTTAATCTATTACGGTTCCTTTCATCTCAAATACAGTGAATGTGGGTCATTCTCAAGAAATGGTGCAGTTTGGGCCGGAAAAGATTTTTTCAGCAAAGACGCATTAAATTGATCAAAAGTGACTGTTAAGACATTTAATGTTGCAAAAGATTTTTATTTCAAATTAATGCTGTTCTTTCTATTCATTAAAGAATCCTGAAAAGAGCATAAGAGTAGTTCAAACTAAATCTTGTGCGGTTCAACACGGACCAAAGAAATGTAAACGAACCAACAACGGGACATGATCTTACAAGATGCGACCCTAAAGAGGACAAAATGCCCATCACAGTTCGGTGCAGGCATCAGATCCGCGTCTCCTCGCAGCAGATCTTTTTTTGTGTGTGTGACGGAGGGATTTCTGCCGCTGTTGTGACTCCTTTAAACATTTTTATAAGCTCTTCATGAGTTTGGTCAAAATACCATCATATGTAGCTACGCACATACAACGAGCACATTTATCCCAGCACACAGCTTTGTTTTGGATGTTCGGTAAGTTCCATCATGAATTATACGTAATAAAAACTGACCAATCAGGTTGTGAACATTCCTTTAGGTTCGGTGTTAAAATGCCAGGAATGTGAACACACCCTTAAAATGTATGCACTACATACCAAAACTTTTTTTTTAAATTGTCAAATGTCAAATGCAGTTAAAAAAAGAATGTGAGAGAAATTCTGGATTTTTTTGAGGAAAACTTAAATACTTAATATTAAATACTTTAATCTAGATAAAAGCAAGTTTTAAGAATTATTATTATTATTTTTAAGAAAATTTAAATGTAAATAAATGGGGAAATGCAATCTGGCTAATATACTGATGATTTTTTTTTTTTAAATTATATTTATTATTGAATGTATTTTTCTTGTATTAATCACTAAATAGAATCCACCAAATAACATGACTATGTTTCTGTATCCTGTTACATTTTATCAGTGTAAGAAAGTAATAAATGGTACCGTGTTTTAATAATTATTTGTATGTAATCAGTATTTCAAACTGCTCCCAAAAAAAAGACATTTGTTAACTTTGAAGAAGTATGATGTTGACTCCAAATCCAAATTAATGAAAACCTTTCAACCCGTTTTGTTGAGCTGTCACTGAAATTAAAATGATCAAAGGTAGAATGGGAATGGGAACATGGTGTAGATATTAGAGCACTAGACCTATTGCTCAATTGAAGCTCACTGCCGAAACGACTAATATGTACACACCTTACACATATTTCATGATTGTCGTTTATGCCCATAGATAATTTCTTTCTTGTAGGCTAAATAAGGGAATGAGGAATTGAGTGCGTTTTCTTCCATTAAATGAGCCCTTGGGGAGTATGTTCTCTAAATGATCTGTCAGATGTTATTTTCTCTGTTCTGACACTGAAAACAAAGCGTCTGGAGCCAGCTCTGTGATGGCGAGTTTTCTTTCCTTTCCTCTGCCGGCTCAGTCATCTTGCATGATTTTCCATTGATTTTAATTAAGCTTCACTCAGCAGGTGTGAATTCCTGTGTGATTAAGGCATAAGAAGCAGGTCCTCAGCACATTTTTCCAGCTAGAGAGAAAGCCAGCAAGATCGGACTGTAATGGAAGCACATTGCACAATCACCTTCGATAAAGACTGTATACATTAAATAGTCCTTCACTTTTCAGTGTTCTTCTCCAGCTTATTGTGCTATTTCTAAAGAAATAAGCACTGTACTTATACACTTAAAAAAATAAGGTTCTTTATTGGCATTTATGGTTCCACGAAGAACCTTTAATGTCAATGGAACCTTTCTAAAGGTTTTTTAGATTATTATAATGTTCTTCACACTAAGACACTGAAAGGTTCTTTGGGAACCGGAAATAATTCTTCAATGACATTGCTGTGAAGACCCCCCTTTGGGGCCTTTATTTTGAAGTGTATATTAGGTTCAATTTCACTTGAATTTGCTCTGAAACATCAAATGTCTGTCTGAAGCTAGTTTCTTAATGAGGTACCTACATTATAAAAATGCTATCTATTTTGACATTGCACATAATTTGCCTTGGGAGTTCAATATGGCAACATATAAATCCCAATGCATTGTTATTAATTGCTTCAATTAAAGATGACAGGGGATTAAAGTTGAATTTAGCAAACAAATCGATCTGTTATCTAAAGAACAGAATCTTGTCTTATTCTCTTTTGTACTTATATCATGCAATTTTTTTGCAGTAGAGGTCAAAGTTGAGCTCAATCTTTTGGACAAAGAGAAGGAGGTGGACCTGATGTCTCCTAATGGAAAGGCCAGTCCATTTTCAGAATGCAGACCCAATGGATCTCTGGGACACTGTTCCGACGAGGACAGCATGACGCTGCGGCCGCAGCGTAAACACAGAGATTTCATAGAGGCGTCTGTCTGCCACATAAAAGACCTTGAGAATGGACAGTAAGTTTTTATTTATTGCTCCTATAGGGATTTTAAAAGAGTCTTTGTTACAAAGTTATAAGCCATGAACCAAGTCAACTAGCTACGAGGCGAATAATAACATTACAAACTTTGATTTGAATTTTGAAGCAAAAAAGTATTTGAAAATCGGCCAAAAAGACAAAGCTACAAGACTGTGTACTTAACGGCTTTAGTGAGGGAATGAACAACAAAGTATTGTGAACAGCATAATCGAATTAAAAACCATGGAGAAATAAGAAAATTCCGGTACTCATTTAAAAATGTTGATAATATATATATTTAAAAACAGCTTTTGCCATAAAATATGCACATATATACAAATATTTAAGTATTTTGAGAGCGTAGGGAGACCATCTTGATTACGCCATTCGCAGTGCTTCATGGGAGTGGGCGGAGCTAAGGAGTTCTTTTGGGCTGTTTTGACTGTTATGACTCTCTGATTGGTGGAATTTTCTGTACAGCATCATTTGTAATGTAGTTTTCACCACGAAATCCACTGTTAAACATTATTTTAAGAATAAGTTGAAATTATGTGGGATGATGGCTTCAACAGAAGCAAATAACATGGATTAACAACCTCATAACTAACAGTAGGACTGTCTTTAAATGTTTATAAGGTTCCATAAGTTTCCTTATGGAGAAAATGAATGCCGTTTTTACTTTCGGGACCTGGCTTTTCCACTCAATACCGAATTTGCATATCCTTGAGTGTCATTATCAGAGATAATGAAGAAAGATTGATTATTTTTCTGTTTACTCATTAAAAACAATGTTTACAAAAGGCTGACAAAAGGTTTTTTTCTCAGCGATGCCATAAAACAGTGGTTCCCAAACGTTTTAGAGTGTCGTACCCCCTGGGGCATCCTTCTGCGTACCCCCTTTCTTTTTCACTTATGGTGTGTTCACACCGAACGCGAATAGAGCGTCAAATACGCGTCTATCGCGTCTGGTTAGACGCTTGAACATTCGCTCGAGTTCAATTTTTTCAACTTGCGCGGAAGACATTCGCGTCAAACGCGTCGCCCAATTCGCGTCATTCGCAACGCCCGGCGCGAATGATGCGTCTATTCGCGTCTTTGCATTGACTTTGTATGTAATCTACTCGCGCAAATAATTAAATTCGCGTTCGGTGTGAACACACCATTAGACTGCAGTCACACCTTTTCCGTTAAGGGACAATATTTGCCCCCTTAAATGATTTTCAGGGTGCATTTATTACCTTTATAAAGGCAAAGTTTTTCTAACCCTTTTAAATGTATGTGTCATGTTTTATGTCAAATTCTTAAAATTCTATTCTATTTATTTATTAATATAATAAATAAAGCAATAAATTAAACCAAATCAATCATTTCAATCAAATTTTAGTCAGTATCAACAAAAGACATCTTTGCACTGCCGTGGCACTAGCTGCATCTAGATGTATTTATTTTACACACGGTTTATTAATGCTGCTTAAAGATATGCAAGTATGCAATTACAATGGCATGAATAATATTATGAGATAATGTTTTACATTTAAAAAATAAATAAATAGAGAAATATGAAATGATGAATATTAAATTAAAACCGCCAGTATAGTGTTGGCAAGCTTGTCTTATCAGTGAGTCATTAATTAATTTATTCATTCAGTAACAAAGCAAGTGGCTGCAGTTATGAATTGGTCATTGAATCATTAACTCTCCCGATTCGTTCAAAGCTGCGATTCGTTCACTAACGAAACAACGAAACACCGCTGTGTGTTGCCTAGAGACGCCCAACAGTTCTGCTGTGGCTTTCGTTGGAACTATTATTATGTTGCAAAATAGAGCAAACAATATTGTCAATACTGTGTTTAACATTTGTCACTTAATATTACCTTTTTTGTTAGTTTAACTGTTGTATAAAATCAGTGAAACATTTGCAATCGTGTATATATTCAGGAAAATTGCATTCTTGCTCATATAATTTAGCTATTATGACATAAAAAATAAGAACTCGTACTCTTTTGTATCGAAGAGAATTTGAGTCTTAAATCTATTTGCACAGCTGTGTCTATATTTGTTCTTCATGCTAGTAAGTGCTAAAACCCCACTTTTTCTAATAATCAGTTTAATGTTATTTTAAGGTGGTGTACAATTAAATGAACGGCAAAACTCAGCATTTTGTTCGCGTACCCCCTGTGTCGCCTCATCTGTCCCCAGGGGTATGTGTACCCCAGATTAGGAACCACTGCCATATAACCATTTTGGGTTCCCAAAAGAACCTTTCAGTGAACAGTTCTTAAAATAACCTTTTTTTTATTAGTGTGAAGAACATTTTAATAATCTGAAGTGTTTAATAATTTGTGAGTTCTATGGATGTTGAAGGTTCTTTATAGAATGCCAAAAAACAACCTTTAAGAGAGTATAGTAGATGTCTTTAGTACATCACAACTAAATTCAGAGACCCTTAACACCCAATTAAATAATTTGATGAACAATTTTCTTTGCTATTTTAATGTATTGGGGGGTGGGAAATTGTAGAATGGGAAAGTCCAGCACGCTAGCAAGTCTATCAGGTGCGGCAGGAAGTGGAAGCCCCAAGAAGCGGTGTCGGAAGCTGAAACACACTGGAAACATCAGGAGATTGTCGGAGTGATATGCCAAGGCCGCATGGGACTTGGACATTACAACACCAGAGGTGGAGCAAGGCCAACACCAAAGGCAAGAGAGAGCTTGTGGTGCAGAGAGTCCGAGAGGCAGAAGAAGAACACCGCCGTGTGAAAGCGGTAGGGCTGGCCTCTCAGGAGCAGTGGATGCAGTGGGACCAGGCACTCGAGCGATCACTGTCCTGGAAGGAACTCTGGGAAACCGACCAAGGCAAGCTGACTTTCTTGCTACGTGCTGTGGCTGACCTCTTGCCAACCCCAAGTAATTTAAAGATCTGGGGCAAGGAAGAAGATCCATCATGCAAGCACTGTATAATGCACCATAGACCTGCATTATATGACTGACAGACAGGAACGGTTTGACCTAAAAATATCAAAATTGAAAATACTGTGGAAACAAAGACACCTACATCTTGGATGCCCTTGAGGTAAGCTAAAACATATAAAAAATGTATTTCAAAGTGAACTATCCCTTTAAGGGGCGAAACGCTAGTGCGCCTGAGACACCTGCTGACGATGCAGAGGGGTCTTCAACAATGTGGATACTCCGCCCACCTTCTCACCGTGGAATACCATCACAAAGACACCATATCCAAGTAGCTCTTGCAATTCCTGCTTGTAGCAAAGCATCTTTGATGTTTATCTCACCTATTCCCTATTAATATAAGTCATTGAGCCATGAAATCAGCTATTTGCTTTAAGTTTACATCATAACTCAGCAAAACTAAACTGTTAATTGCCAGACATTCTCATTCTTAAGCGCATTTTATTGGACAAAAATATGCAAATACTAATGAGCGTTAGTGATGTCATCAATATTTTTGGTCCAGGAAGAGAAGGATTGTACATTTTAAATGCGTATATCTGTATACCATGAGTACGCTAGCATATAGATGTCATCAAAGCTTAGAGATAGAGGTATTAAGGATTTAAAGATGTCAGTTTTTCCCCTGTTGACATACTTAATGTCATAAATGACATACTGACATACTGGCATAAATGACATACTTCAGTTGTAACCTTTGAATGCATCAATATTGGGTTGTGTTTTGGACGTTAGAGCTGTGCTGATCATATGTGTTCTGTTGTGTTTGGCAGAATGCGTGAGGTGGATTTGGGGGCAGGTCGTGCTCTGCTCATTAAGGCACATGGAGAATTCTTTGCAATGGGACACAAGTGCCCACATTATGGGGCTCCACTGGTCAAAGGTGAGGGGTGTCCTGTGGAGTTCTCCTGGTCCTCTACATTCCATAGCTAAGGATACTAATGGCTCTCAGAGATCAACTATTTGAACTGAATGTTTTCTATTTACTTAAATATTTAGCTGTATTTTATAACATGCTGCTATTAAACATGCCTTATCAAATAGCAAAACAGATTGTTATTTCAGCATTACTGTGTATTAAAAAACAATTCTTCTCTATTAGGCGTGCTATCAAAAGGACATGTGCGATGTCCATGGCATGGGGCATGTTTTAACATCGCTACGGGTGATATTGAGGATTTTCCTGGACTAGACAGTTTGCCTACCTTCCAGGTAACAAAAATATATACTTTGTATATTTTTTTTATTGAATTACTTTTTTAATTTGTGATTTTAGTGTATTTGCAGTTTGGAATTTTTATCCTATATTTAGAAAACAATATGAACTTATTGATGAATCGTTTAATTCAATTCAAGTTTATATGTTTAGTTCTTCAGGAAGCAAGGAGTATTCCTTTTTCAGTCAGAGATGAGTGAGTCAAAGTGATTTCCATATGGAAGTAATATACAACTATAAGATGATATAAGAATCATGACTTTTGAGTGAAAGTTAAACGTCAAAGTTAAAAGTTAAAGGTTGATGCACAAATAGTGAACGAAATCTATTGATGAAAAAAAAGCATATTCCCAAAAAGACATAGTACGTGGTACATAGCCTACTGCTGATCAGAAGAGAGAAAATGAACCTCGGTATGTGTCATCACTAAACAGTGGGGGTGTTTTCATAATCCCACTGTTATGTAATTATCTGCCATGTCAATTTTCTTTTCTCATTATTTCAGGTCAGAGTCGAAAAGGAGAAGGTGATAATAAGAGCAAACAAGCAGGTAAAGAGTCTCTCTGTGTCTGGAGTATGTGTGTAAAGAGAGTTAAATTTAACAACAGTTGTAAATGCTAATGTGTGGGAAATCATCTGTTTCCTGACAGGCCCTTCAGACTCAGCGGCGGTCAAAGGCCATGTCAAAATGTTCAGCTGTCATCCATTCCAGCACTGGATTCAGCCACGTTCTCATTATTGGATCAGGTTGCAGCCATAATGTTATAAAATGCACTAACATGGGGGAAAATTCACTAGATAGTGTTGTTCTAGAGAGGAATCAATCTCAGTGCATATTCATTAAAAGGATGCATGTTAACCATAATTAATTACTCAGACACAGTGCTATTATAGCGCACATGTACTTGTAGGGCTTTTAAAACTGGACTTAACGCTGGGCTATCGTCGTTCTAAAGCCAGCTTTTAAACCCGGGTAAAGAAACATTTAACACTTGTAATTTAGAACCACTTATTACCCGGGGTTATGAAACCCTTAGCATCGCATTTGCTGTGCCAAACCTGTACAGTGTGAAACGATACAGTGTTAGAATGTTAATGCTAGATGCTGAGAAACCTACAACCAACTGCGTGCCTCATGTTCACATGCTTAGACGATGGAAAACATGTCAATTGGAGTGAAAAAGAGACAGTTTCATTCTTATCTTTATAGTCCGAAAAGGCCATTCAGAAAAAAACCTGATAGTACAGTCGGCAATCTATATCAATGAGCTCTTACACACACAGCTCTCGCGCACAGCTAATAAAAACGTTAACTCTGGGTTTGGGAATGTATCGTGTGAAACATCATCTTATGAATACCCAGGATTTATTATTAACCCCCAGTAAATTATAAGCAGTGTGAAACGTGAAGCAAGGTAACCCAGGATTCCTAGGGTTAATTACCCAGGGTTAACTATTTCAAGTGTGAAAAGCTCTTGTGTCTAATTAAACTGGATTTGACGCTATTTTTTGCACTGAAATACTGTGTGCACTCTTTACTGGATTCACCCTATGATGTTTTGAGTGGTAAACCTTTATAAAGCTTACTGTACATGTGTAGCTTACTGCTGTAGCTTTACAGTCCACTAACCTTGTCAACTGGGTTATATACAGTATTCACAGTAAAACATTAATTGCTTCCTGCTCATATTGTTTAATCTATTTACATGTGGGTGACGTAATTTGATGATGTACCATGAAATGTACTTTAACATGCCATGACAAAAGAAAAGACTCACACTGAGCCATTCCTTTACATATAATTTCCTGTCCCAAACTGATTTTATTTTTATTTCTTATACATGTTTTATGGCAGATAAGGAGCTGAATTTCTACATTTGTTACAGACTAGACAGGTCCAAAGTTTGCATTCCATCTTTAAACATTATACAATGCAATTACTGATTGCTAAGTTAAAATAAAGATAAAATGTAAGAGATAACATCCAAAGCATCGGCTAAAATCATGCATTTATATTCAGATTAGAGTTCAAGATAAAGACAACCACTAGTCTTTCACACACAAAACTACACATACACATACATCACAACATGTGGCATGTTAACAATGTCAGTTTTTAATACTGAAATTACTGTCAAAACTGATATTAGGAAAGCAAATGGTCTTCAAAAGGTTGTGTCAGCACCTGCTCTGACCTCTGTTGATGTTCTCACTCAGGTCCTGCTGCTCTGGTGTGCGCTGAGACTCTGAGGCAGGAGGGCTTCACTGACCGTATAGTGATGTGCACCATGGACAAACATCTGCCTTACGACAGGCCTAAACTGAGTAAGGTTTGTACACAGAACAGTCCATAGAACAGTGTGAGATTTAAGGTTTACAATATAAAATTAACATAAAACTGTTTTTCCAATATAAATTTTTCTCTTGACCTCAAGTATGCTAAAATGCAGCAGGTATAATAATATTGATTTAATCCTTTGCTCTTCAGTCTTTAGAGAGCACAGCTGAGCATCTGCAGTTGCGATCCTCTGACTTCTTTCAAGCGCACGACATAGAGATCCTTTTAGAGAAAGAGGTGAGACCCTTTTGCCTGAAATGTACTAAGGTTTACTTCATTTAATGAGGAAAAATAGGCTCATTGGAAAAACGTACCTGTGGCGACATTTCTGCAATTTCTGTCCAGTAAGTGGCGCTGAAAGCTGAAACAGATGAACGTGAATCTGGCAACGTTTTATTACATTGGTTGTTGTACGTATCGTGGTGGTTCGGAAATGAAATGTCTGGTGAGTGGCGCTAAAAGTGTTAACAAAAGCAAACGTGAGATAACCATGCGATTTCAACTTGCTTCTACAATCGTGTAAAAGTGTTTTGAGGCATGTTTTTTCGTTTGAGGATATGGTGGGGGAAAAAAAGATAAATATGATTCTAATCTCTTTTAGCCCATTACAAAAAAGTACTGCGGTGGTACAATGGTACAGTGATGTTATCAGATGGTAATACTATGGTATTTTGAAATACTTCATTGGTACACTCTTAAAGGTAAAGGTTCTTTTTTGGCATTTATGGGTCCATGAAGAACCTTGAACATCCATGGACCCTTTCCATTGCACAAAAGCTTCTTTATAGTGGAGCAAAGTTCTTTAGATTTTTAACATTTCTTCAAACATGGTTCTATTAAGAACTGTTTACTGAAAGGTTCTTTGGAGAACTCAAAAGGTTTTTTCAATGGCATTGCTGAGAAAACCCTCTCATGGTATCTTTATTTCTAAGAGTGTACCTCCAAGAATACCATGATACTTTTTGGTACGTTTTATTAGTGATATGACCCAGTATCTCAATAATTGAGTCTGAATACGTGTAATTTTTCTTACAAATGTATATGCAGAATTACATAAACTGCCATATGTTTCTTCATAGGTTGTTTCTGTGGATGTAAAGACACGGACTGTGATATTTCGGGATGGTTTTAAAATGGAGTATAGAAAACTCTTCATTGCCACAGGGAGCAGGTAAAGGCCACACATGACTAGCTATTGATCCTATGAGTATTAAAAAAAAGTGTTGAATTAATTAGTTTCATCCTTCATCTTTATAGACCCAAACCTCTGAGCTACAAAGGCAAAGATGTGGGAAATGTGTTTCACCTCAGAACACCAGAGGATGCAAACGGCATCGCTACACTCGCCAGCAGTAAGAATGCCGTCATTGTGGGAACCTCGTTTATTGGTGAGAGCTTATGGGAAATTTACATCAAGTTTTTTAGTCTCTGTTTAGTTTAATACGTTTAGTTACATGTCTCTAGTAATTTGCACTTGCCACATTTCTTGTGTTCAGCTATACAGTGGCTCCAAAAAGCATGTAGACACTTAGTGTTAGTTCACCCAAAAATGAAAATTCTGTCATAATTTACTAACCCTCATGTCGTTCCAAACCCGTAAGACTTTTGTTCATCTTCGAAACACAAATTAAGATATTTTAATGTAATCTAAAAGGTCTCTGTCCCTCCATTGACAGCTACGCAACTACCACTTTGACACTTTAAAAAGTTAAGAAAGAGATCGTAAAACTAATCCATATGAATTAAACGGTTTAGTCCAGATTGTGATATTAGTCCAGAAGAGACTGGATTGCTTTATATGATGAGCAGATTGAATTTAGGCTTTTATTCACTTATAAACATTGATCAGCGAACATAAACAGAAGCTCAACCGAACCTGCTTGATGGGCTAGAACATACCTCATTGGTTCTTGCAGAAGTTTAATATGCTGCGTAACACGAGAATGACCCTCATTGGTTCTTGAGGAAGCTCAAACGTGCTGCGTAACACGAGAATGAACCTCATTGGTTCTTGCTGAAGCTCAAACGTGCTGCGTAACACGAGAATGAACCTCATTGGTTCTTGAGGAAGCTCAAACGTGCTGCGTAACACGAGAATGAACCTCATTGGTTCTTGCTGAAGCTCAAACGTGCTGCGTAACACGAGAATGACCCTCATTGGTTATTGAGTAAGCTCAAACGTGCTGCGTAACACGAGAATGACCCTCATTGGTTCTTGCAGAAGCTCAAACGTGCTGCGTAACACGAGAATGACCCTCATTGGTTCTTGCAGAAGCTCAAACGTGCTGCGTAACACGAGAATGACCCTCATTGGTTATTGAGGAAGCTCAAACGTGCTGCGTAACACGAGAATGAACCTCATTGGTTCTTGCAGAAGCTCAAACGTGCTGCGTAACACGAGAATGACCCTCATTGGTTCTTGAGGAAGCTCAAACGTGCTGCGTAACACGAGAATGAACCTCATTGGTTCTTGCAGAAGCTCAAACGTGCTGCGTAACACGAGAATGACCCTCATTGGTTCTTGCTGAAGCTCAAACGTGCTGCGTAACACGAGAATGACCCTCATTGGTTCTTGAGGAAGCTCAAACGTGCTGCGTTACACGAGAATGAACCTCATTGGTTCTTGCTGAAGCTCAAACGTGCTGCGTAACACGAGAATGACCCTCATTGGTTCTTGAGGAAGCTCAAACGTGCTGCGTAACACGAGAATGACCCTCATAGGTTCTTGCTGAAGCTCAAACGTGCTGCGTAACACGAGAATGACCCTCATTGGTTATTGAGGGAGCTCAAACGTGCTGCGTAACACGAGAATGACCCTCATTGGTTCTTGCAGAAGCTCAAACGTGCTGCGTAACACGAGAATGACCCTCATTGGTTCTTGCTGAAGCTCAAACGTGCTGCGTAACACGAGAATGACCCTCATTGGTTATTGAGGAAGCTCAAACGTGCTGCCTAACACGAGAATGAACCTCATTGGTTCTTGCAGAAGCTCAAACGTGCTGCGTAACACGAGAATGACCCTCATTGGTTCTTGAGGAAGCTCAAACGTGCTGCGTAACACGAGAATGACCCTCATTGGTTATTGAGGAAGCTCAAACGTGCTGCGTAACACGAGAATGACCCTCATTGGTTCTTGAGGAAGCTCAAACGTGCTGCGTAACATGAGAATGAACCTCATTGGTTCTTGCAGAAGCTCAAACGTGCTGCGTAACATGAGAATGACCCTCATTGGTTCTTGAGGAAGCTCAAACGTGCTGCGTAACATGAGAATGACCCTCATTGGTTCTTGCAGAAGCTCAAACGTGCTGCGTAACACGAGAATGACCCTCATTGGTTCTTGAGGAAGCTCAAACGTGCTGCGTAACATGAGAATGAACCTCATTTGTTCTTGCAGAAGCTCAAACGTGCTGCGTAACACGAGAATGACCCTCATTGGTTTTTGAGGAAGCTCAAACGTGCTGCGTAACACGAGAATGACCCTCATTGGTTCTTGAGGAAGCTCAAACGTGCTGCGTAACACGAGAATGAACCTCATTGGTTCTTGAGGAAGCTCAAACGTGCTGCGTAACACGAGAATGACCCTCATTGGTTCTTGAGGAAGCTCAAACGTGCTGCGTAACATGAGAATGACCCTCATTGGTTCTTGAGGAAGCTCAAACGTGCTGCGTAACACGAGAATGAACCTCATTGGTTCTTGAGGAAGCTCAAACGTGCTGCGTAACATGAGAATGACCCTCATTGGTTCTTGAGGAAGCTCAAACGTGCTGCGTAACATGAGAATGACCCTCATTGGTTCTTGAGGAAGCTCAAACGTGCTGCGTAACACGAGAATGAACCTCATTGGTTCTTGAGGAAGCTCAAACGTGCTGCGTAACATGAGAATGACCCTCATTGGTTCTTGAGGAAGCTCAAACGTGCTGCGTAACATGAGAATGACCCTCATTGGTTCTTGAGGAAGCTCAAACGTGCTGCGTAGCATGAGAATGAACCTCATTGGTTCTTGCAGAAGCTCAAACGTGCTGCGTAACATGAGAATGACCCTCATTGGTTCTTGAGGAAGCTCAAACGTGCTGCGTAACATGAGAATGACCCTCATTGGTTCTTGAGGAAGCTCAAACGTGCTGCGTAACATGAGAATGAACCTCATTGGTTCTTGCAGAAGCTCAAACGTGCTGCGTAACACGAGAATGACCCTCATTGGTTCTTGAGGAAGCTCAAACGTGCTGCGTAACATGAGAATGACCCTCATTGGTTCTTGAGGAAGCTCAAACGTGCTGCGTAACATGAGAATGAACCCATTGGTTCTTGCAGAAGCTCAAACGTGCTGCGTAACACGAGAATGACCCTCATTGGTTCTTGCTGAAGCTCAAACGTGCTGCGTAACATGAGAATGAACCTCATTGGTTCTTGCAGAAGCTCAAACGTGCTGCGTAACACGAGAATGACCCTCATTGGTTCTTGAGGAAGCTCAAACGTGCTGCGTAACATGAGAATGAACCTCATTGGTTCTTGCAGAAGCTCAAACGTGCTGCGTAACATGAGAATGACCCTCATTGGTTCTTGAGGAAGCTCAAACGTGCTGCGTAACATGAGAATGACCCTCATTGGTTCTTGAGGAAGCTCAAACGTGCTGCGTAACATGAGAATGAACCTCATTGGTTCTTGCAGAAGCTCAAACGTGCTGCGTAACATGAGAATGACCCTCATTGGTTCTTGAGGAAGCTCAAACGTGCTGCGTAACATGAGAATGAACCTCATTGGTTCTTGCAGAAGCTCAAACGTGCTGCGTAACACGAGAATGACCCTCATTGGTTCTTGAGGAAGCTCAAACGTGCTGCGTAACATGAGAATGACCCTCATTGGTTCTTGAGGAAGCTCAAACGTGCTGCGTAACACGAGAATGACCCTCATTGGTTCTTGCAGAAGCTCAAACGTGCTGCGTAACACGAGAATGACCCTCATTGGTTCTTGCTGAAGCTCAAACGTGCTGCGTAACATGAGAATGAACCTCATTGGTTCTTGCAGAAGCTCAAACGTGCTGCGTAACACGAGAATGACCCTCATTGGTTCTTGAGGAAGCTCAAACGTGCTGCGTAACATGAGAATGAACCTCATTGGTTCTTGCAGAAGCTCAAACGTGCTGCGTAACATGAGAATGACCCTCATTGGTTCTTGAGGAAGCTCAAACGTGCTGCGTAACATGAGAATGACCCTCATTGGTTCTTGAGGAAGCTCAAACGTGCTGCGTAACATGAGAATGAACCTCATTGGTTCTTGCAGAAGCTCAAACGTGCTGCGTAACATGAGAATGACCCTCATTGGTTATTGAGGAAGCTCAAACGTGCTGCGTAACATGAGAATGAACCTCATTGGTTCTTGCAGAAGCTCAAACGTGCTGCGTAACATGAGAATGACCCTCATTGGTTCTTGAGGAAGCTCAAACGTGCTGCGTAACACGAGAATGACCCTCATTGGTTCTTGAGGAAGCTCAAACGTGCTGCGTAACACAAGAATGAACATCATTAGATTCTCGTACATCAGCATGCTTGAGCTTCTGTTTACCATATCTGATGTGCATTGATCAATGTTTATATGTGAGTAAAAGCCTAAATTCAATCTGTTCATCATATAAAGCGATCACGTCTCTTCAGAAAATTTGCACTAATCCGATCAATTCATATGGATGAACGAAAGTCTTACAGGTTTGGAACAACATGAGGGTGAGTAAATGATGACAGAATTATCATTTTGGTGAACTTCCCCTTTAAAGCCACACTTTAAGATGAATGAATGGATACCTCCTGTGAGGAAAACTGACTTCATACATCCACTAAAATCACCTTGACGTCAGTTGAGGTTAAAAATCATTGCAAAAGAAAAAAACAGACTCTCTAGCAGCATTTGTTTGCCGATGTCAGTTGTTTTAACAAAATTCAAACATTTTAACTGGTTTAAGTGTCCAGATACTTTTTTGGTCTACTTTATGAAGAATAAAGTATGTGATGTGATGTTCAGGTATGGAGGTGGCTGCAGCTCTCACAGATAAAGCTCACTCAGTGTCTGTGATCGGCATAGAGGCCGTGCCATTCCGGAAAGCTCTCGGGGAGAAAGTGGGGAAAGTTTTGATGAAGGTGAGAGAATATGTATCTTATCTACAGTATCTATCCATCCATATACACTCACCTAAAGGATTATTAGGAACACCTGTTCAATTTCTCATTAATAAAATTATCTAATCAACCAATCACATGGCAGTTGCTTCAATGCATTTAGGGATGTGGTCCTGGTCAAGACAAACTCCTGAACTCCAAACTGAATGTCAGAATGTGAAAGAAAGGTGATTTAAGCAATTTTGAGCGTGGCATGGTTGTTGGTGCCAGACGGGCCGGTCTGAGTATTTCACAATCTGCTCAGTTACTGGGATTTTCACGCACAACCATTTCTAGGGTTTACAAAGAATGGTGTGAACAGGGAAAAACATCCAGTATGCGGCAGTCCTGTGGGCGAAAATGCCTTGTTGATGCTAGAGGTCAGAGGAGAATGGGCCGACTGATTCAAGCTGATAGAAGAGCAACTTTGACTGAAATAACCACTCGTTACAACCGAGGTATGCAGCAAAGCATTTGTGAAGCCACAACACGCACAACCTTGAGGCGGATGGGCTACAACAGCAGAAGACCCCACCGGGTACCACTCATCTCCACTACAAATAGGAAAAAGAGGCTACAATTTGCAAGAGCTCACCAAAATTGTACAGTTGAAGACTGGAAAAATGTTGCCTGGTCTGATGAGTCTCGATTTCTGTTGAGACATTCAGATGGTAGAGTCAGAATTTGGCGTAAACAGAATGAGAACATGGATCCATCATGCCTTGTTACCACTGTGCAGGCTGGTGGTGGTGGTTTAATGGTGTGGGGGATGTTTTCTTGGTACACTTTAGGCCCCTTAGTGCCAATTGGGCATCGTTTAAATGCCACGGCCTACCTGAGCATTTTTTCTGACCATGTCCATCCCTTTATGGCCACCATGTACCCATCCTCTGATGGCTACTTCCAGCAGGATAATGCACCATGTCACAAAGCTCGAATCATTTCAAATTGGTTTCTTGAACATGACAATGTGTTCACTGTACTAAAATGGCCCCCACAGTCACCAGATCTCAACCCAATAGAGCATCTTTGGGATGTGGTGGAACGGGAGCTTCGTGCCCTGGATGTGCATCCCACAAATCTCCATCAACTGCAAGATGCTATCCTATCAATATGGGCCAACATTTCTAAAGAATGCTTTCAGCACCTTGTTGAATCAATGCCACATAGAATTAAGGCAGTTCTGAAGGCGAAAGGGGGTCAAACACAGTATTAGTATGGTGTTCCTAATAATCCTTTAGGTGAGTGTATATAGAGAGAGACTGAATATACAGTATATTGTAACGCGGTTCAGTTGTTGTGGGAAGAAGGAGGCGGGAACCGGCGAACATTTTAAGATTTTAATAATAAATAAAACAGGTACAAAACGAAAGTAAAAGACAGCAGCCCCTCACTGACGACTGCTGTCACATATAATAAAACAAAACACAAGATCAGGCCTGTTCCTTTCTCGATCTTCACTGTCGTCGCTCCCCCTTTATGCTTCCGGTCCTCCGTGAGAGATACAAGACCGGTGCGTCGCACAGGTGTCGCTCATTATCAATCTCGCCACCGGCCTCGCGCCGCTCTCCCACGGCCCTCGACCTCGTCCTGCTCGCCACACATATATATATATATATATATATATATATATATATATATATATATAATATATATGAAGAATATAAAGATTTAAGCATACAGTATAAACAGTATTAAATTAAAATATTTAGACATATAATAGTATTAAGATTTAAGCATCTTAAGTAATCTTTGTATACATAAATAAGCATTTATAGTAATCTTTAAACGATGCATCAGAGATGCCCAAAAAACAAACTTGATTGAGGGCCGTGGGTCGAAAGTAAATGATGCATTATACCCATTATACAATGCAATACTATATTATAACTAACTATCAGGGACGTGCACAGACATTTTGAGGGGCAGGGGCTCAAGTGAAAAAAAGGGCACTTCTCATACGCAATTTTTTTAAAACAAAAAAGTATATATAAACCATGGTCTCCTTAGTATTCACTAGAGCAGCAAAGGAAACCATGCCACAATGTGCATGTTTTTTATGCTACTAGTTTCAAGTATTTATTTAGAATAACTTAAATAACTGCATCAAGCAGAGGGGCATGTTTTATTAATAATTTGTTTATTTTTGCACAAGGCACTACATAATTTTAATTATCAGAATACATAACACTTTAAAATCAACACAAATATTCACTCTAAACTGAAGAGGGCTGCTGCTGCTATTTTGTTAAATTTACTGAAAAAATCACTGCAAAAATGATTGACAAAATACAGCAACTTAAAAAAATTATTACAAAAAAGGACTGTATCATCATCATCAAATAAAACCTTCAAAATCATGGAGTTTGTTTTAAACCTACTATCCTCCATCTGTTTGCATCTGTAGATTTCTTCTAAATTCACCAATTTAGATTTCTAAATTTCAGGGGGAAAGACTCTTGATGTAAGTCATTAACTGGGGACGTTCTGTGGTGATATGCTTTAGTTATTTTGTTTATCCTATTTACCTGCATTGCCCTGTCAATTAGATGCAAATATGCGCATTTTAACAAGTTGACGCCTAATTTGCATATCAGTTTATCGATTGTGATGATGTTAGACACACACACTGTATGCACCTGTAGGGTCCCCATTTAGTACAGTAGCACTGTATGGCCATGATATATTTGCCTTAGCTAAACTGTAGCTAACTTATTACATTAGCTAGTAGCTCATGAGGCATGCATGCTAGCAAGACACAGGTTAACTATATTTGTCTTTGAAGCAGTAAATTCGAGCCTCGAATTTAGTTTAATCTTTTGTATATAGTTTAATCTTTTGTTCATCGCCACTCACCTCAACACAAGACAAGAAAAACACTGCTGGTAGGGGTCGCTGCTGTTGTGTGTGTGTGATGTGCCGATGTGCGCCGGCGCTGCTGCGCGGGGGGGAGCGAGAGAGAGAGCGCGCTTCAGAACTCCTGACCTGATATTTAGATATACTATTCAATAAATATATTTGTTTGTTTGACAGGGAAGCTGTGCGCAAACAGGAATATATATTATTTTTCAAAAATTAAAAAAAAAAAGTACCCCAGAAAAAAGGGCACTTTCTCTCCAGGAATAAAAAGGGCAGGTGCTCAAGCCCCTTTTGATGTCTATGTGTGCACGTGCCTGCTAACTATATTATTTATAAAAAAAAAAAATCGAATTCACTTATATTCTGTATATTTTAAAGCAAAAATTAACTAAACAAACAGATAAATATGAAGACATGCTTTAAAAAAAAGCTGAAGTATGAACCTTTAAAGCTTAGAAAGCTAAATAATTGTTTTAAAAATGTTTTAAACAATACAGTTTAGTAAATAGAAAAGCAATTGTATTTGCTTAGGCATTAATTTTATAATAGCAAAGTTAAGGATGTTTAAATTAATACATTTTAAATCATTACTTTTGCCAGTGTTTTGAGTGTGTATAATAACTTTCAACTTTTATTAACCTGATTGTTGTCCCACACCATCAATTTCATACATTGCTGTTTAATGCATCTCATATCACTCTGTTGTCTTTCTCTTCTTGCATAATAAACTCTGAAAGGGTGAAATGACTCACTTGACTGTATTTTATCCCTTGCTGTAACCACATTATATTCAAAGAAGTATTTCACTCATTGCATTTTTCTTTTCTTTTTGTTCTCTACTCAGCTGTTCGAGTTGAACAGGGTGAAGTTCTACATGTTGAACGAGGTGTGGGAGATGCGAGGGCATAATGGACAGGTATCATGAAAGTGAGAGAAACAGGAGTTCAGTGAAGTGTAGGTCTCTCTCTGTCTCTCTGCCTCTCTCTCTCTCTCTCTCGTTCCTGTAGATTGATTACTTACACTTGCTCTCACAGTGGCTCTGCTTAGCTTTGAATATTTTCTAACACACCTATTGCATTAATGGAGTGGCCCTGGGCTAAAACACAAGAACTCATAACACGAGAACGCACACAGCCAGTGAAGTAAATGTATAATTGAGATTAAGCTGAATGGTGATCTGTTATGAAATGACACTTTTGATAAATTTGTCTTTCTAAAGAAATAATAATGAGATTTGTATGCTGTATTTGAAGTCACAGTAGTCAGACTGAAGTGCCAACTATAAGAACATAAATGTGAAATTGAAATTTTTTTGTTTCTTTTATTTCAATAGTTAAAAGAAGTGGTTCTAAAAAGTGGCAAAGTCTTAAGAGCTGACGTCTGTGTTATTGGCATAGGTGAGTCAATGAAATTACAGAAATCTGGCTTTCATTTTTTTTCCTCTCCCTTCATTTCCTGTTGCAAGTCCTATTGTAGTCTTGACTATAAAAATATATAAATGATAAAAATGTTACAATTTTTCAAAAGTCTCTCATGCTCACTAAGGCAGTAAAAACAGTAATATTGTGATATATTATTACAATTTAAAATAGCTCTTCTCTGTTTGATTATATATTAATATGTAATTTATTCCTGTGATGCAAAGCTGAATTTTCAGCATCATTACTCCAGTCTTCAGTGTCACATGATCCTTCAGAAACACTTCTTATTATTATCAATTTTTAATAAATATATATATACAGGGCTTGACATCAAAGGGGTGGTTGATTATGATTTCACTTTTCTAACTTTAGTTAGTGTGTAATGTTGCTGTTTGAGCATAAACAACATCTGCAAAGTTATAACGCTCAACGTTCAAAGCAAAGGAAGATATTTGCTTTTAAAGAAATCGTTTTTTAAGGACTACAACAAATGGCTGGTAGGGACCAGGGCCGGTTCTAGACATTTGGAGGCCCTAGGCAATATTCATGTTGGAGGCCCCCCACCCCCAATAAAAAACTCTTGAAACAAATATGATTCCTAACCTTTTAATTTATACAACATTTAATTTTAAATGTTTTTACTTACACAGTACATACGTTTGGACACATTACTATTTTTAATGTTTTTGAAAGAAGTCTCTTATGCTCATCAAGCCTGGATTTATTTGATCAAAAATACAGAAAAATAATATATAGTGAAATATTATTAATGTATAAAATTAATATAATATATAAAATAATGGTTTTCCTATTTTACTATACTTTAAAATATATTTCTGTGATGCAAAGCTGAATTTTGTGTTTTCTTCAGAAAACTTTATAATATTCAGATTTATTATCAAATGTTAATATTTATTTTATAACCTGTGATACTTTTTTTCAGGATTTTCTTTATTACAAAAAGTTAAAGTACAAAAGTGTATTACAAAACAATTAAAGTTGTTTTAAAAAAGTCTTCACTATCACTTTTTATATATTTAACACATCCTTGCTGAATATTCCTGTTTTTTTTTTTTTTTTTTTTTTTTTTGATCAAATAAATGCAGGCTTGTAGAGCATAATAAAAAACTTCTTTCAAAAACATTAAAAGTAATTGGTCCAGACTTTTTACCAGTAGGCTACTGTATGTACATATTAATCAAACTTCATCTAAGGTAATCTCTTTTTTGTTTAATGAAGATGTTATTGTTATTGTAATTTTGCTGTTTTATTCAATTTATTCACAGTTCCAGAATACCACTTCAGTGATATATGCTTTTATCATTTTTTTTCATAGCTGGTATGGGCAGGATTTTCCCCTCCCATTTAATCAATATTGACTGCAGATATTGTCATATTATTAATATAAGTAGGCCTAATATGATATTATGCATTGCATTGCTATCTTAAATATGCTATATACACAAATCAAGTGGAAGAGAAAAGACACGATCGCTACTGATTAGAAAAAAAAATCCTAAACTGATATTATTGGCGCGAGTAGGCTGATGTCAGACAGGGTATAATCTAATCATCAGCAGAATTTAGAAGATAGACCCGAGATCCTTTATTTGAAACATTTAAAATGTTGTAGTGTGTTGGCTTTTCAACTTTGAATACAAACGTCTTTTCTTTTACTTTTGTAGCGTTTTTAGTCAGCTCGCGACGCGATGTTATTCATTGTTGGCTACGCGCAAATTCAAAGCGTCGCGCCTGGGCACGTTAATGACGCTCGCGCTCTTTTAAACTCGTAATAAAGCGGTGAATGATTTTTCCAGAGATGACGCTGATCTACAGTACAAGTTTATATTTAGAATACATTGCAATCACTCCAAAATAGATGATGACAACACACACACACCTGCATTACGAGCTGTGCTTTTTTGCGTGCCTATTTAGGCTTTTGCTTCGCAGCACCTGATGGGCTGGCGTTAATGTGACGTAATGTAACAGTCTATGGTTAAGATAAACATCGTCACTATTTAGTTAATTAATAAATATTGAAATAAATTGTAGATAGGACATTTGTCTTTTTTTTTCTTCTTTTTTTTTTTTGTCCCTCTGTCTGGGCCCCATCCCGCCAATCGGGCCCTAGGCACGTGCCTAGTTTGCCTTTGCGTTAATCCGGCTCTGGTAGGGACTACACAACATTTCTCCCGGGTTAGTGACATCACTAACCCTAACATTTACATAAACCCCGCACCCGGGAACACGCAGTCCATGTTGAGAAGAGGAAGAGTTGTTGTAGTAGAGCACATCTGTGAGTCGGCTCAAGCTGTCGCATCCGTCTTTTCACATGCAATACAGTACGTAACACAAATGCAATAGCATGTCACTCTGTAAGCATGTTACAACAGTTCCCACACAAGCGATTCTATAGATTATTATGAAGGAATATGCTAATCAATGACTTGAAGGTAGTTAACTCAAGATCAGCAACATAAATTCATCAACTTACCATTCAGAAACGTCCTTTTGCATTCTTGTCACTTCTTCTTGAGTCTCTCTCCATCATTGTCTGACTCCAGTTAAAACATAAAAGGCAGAACAGTTTCTGACATTTCAGTGTGTGTCTGCGTGTAATCAGAGCTGCTAACACACACAAGCTCTTGAAGCTCCGCCCTCTGTGCTGGGAGCAGCAGCTCATTTGCATTTAAAGGGACACACACAAAACGACACGTTTTTGCTCACCCTCAAAAGGGGACAATTTTAACATGCTGTAAAAAATGATCTGTGGGGTATTTTGAGCTAAAACTTCACATACACACTCTGGGGACATCAGAGACTTATTTTACATCTTGTGAAAAGGGGCATTATACCACTCCTTTAACACCCGCCAACCTGCCAAATGCGGGTGGATTTTGCAGTCACTCCTACTAGCCACTTTGGCGGGATAATGTACATTTTTCAATCGCCTCGTCCCTTCACTCACTCGTTTCATTTGCTCCAGATGAATATTGCTGGTGTTACAGGGCTTGAATTTCGGCGAGGGCATTATTTTATTCATTACTGCAGATTTTGTGCTCACACCCAAAGTGCGCGCACATAAAGACAAATATATTGGCTATATAAAACAGTATAATGGGTCCGTGCGTCAGGTCTTAAAGCGACAGCAGCCTAATATACCGGCTGCAAAATTATGAGATAATATTAAAAATGTCCATATGGCAGTTTTTCCCAAAATTGTGGCCAGTGAAAATGCCGAGTGGCTAGTAACTTTGCCACCATTTTTATAACCATTATTGCCCACCCAGGAAAACAAATACATAACACATTATAATGGGGCATGTTGTCAAAACTATGTGGGTTACAGCAAATTGTCACAATGAAAACTTGCAGTTAACCAGGCTTTAAACAGATTTCAACAGTAAAACGATTATAAATACATAATAAAAAAAAAACATATTTGTGTCAGGGTCCTGATTATAAGTGTGTGTGTGTGTGTTTAGGCTCGGGTCCAGCCACAGCATTCCTGAAGCAGAGCGGAGTGCACATGGACTCCAAAGGATTCATCCCAGTCAATAAGGTTCAGTCATTCTGCAATACTGCATGTTACTGTATCTACTGTACATCTCTTACTACATGTAATCATCTGTTACCAAACTACTACTAAGCTGTGCTAATCTGCCCATACTTATTTCTACTGTATCAGTGATAAATTGTTGTTTTAGTGCGATGACCTTGAGTATTACATGATAATGAGTCAAAGGACAATCTCATAATAGTGTGTAAATTACACCTTTAACCCTTTCAGACCATGCAGACGAACATCGATGGGGTCTTCGCTGGGGGTGACGTGGTAACGTTTCCTCTAGCTCTACGCAGCAATAAGAAGGTGAACATCCCCCACTGGCAGATGGCTCATGTACACGGTAAGACCTGTAGCCCATTGGGATGTTTTCATGTGCTTATGCCAAATAATGTTTCATTCATTCAACCATAAGGAGAACTAGATTTTGACCTTTTTCCATCTTCCACTGCAGGTAGAGTGGCTGCCCTTAGCATGATGGGAAAGGCTTCAGATATTAAAACGGTGCCTTATTTCTGGACAGCCATGTTCGGGAAAAGCATACGATATGCAGGTAGGTGCAAACTTCTAGCACTGAAAAATAGACTGAAGAACACACTAGACTCAGTGAATGTTTGACGTAGTTTCAGCGTCAGCGCTCCCTTGATGCATCTCAAGTGCTTTAAATCTTGTTGTCAAGGTTATGGAGAAGGCTTTGATGATGTCGTCATCCAGGGAGATTTGGATGAGCTGAAATTTGTGGCATTCTACACAAAGTGAGTTTATTTGATTTTTATTAAATCATTAAGGGCAAGATTTACTGAACAGTCCAAATTAGCATGAGCGCAATTCCACAAAAGCGCCGATGGGAGTGGAAAGTTCTGAGCGTGATCCACTGACGCCGCGGAAAATAAAGAACACAGACGCAGCCGGATCATTTCCATAATGACCAGCGCAATCTACCAAAAGCAGCGCAAATTAGCGTCTGGGTTAAGACATGCTTTTTTGGGGGCGGTAAATAATGGTGCAAATACCAGTAAAATTGACAAGCACAAAACCTTAGTAAATCACCTTGCATGATTCATTTAAATACTCTTCTCCTATACATTTTGCATCTGAAAGGGAAACTCCTACAAATGCATATGCAATAACGTCATCCACAAAATTAACCCTGTTCACGCCTTTTCAGCGCTAATTTTTCACTGCGTGTCTCTAGGAAATCCTGACAGTAGTTTTTTAATGTCAAAAGAGGGTTTGTGCTGGCGCAAGCTGTCAGTAAATCTAAATTTATCAATATTTTTTTTATTTTTTATTTCACAGCACAATAATATTACTGTATTTATAATTAATTTCTTTATTGGTTTGTTAACATTTAAGTTGAATAAAATTATTATTATTATTATTGTATTAAATTATATAAACAAATAAAGTTTTATATTTTTTATATATTTTTTTAATTATTATTATTTATAATAATAACGATAATAATGATTTGTAATTACAAAGTGTATTTGATCAAGGCATTTATCATTATTAATGACAGCTGTTAGACATTCATTCTGATATCCATTGATGCAACTGATCAGAAAACATGACTTTAATACCTTACACACTAGTTTTGCACAGAAATCATTATTGATTCGTTATACTGTATTTATCTTGAATTTCAAGTCACACTAAACTTCTAAAAATGTGTGTGATTTAGCCTGCGATTAAAATGAGTGGCAGGGACTAAATAATCAGTCATTTCTGTTATTAGTTTTGGTTATTGCTCACTATGTTAATCAGCACAAAGTGATTTTTCTAGACAAAGGGCAAGATTTGTCTATTTGTCCCCCCCACCCCCACACACACAAAAATACTAAGCAGAACAACCGTTTTAAACATTGATAATAATGATAATCATAAAAAAATGTCTCTTGAGCAGCAAATCATTATGTTAGAATGATTTCTGAAGGATCATGTGACACTGAAGTAATGATGCTGAAAATTCAGCTTTGCAAAAAAGTATTAAATTACATTTGAAAATATATTCGAATAGAATACAGTTAATTTGTAATAATATATTTTGTAATATTACTGTTTTTACTGTATTTTTGATTAAATAAATTCAGCCTTGCTGAGCATAAGATACTTCTTTCCAAAACATACACTTTTTTACATGTTTTCAAACTTTTGACAGGTACGGTATTCATTTATATGAAACTATATTATTATTGTTGTTGTAGCGCTTCTTGTTATACTCGGTGTTCAGCTGCTGAAGCTCAGTGTTCTGTGTTTAATCCACCGTGATTACAGGAGTGAGGAGGTGGTAGCCGTGGCCAGTATGAACTACGACCCCATTGTGTCACGGGTTGCCGAAGTCTTTCGCTCTGGAAAGACGATTAGGAAACGTGACGTGGAGTAAGTACATTTTCTAGTTTCACAGAAAACACTGACTATAGATGTAGTAAGATTTAAACATGTCATAGCACATGAAATCTGGCACTTTTTGCAGCAAGTACAATGTTTTCATCTAATACTTATTTCAATAGTTTTTTTTTTTTTTGGTAGTTTTAAGTTTAGGTAACAATAACCCTGACACAAACTCCTTGCATTTTATCATTCTTAGCTATAAAGGACAGTTTTTAAAAATCTGCATTGTATTATATTCCCTGCAGGACAGGAGACATGTCATGGCTGATAGACAAAGGCTCACAGTGAGAACGTGCACATTATGTGTTTTCCTTGCCAAACTCGGACGTTCTCCTGTACCAGACGTAGTCTTAGTGCTGC
This sequence comes from Rhinichthys osculus, assembly GCA_029959095.1. Lineage (NCBI taxonomy): Eukaryota > Metazoa > Chordata > Actinopteri > Cypriniformes > Leuciscidae > Rhinichthys > Rhinichthys osculus. Next base: position 9,372,997 of record JARWKJ010000004.1, on the reverse strand, counting down.
AGCTGCAGTTGGTTAAGTGGGACACTACATGGGAGACGTATGCTGTCCTAAAGCGAGCACCTGGGCCGTGCCGAGGACGTCGTCCCCGTGAGGTGGAACCTCTCCAGGCCTGGATTCATTCACAGCGCTAACAAATGAGCCATACCTGGTTTTTACCCTCTGTACTAGACAGGACAGCTCTCTCTCTCTCTCTCTCTTTCGCGGATTGGTCGACTCGGGCCTCTCTGCTTTTTGCATGAAGCATCTGCCTGTACACAGGAGAGCCGTTAAGGGGAATTATAATATTTTATTTTGTACGTGCGACTTTGTATATAGCTGTTACCAGAAGAAACATTCAAAAAAATAAGACTGCACTTTTTCTACCGAACCTCTGCTACTGATTAGCCTGGCTACGGGATGTTTGGCTCTCATCGAAATATGCAGCCCCATGCAGCTTTGCCTGCGGCAGTTTGTAGATGTAGAGAGAGCAGATGCATGATAATTCATATGCATAGGGCATTCGTTTTCATTAAGAATTTCCCAAAGGATTTTAACGTGGGATTATTATTCAGGGAAGGTAACAAGGTCCATATGTCAATGTCTATGTATATAAATCAAATATATGATACCATATATCACAATTTACATGGTAATTGGGAGAATATCACGCGACCATAATCAAAAAATATATATAGCTTAAAAGAAAAGGAAGTCTATTTTTAGGTCCTTTATATATATTTTTTGCATTGTGACATTTTCACAATGTCATTAATATATATATATATATATATATAATTAATAAATAAAACATACTGTTTTACACATTTCAGTATTTTTCATTATTTCAGTAATGAGAATTTAGAGGGATATGTTTTTTTTCTCATGATAATTCAGCACACGTCCCCCCACATTCTCATTACTGAAATGTTTAATTTATTACTATTATAACATTGATTTTTTTTTTTTTTTTTACTTTTCTTCAAATCGAATTTTATGATTTCAAAATATAATATGATTTAGCGGTGAACTATGACCTGGACATGTTATTGACAGAGTTCATCTATCTTTTATTCAATGCTCCCAGCCATTAAGCATTTCGAGTTCAAATTTCTAGTAGAATCTCCATGGAAATACAGCGATGCAGTCATTTTGAATGTTCTGACTGAAGCATGAGCCCGTGCACCAGGACTGGCCTGAAACACTCGCTGACCTTTATCGATGACAATATACCTCTTGCTCATGGGAACTGCGGTTGCCCTGATAGTTAATTGCACAAGACGACAAATATTTAAATCTATAACTTTATCTATAGAAATGCTCGTATTATAAAAGTCGAGGCCTGTATTTTTTGACTAATCGTAAAATGATTTATTGATGACAGACTGATTGATTGTTGATTGTATTTTTAGATTGTGCGCAATAATAACGAATGCTTTTCTTGTAGCTCTGACCTCCTATAGCTTTTCTTTGGTACTAACTCAGGGATCGGAGGTTTCAGTCATATGGGACAGGTTCTGGTGGAATACAAAATGATGAATAAATTTGTTGCTATAACATTTTATTTTGCTTTTTGTTCTTTCAAATATACTTACACAAGCAAGCTACTTATTATAGTATAAGACAGTAGAATACAAAGTGTTGAGTCAATTTAAAGAAGACATTTTTTCTGTAAGACAGCTAAAAAAAAAAAATCAGCATACCCAAAATAAAAAACATTTTAAAGCATTAATTTAAATGTTGAATTCAAAATTATATCCATTTGTGAAAACATTAAGAAATATGAGTATTATTGCAGCCCTAAGAAAGGCGTTTTTGCAATACTGAGGTAAAGGCATTTTATTTTAAAAGTCATGGAAGTGCTATGGTTTTTTAAAGGGATAGTTCACCCCAAAATGAAAATGTTGTCATAATTTACTCACCCTCAAGTTCCAAACCTGAGTTTCTTTCAGTTTATGGTCCCCATTGACTTCCATAGTATTTAGCTTTTTCCATACTATGGAAGTCAATGTTTGGTTACCCATGTTCTTCAAAATATATTCTGAGTTCAACAGAAGAATGAAATTCCTACAGGTTTGGAACAACTTGATGGTGAGTAAATGACGACAGGATTTTCATTTTGGGGTGAACTATTCCTTTAAATTGACATTTTCTTAAATTCACATTTAAAAAGCTGAAAAACCAAACAAAATAAAATAAAGAAATATATCAGTTTGTGATTCCACCCTGTATATATGGACGGTTCAAATCTCAGTCATTATCCATCTTCAAAACCAGCAAAATGGTTTGACTGATGCAAGTTCATAGTATTCATAAAACAATGCCCTAAAAAATAGCCACAATTTTAACATTTGTAGGCAGCATCCCTTCAAACCCCTGATAACCACTACAAAACAACGTTAGATAATCACATATAAACCACATAAAATACACAGACAAACATGAAACATGCAACAGTACATTCACATACATGTATGACAGGAAGACCTAAAGTTAGCTGAGTGCTTCTTCTGTGGCTGCTGGGAGAAATTCTTCTGTTACACCGTATCAAAAGTAGAAATGTCACTATAAACACTGAGAAGAGAGAATAAGGTTTGAATTCGGTGGTTAAGCGTACCTTTGGTTTCTCCCACAGTGCACCTGGAGATCAAAACAAGGCAGCAGAAACCAGGCTAATGTCTCATGATAATCAGCGTTTATGGACTCATCATATGCTGATAATAAACAGTTCTAGGTCTGTTTATAAAAAAAATGCTTCAAATAGAAACACTAGCTGGTGTTAGAGAATACTGAGGTCATGTTTGTACATCACATTTTGTTCAACACTATTCACATTTAACGAAAAGGCACCTATTTGTTTTTATCACTCATGTTACTAGAGTTTTAAAAAAGTACCGGCTTTGGTACCAAGTCAGTACTGAAATTTAAAAAATGTGAAAATCATAAACGCCTCTGATTGGCCACTGTACTCACCGGATATGTCTGTGATTGGCTACAATGATCAGCGCTTCAAAAACATGTTGTAAATATACGTCATCAATGCTTACACAGATACAGACGCCTACTTGTTTTTTAAGACACTTTCAAACACTCCCGTGCGTTGATTATTGTAGCCAATCACAGACATATCCGATGAGCGCGTTAACACAGTGTCGGTACTTTTTGAGCACTCTACAAAGAACAATGAAACTACATCAGTATTTTAACACACACACACACACACACGGATGTGCTTTATATGAATTATTATGACGACTCTGATGTGACCAACAGCTGTCATTCCGGCTTCTTTCAGAAATCATATTCTGCAGCACACTGGCGAAGATACTCCTCGTACAGTTTCCGCTAAGACAAAGATGACAAATATTACAAGATTAGAAGAAGATTAACATCATCTGCAATCCTTCTAAAGGGTTACATTTCAAATGCAAGCTGTTTTTTTTGATACTCTCACATCCTTGCTGAAAAACCAGCATGGAGTCTAGTGGTTAGCTGGTCTGGTCTGGTCTGGTGGTTTCAGAGGGGTTTTAGGCACTTGTCACCAGCTCATTGTAACAACATTTTATATTATTTGTGTGATATTTAATGTATATGTCAACATTTGTATATTAAATGGTTTAAAACCATTAACCATTTGATTTTTTTCATAGGAACATTAGTGCAAAAAGGACAATAGAATCAAAATCAAGTTAAAAAACAATCAAGGCACAGTTTTTCTCTAAATCTCTAAATAGTATTTAATCATACAGTATAGTATAGTATAGTATAAAAATAACAATATTTACCTATATATCATATATAGCTGCTTAATATTTGAATACATGAAAAGTGCAAATGAAAAATAGTGTGGAATTCATAAAAAAAAAAAAGAATCACTTTCATGCCAGTTTTGCTACTGAAGTTGAAATTAGAGACACTATTTATCAAAACATACTATACACTCATGTTGAAAAGTTTGAGGTTGGTGAGATTTTATGATTACTTTTAAAGAAGTATCTTATGCTCAGCAAGGCTGCATTTAGGAGATCGAAATACAGTAAAAACAAAATGAAATACTATTTCAAATTAAAATAACTTTTCTATTTGAAAATATTTTAAAATGTCACATGATTCTTCAGAATATGCTGATTTGATGCCCAATAAACATTTCTTATTATTATTAATGATAAAAACAGTTTTTTTTTTCAGGATTCTTTGATGAATAGAAAGTTCAAAAGAACAGATTTTATTTAAAATAGAAATGTGTAACATTGTACATGCCTTTACCATCACTTTTAATCAATTTAATGCATCCTTGCTGAATAAAAATATTTCTTTCAAATAAATAAATCTTTCTGATCCCAAACTTTTGAACAGTATGGTAATTATCAACACAAGGAAGGATTATGAGACTACTGTATGGCCATATAAATAGTGTTTGAATATTGAATACATCTTGGAGATCAACAAACCACTTTAGGTTTGTTGTTGAACAGCGAAACATCAATAGCAAAGCTAATGTAGTATGTCGTACCTTCTTGGATTTGAGGACATCCTGTATGTAATCACTGCACTCCGCCAGTTTCTTCTTCTCTCTCTTAGTAAGCGTTTTGCTGCCCTGACTGAAGGAGACCAGAGCATTCATTAAACTCATCAAGTGACCATTACAAAAACGGGATTCAGAAGTCCTGCATACGTCACCAGAGAGAAGTCTTTCATTTTCACCAAAAGATCCAGTTTTGACTAAACATTATGTCAAAAAAACTTTTAAATGAAACATGAATTGTTCACAATAAGATCTATAATATGCAAGTAGCTGACAAGTGTTGTCAAGTTGACATCTTGAAAACAAAGTTGGTCATTTTGCATTTTTTAACCAATGGTATATTTTTTGCATTGTGAAAGTGGAGAAAAGGATGTTAAAAACTTCATTTGTTGCCCCAGAAAGAAAGTCAAGTTGAATGCATTGCATTGTGGGATATGTTCTTTGCATGCTGTATGCTCTGTTCTATAATAAGGTATCTGGCTATTCTATATCTACAGAAAAAGTGCATACTGTTGCACTGTTGAATAAACAGTAATGTTAGTATGATATTCCAAAATAGCCAAAGGATAAAGTGCTAAATAAATCAATAATATGAATGATATCAGAGTTATGGTGCCCCCTAGTGACAACAAAAAGAAACGATTAGAGGCAAGTTTGCTCACCGTGCAAAATACTTTGCCAGAAAGAACATGAAGTAGCACAGAGCGCCGAAGGTGATCCCAAACCATATCTGCCAGTCTTCAGGAATCCAGTCCCACAGATACACCACTATTCCCTATTAAAACACAAGCACACACACACACAAACAGAAGAAAAATAAATCCTAACGGGATAGATTCAACCAAAAATGAAAATTCTCTCATCATTTACTCACCCTCCTGCCATCCCAGATGACTTTCTTCAGGAGTCAAGATTCAAGATTTTTAGGAAAATAATCAATCTCTGGATGAAGTATTAATGAATCAATGTCTTCTGAAGCGAAACGATAGGTTTATGTAAGAAAACAACATAATTTAAACATTTAAAGCCCCCCCCATAACAGTGAAAACAAGGAATGACGGAACATTCTGTCAATGGCAGGGAAAGAGTTAATAAAATGAGTGTTTTTCTTACACACATCAATCGTTTTGCTTCAGAAGACATTGATTCGTCCAATGGGGTTGTGTGGATTATCGTCACGCTCGCTGTGTGTGGTTTCTCGAGCGTCAAACGAGTGGCACTTGTTCAATGGCATTATACGGACTATTATTTTCTTAAAAATCTTCGTTTGTGTTTATCAGAAGAAAGAAAGTCATATACATCAGGGATGGCATGAGTAAATGACGAGAGCATTTTCATTTTTGGGTGTACTATCCCTTTAAACTAAATGTCAGAAAACATCAAAATGAGTACGTACTGTGGAAACGTAGAGCGTTTTAGCCAATCCCTCTCCTACAAGAGTGTCCAGTTCCTCGGGAGCGAAAGTGCTGATGATGAAGCTGAGGATGAAGAGCGATGGAAGGAAGATCCCCAGAACGGCGCACAGGAATGAATTAAAACGGTTGCTTCTATTACAGCTCGCACTCACCCTGAGGGAAAGACAAATCCAAGCGAAACTGATGAATATTAGAGTACATATGAGTCAGGATATAGAACAGATGATATGATATGGATGGATGGATGTGTACCGGTCCTGCTCCAGTGTATGGTTGATGGTAGAGATGACCAGGTTACAGTCTTTCTCCAGCTGGTCAAGTGTTTTCTGCACTGCCTGGTTTATGCTCTTCTCAATGGTCTCACACACCTCATCAATCTGGTTGATGCATCTGCTGGGCTGCACACACACAAACCAAAATCAATTGAAATCATTTTATATTCACTATATATCAGCAATCTATACTAGTAGTGTCATGTGCTGAGCTGAGGGGTGTTATAGAAGTTCTAAACAAACTATTGATATAGTAATATAGCTATTTATCATAACTACAGGCCGTTTACAGTTGCCAAGGCAATGTAACAACCAACATTTTGCGAGAGTGATGAAGTAGTTTGCTGTCATTACCAACAAAGCCGCATGTGGATGCATTTTGCCGTCATGAGTATTGATATAGAAACTAATCATTTTGAGGATTCGAACAACTCATAACATTATTTTGTGCAACAAGTTATTTTGTGATTAGAGTAATTCCACCAATTTCGTCATTTTTTATATATCTTAGGCAAACTGAATGATATCGCAGACCAAATATACACTACCATTTAAAAGTTTACGGGTCATTTGGGGATTTTTTTTATGTTTTTGGAACAGTCACTTCTGCTCACCAAGGCTACATTTATATGATCAAAATTACAGTAATAACAGTAATACTGTAATCAAAATTACAATAATAACAGTAATACTGTGAAATATTATTACAACTCATTTCTATTTGAATATATTTTAAAATGTAATTTTTTCCATGTGTATTGTCAGCATCATTACTCCAGTCTTCAGTGTCACATGATCCTTCAGAAATCATTCTAATATGCTGATTTGCTACTTAAGAAACATATCTAATTATTATCAATGTTGAAACCAGTTGTGGTGCTTCATGACATTCTTTTTCATGAAAAGAAAGTTAAAATCAACCGCGTTTATTTGATATTGAAATCTTTGTGTTTATCAAAGGTCTTTACTGTCAATTTAATGCATTCTTGCTGAATATAAATATTAATGGGACCCCAAACTTTTGAACGGTAGTTTATTACAGGCTGCCTGAAATATTAGTTAGATCACTTAGTAAGAAATCTTACTAGGAAAGAAAAGTGTCTCATTCTCTTTAAGAGTCTCTGTTGACAGACTGAACTCATTAATGTAAATGCGGCAGAGAGACATAAATCCATTTCCTCTGACACAGCAGTGCATCATGGGCAGGCTTCCATTACTCATGTCTGATTCCAGTCCTAGGAGGGAAACCATAGACATTTAACCAATCTGTTACCATCATTTCTTACTTTTTGAGGGTTGGGGATGTATATCGTGGGCATTTCAAAGCCACATTTGTTGAGTCCAGGTCTCCGGCACAGCTCTTGGACAATCTGCATCATCACTCGCTGTGGGAATAAAAACAACACCATGTACAGTATAACTGAGGTAGACATTTGACCTGTTGAATAGAAACTCCCAGAAAATTAGATTTGTAATAACACCTGTTTGGCTACAAATTTTTATGGCAAGATGAAGTCAACATGAAATTTGAAATCACCTTATTTACTTTATTAATACATCTTCCTGTAAAATCAAATCCCATTCTGCATTTTATTGCAGACATAAATATATCAGATTCCTGAAGTAAAACAGGTTTGAATGTTCATATTGACTTGCAGTGAAGGCACACACACACACACACACACACCTGTCTGTCCGTTTCTCTTCCAACCTCGTCAGCTTTGCTCAGGTAAAAGCGCAGTTTGTCTCCACACTTCTCACTCAGCTTCTCAACGATGTTCAGTGTGCGCTTGCACAACGCCTGTCCCATCGGGTCGAAAAACACGAAGACGAGGTCTGCCTGCTCACCTGGATACACACAGATATGTGAAATTATATTAAAATAACAGTTGTGTGATTTAACTCAGGACATAAAACCACACTCAAATGCATTAGCAAACAAAATGGCACTGACATATTGTCTCATCAGCTTAATAAGATAATCAATCTTAAAAGGTTTGACAAATCTGCCTTCCTATCTTGAAATTCCCTTCTGAAACAGGATGTTGGGTTTGGATATCGAAGGGGTTGTCCTTTTTAAAGCTTTAATTTAAGCCACAAGCCTGGAGGCAGTATTTGCTACTTGCTACTACAATATATAATTGCTACAATCCAATTTGCTACATCAATATTTATTGGTCCATTGTCTTGTACGAGAAAGACTATACACTTTAAATGCTCCTGACCTAAATCATCTTAACGATGCTCTTGTATACTTGATTCTGATTGGTAGAGTTAATTTTTAGTCATTTACATCCTATTATTATAAAATATTAACTTGCATTTTTAGTTTGAATATTTTTAGTCCTCAACTTAATTTATTTCAGTTTGAATTTGCATGTACCCTTTTTAAGTTGACATTTTCCCATCTAATATTTTTATTTATATTTTAATTCAGCTTTATTCCAATTAACAAAAATGATTTTTAATAGTTTTAGTTAACATTATCAACTCAATAGTGCGTTGTCTAAAAGCCAAATAAATATTAAAGGAAGTTCCTCTTAACAGAAAAAATGCCTCGGCTCATTAAAAGAGTAAAACCACAGAGAAAATTCCTTTTAAAAGTAGCCTATAAAAGATAAAATTGTCCAAAATGATGAGAGACAGCCTTACCAAAAGAGGTGATGGCATTGTTGACATCAAAAGGGTACACCATATCTCCATCCACCAACCCTGGAGTGTCCACAAACGTCACCAGGCTGAATTTCTTCTGCTTGGAGGTGGAAATCTCAGCGCTCAGGTAATCCGTGACACCTACAATATACAACTGCAGGCATTTATAAAGCTGCGCTGGAATTAGAAACGTTTATGGATTCATCATGTGGATTTTATGAGTAACAATCTGCACAGTTGTTTCAAAACTAAAACACAGTGATGAATTCTTATTGACTCATTGCCATTCAAATCTGATTCGTCCCACTTTCCTGACCACGCAACCTCTGGTGGTCTGTTGTAATGGTTACACACAACAGCTCTTCAACTGGCAGCTTTAAGGTACAGCCACATAAAGCTAGCCAGTGAAGAACGACTGTGAAGCAACGCCAGCCGGCCAATACTTCAAAAGCATGAGCAGTATGTAAGATAAAACAACAATGTTCACATTTTCTAAAGATTGCAACCGTGCAAAAGTCATTGCCACAATGGTTGCTTACATGTTCTGAATGATTCTAGCACGTTCTATGGAATTGCTAAGGTTTTTGGGGTGGTTTTTACTCAAAAATATTCAGTTTTTTTGTCATCAGGCAGGTGAAAACCATTAGTTAGATTGTTTAGACAAAGTAACATCACACCTGATATCCTTGAATCTGCATAGAAACTACACATCATGTCTCATTATGCTACCTTTCACAACACATCTGCGGTTCACACTGAAGCTCTTTATAGTGGATGCAGGTGTGCAGGATCTCACACAAACCCGATTTGTTCCGTCTCATCTACATTCACCAAAGGTGCACCAACACACCCTCAAATCGGTCTGTCCATCTCTCTCTCTCTCTCAACTGCTCTCTCTTAAAGCGGTTTTAAACGTGTGCAGAAAGATCTGCAGGAATTCTCTGGTAAAACGGTAGATCACAGAGAGTCAATGTTTCTTCTAAACTTCCTAAAATACACAGATGTTTCCAGACAGTAAGACTACAATGATATAAAATGGATGTAGATGATAAAGTGTATGATTTCTCTTTCCTATGAGTATTCCACCACCATACACACTACCGTTCAAAAGTATGAGGTCAGCTAGATTTTTAAAAGAAGGGATCACGAAAAAGAAGCATTTATTTTATGAAAAATAAATGGTAATATTGTGAATTATTATAACAATTTAAAATAACTTTTCTATTTTATATCTATTTTAAAATGTATTTTAAAGTATAATTGATGATTGTAATCATGGCTATATTGAATTTTCAGGCTGAAGAGAAATATAAATTAATAGACACAAACGAGACCATTACTTACATCCAGAAAGAGTATTAGCTATGAAATTAATGTGGATATTTCTAGATAATTTAGCTTTTAATGAGAAATAAATACTTGAATTCATACCGAAATGCTCACCAAGGCTACATCAGTAAAAACTGTAATATTGTGAAATATTATTACAATTTTAAATAAGTGTTTTCTATTTTCAAATGTTTTAAAATGTTATTTATTCCTGTGATGCAAAACTGAATTTTCACTGAAGTGTCACATGATCCTTCAGAAATCATTCTAATATGCTGATTTGCTGCTCAAGAAACATTTCTTATTGTTATCAATGTTGAAAACAGCTTAATATTTTTGTGTAAACCATGATACATTTTTTCCAGGATTCTTCACATGTCCTCACTTTTGATCAATTTAATGCATCCATGTGAATAAAAGCATTAACTTCTTTTTTTTTTTTAAAGGAATCTTGCTGACCCCAAACTTTCATTCAACTTTCAGATTTAGTCATGTGCATGTGATAAGCTCAATAATCATCTTTGAGTCTTTTTAAAGGTGAAAAGGTAACTGAGAGATACGTCTCACTTTGCTGACACTGCTTCTGAAAGGTGCAAGGAGATACTGAGGGATAGTCCACTGGGGAAATGTCAAAGGTCAAGAAAGTGCAGCATCATCTCCAAACTGCAAAGCAGCCACGCTGCGGAGAGACCCGAGTCATAATGATAATATCAAACTTATTGAGATAGGACAAACCGGCCCAAACCACACCCAAACAATGCACCAATCGCAAATCTCATTAGTCTTTCCTACACAAACCCACACCCTAACAACCAACGCAGACGTTTTACACGTTTGAAGCCAAGCAAAACCTTCACTGCGACACCTTATGGAGGTTCTCAAGCGCATAAAAACATGTTCATGCTCTTCAACTTGGCTATTAAAAGTAGAATGAGATTCATATAGACGAAAAAAACAGATTTTTTTTTTTACTTTAAATTAAGTGCAAGAATTGTACATGAAAATGGAAGGACGCATGCATGTTTTACAAGTAGAACATCTCATAATATCAGGCTCGTGATACAGTATGTGATGGCTGTACAATACGCCATTTTCATTTCATATTTGTGCTGTCGATCGTATGTTCTGTGTCGCAGTAATGTGGGAAGACATTTCTCCCTCTGTATCCCACCAGTGCTGCACTATTGTCAATGTGAATGACTCATTCTGGTTCTCTGCACCAGGTGAACCACACACTGCCCACTGAAGGAAAACTGCACGATCAGTGATGCCCTCTGACACGCCCAAAGATCACTCACCTACACCAACCAACTCTTCCATTATAAATACACAGTGAAAAGCGTTAAGTCAGCAGAGTTTATCGAGGAGCATGTGAATGAGATGTGTTGCTATGTTTCGGGTACATACGCTCGCATGAGTCAGTGTGAGGTGTTAGTCATAGCTGTGAACTCTCCTGCCTCGACTACACATTTCCATCAACCTCAGTCTAATTTCGAAGCAATAAATGAGGAAAATAGTTTAAGAGAAATACAAACATTTGAAGAGTTTGCTGTATAATGGACCAAAATTCTCTATATTTTTTTAAATTGTGCTGCCATGCGGCAATCATCAACAACACCTATGTTGTTATTTATTCACATTCGATACGCATGGAACAGACGAAATATTCAGATTCGCTTTATATGAATATTTGATGTATGCACAGAAAAATACAGGTGTGCAAGACTACAAAAATGAATTGCAATGTAAATCAAAATGATGAACAGAGCAACATACATCACCAGAAATCCCTAAAAATCACATTTAAAGGTGCTGAAATATTGATACCAAGGGATGATATTGGATTTTGATAAATGAATCATAACATCTCTATAACACAGCAGAGTTAAAGTTAAATATCAATCCGAGATTATAATATCCTACCTTTGAACTCCAGTAGAGGTCTGAAATGTGGGTAGAGGTGTAGCGTTGCATTTCCCTGTAAGGAAGAGAAGCAAACATGTTGAGAAAGGAAAGATAAGACACATTTAAAGAGGAGTATGTGGTGTGAAGTCAGAAGCCAGGCCCACTGTAGGGAGGCTCCCTGCTCGCTCGCTCTCTCCCTCTCTCTCTCTCTCTCTGCAGGCTGGGTGATGATGGTGTGATGCTCTCGGACACACTGCAGCTCTCTTCCTGTTCTGCTGGTAGGCTCTTCCTGTAAAGAGCTGATAATGCTTTCATATCACTCCTTCACCGCGATTACATTACTCACGTTGAGGTCTTCTTCACAGAGACGGAGAAGGAAAGAGAGAGAGGGAGAGCCCTATATGCTTGGGAAAAAAGACGCTGTGTCTTTAAGACAACCCCTCTGCTTCCAGAAGAAGCGACTGACTGACTGACTGACTGACTGACTGAGCTGTGATATTGTGTACGCTTTCACCACACGCACGCATGTACAATTTTCCCTCTTGCTCTCGCTTAAGCATTTCCTTCTTAACACTGGATCCATAATCTGCATCCATCAGAAGAACATTGCATTGCTCATGGGTTGCTCTTTTATGGCTCAGGAGATTTAAAGGAGAACTAAGTTATATTTTAAGTATCTCAGATGTTCCTCCTACAGTTCCTAAAGAGAAATATAAATAGACACAACTGAGACCAATACTGATATGCAGAAAGAGTATAAACTAAAGCTATAAAATTAAAGGGATAGTTCTATTAGCAATAAAATAGTTTTATTGTTGAACATAAAAGAATATATTTAAAAAAATGTTGGTAACCAAACAGTTGCTGGTCCCCATTGACTTCCATAGTATGAAAGAAATATATATATATATATATATATATATACTATGGAGGTCAATGGGGACCAGAAACTGTTTGGTTACCAACATTCTTCAAAATATCTTCTTTTGTTTTCAACAGAAAAAAACTCATACTTTTGAGTTTGAGGTTTAAAACAACTGAATAAAGTATTAATTAAAAAAAAAAACGTACTGACCCTATAAACTTTTAAACAGTAGTGAATGTAAGATTACTTAAGCAACTAACAGCTATATTTTCTCTCTAGGAGAAGTAAAAGAGATATAAAGAGATCTTATTTGTTCTTGTTCATTTCTGTAGGTCTAGCTTATGTTCTTAATCTGAACAGTTTTTAACTGGAACATCTGAGATGTTTAAACTGCGGATATCACTGCATACAAATGCAAGCCTTCGCAGACGTCATCATCACACATCTGAACGTCAGTTATCAGAATGAAATTCACACCCGCAGAATTCCACAGAAAGCTTTACAGATTTCAACTCAACTCTTATGCCCGGGATAATATTTTAGCTATTTTGATAATGCTACAATCAGCTACAAGTGAAGTACTCTCAGCTTTGTTTGACATATTTGACCATATTTCAATTCATTCTGAAGAATTTCCTCCTCAATCAGCTGAAAAAAATAAATAAAAATGAGATGGTGTCTGTATCTACTCACAATGACGTTTATTGGACTTGTGCCATTAGAGAGGGAAATAGAGCGAGAACAGGACATAATTCTCACTCTATTTCTCTAACAGGATTGGGCAGGATTTTCTTGCTCTGATTTTAGGAATTTGAATGATTCAACATGATTTAAACATGTCAAAATGTATCAAATGAATCTGACTGAGCCTATGACACTATTATTAGTGGCTAAAAGCAAACAAAAAATTCTTTAAAAATAATGTCTCTATAAGTACTAAAGTTGTTTTTTGAAGAGCTGCTTCGAAAAATGCATTCAAACAGGTTCAGCTTATGTGTTTTCATTGGATTGATCTCTTTGGAGCTTGGTTTTGGCAGCTGGTCTTAATGACAACAGTGTCGACATTTGACCCATGAGTCATTATTAATCGCCTCAGGCTGCGTCTGAAATCTTAGACTTGTTGCCTCGCTGCCTGTAAGACCGGAAAACTGGTTGAAGAGAAAATATCTGACCACATGGTCTATTGAGACAAAGGACCTTGCTTGCAAATTAACATGTGAACAACTCTCTCACACACACACACACACACACACACACACACACACACACACACACACACACACACACACACACACAGCTTCCCCCCACTCTTGCAGATCACCTGAAACTCACATAAGAATATATGTATGGTTTTAATGTGAATGAGTATCATTAAGGATTGTGTTTAGTATCATTTTAAAGGTCTCAGGGTGTCTGGTACGAGTGTCTCATTCCAAAAGAAGTAAAACAAAAGGTAATATGGTTATTAAGAATATAGAAATATCCTTCACACAGAAGGGTTTGTCTCAGAGTTAACACCTTCTGGCCTTTTGTTTGAATGCAAATTACAACTAAGCAAATGGTTACCTACCAGTACATTTCCACTGTGAATACAGGTTTACATATGAAATGAGGTCTGGCTATTTAATGGAAGGCAGCAAGGGATCGTGGCTTTTTCTGTATTTCAGATCAGCCCGTGAGGTTTAGCTCATGTAGTTCATGTTGGGTTCGCATCTATTTCTCTAATCCTAAAACATTTGATGATTTGCATTGATTATCTTTCAATTGATTATGGAATTGTTAAAATACATTTACCTGACATAATAAATTGTTATATTTGATTATTCTAACAGACTTTGACTTTATTTTCATTGGAGTTAAAACGAATAGTCAAACATTAACGTATACTTAATGATGCACAGATATCATTAAAACACTTTCATTCTATGGAGTCAGATGAAACGAGTTAATACATTAGATAAAAAGTATTACATTTAATTATAAATCCCTTTGCCATTGGAAGAGACGGAACGCGCGTTGAGACCTTCACCGCTAATTTGAATGCCGCCCTTGGATCGAATTAGCAGGCCTTACAAATTGGCGACCCCCGAGACGTGATCGCAACAGAGGAATTCGCGAGCAACGTCTTTTCCAGCAAAGTATGGGGATTTTAAAATCAACATGAGGTTTGAACATCTTCACTTTCTTCTGCCGCTGCGGTAAGTCATTTTTTCTTCCCTTTTGAGAATGTTGTTTGCAGTGTTATGGATAGGAAAGCCCTTTGTTTAGTCCAGAACTGAAATACGTGAGGACGTGATAAGCGGCAGCGCAGATGAAGAATGAAAACCCTTGTTAATAGATTAAAGATATCCTCGTTTGCCTAAGCAACAAAAAAACGAAACCTAAAATCGGAATAACATCTTCCAAATGTTTTTCGTGCAACGTTACTTGATGAGGAGCTGTAAAACAGCCTAAAAGTTTTCAAATCAGCCGCATGTTTGTCGCCATTGTGGTGTTGGCTTTGTTGAAACGAACTAGCAACAATAAGAGAATCGGAAAACAACAGAATGAAAAATCTAAGTTTGTAAATGGAGAAAATCGGAGAACACGTGATTTTATAAATAAAAAGGCAGATCGATGCATTGTTTATTTAAAGCTAAATTTGGAAAAACAGGATGATATTATTTACAGGCTAAAATCGGATCTCAAGGCTAAGCTAAATGTTATTGTCCATGCTGCTTCCAAAACGAAGCGAAGCTAAATGCTAGTATTGCCCATGCTACTTAAAAACTAAGCTAATGCTAAATGCTAAAGCCATGCTGCCTCCAAAACGAGGCTAGGCTAAATGCTAGTATTGCCCATGCTACTTAAAAACTAAGCTAATGCTAAATGCTAAAGCCATGCTGCATTAAAAAAAAAAAAAAAAAAAAACACTTAAATCTTTGTGTGACCAGCCCACCGCTGGGCACAAAAGCCACATTGAATAATATTCTATACTAAACCTAAACTAATCTTGACAAACTCTATATTGCATTTGAAAGCTTTCACTTTAACACAGATGGGATTAAAAAGCAATAATGCAATAATTTGTATTTTCAAATTTGGAGTTGTGTTTTAAACATTGTAATGCACTCATAGAACACACTTTATAGTTGTTTTGTGCTACTATATGTGCACATAGGATAATTGTAAGTTTATTCTTTAAACACAGGATTGCTTTACTGTTTGTGTATTTGGAACACTTAGGTAAAGGGTGTTGATGTTGTATTCTAGGCCGCGTATCCTGTGTGAACTGAATTAAACGCGTGTGTCTCTATGCTGAATGTGGTTATAATGTGATTCACAATGAATTTGAGAGTCAGAAACCACGAACGCGCATCTCATTAATCCTGAAACAAATAACCTTTTCATATTCAAAGCTTTAGAGAACGTAGACTTTACCTCTCCACTCTATGGGAGCTGTTTCGCATACCAAATTTGTAAATGGTTACGTTTGAATTAATTCTGAATGACTCTGAAAGACTGTTTTTTCCATAGATTATTGGATTCGTATATTTCCACATCTTTCGCGTCAGATTAGCGACGGCTAATATCCGATACCATTTTAAGTGTACTTGAATGAGGAGACGGGTAGTTTCCGTCTAGAATCAGCTAATGCTGTTTGATCTAGATTCGGGTACGTCTAAAAACCTCTGTTCTAATTTAATGTTACTTTAGATAAGTGTACGCTACTAAAGTAAATTATTGAATTGTTCCTGAGGTGGCATTCAAGGGGGCTGTGTATATGTCTTCGATTTTGTACGTGTGAATTACGGCAGATCCCAGATATTTAGCCAAAATTACCTCTGAATTGGTTATTGGAACTGACGGGAGTGTGCCGTGCGGCCTTGGGAGAAGGAACGCTGAGCGATATAGATTCCCTGATCTAATCGGATAAAACTAAAATTAAGAGTTCAAAAGAATAATCAAACGTTAAAATGGCCATTTAAAAAGACTAAATGAGAAGAAAAGGTATTTGAAACCTAGCAAACAGAAAAGATAAACAGCGAATGTACACCTTATCAGCCAGGAGCCAGAAAGCCTTTTCATATTCAAAGCTGCAGAGAACGAAATTTCCCCAAATATAAATTGGAACATGTATAATGATCCTGCCCTGTTTACATTGTGGGCCGAAAAGGTCGAGCCTATACTGTACAAACTCAGTAAAAAAGGTCTTAACGTGGACGCTATTGACAATGAAATTGTCACTTGGTGGAAAACCGTGGGTAGTAAACAGAAGAAATCAAAACATGGTGAAATAATTGAGGCTTTAAACTTCATAAGTTATAAACAGCTAGATAAGTCAACAACATTTCTATCTTCGCTTATGGATGTTAAATGTGAAGAAGTGCATTCTAAAAGTGCAGAGGCAAAAATGTCTGAGGCAAAGATTCAAGATCTTCAAACACAGCTAGATAAATTACTAGCTGAGCAGTTAGCCCTGACTGAAAAGTGTAAAAATCACAAATACACCATCGCAGATCTTAAGACTAAACTAAATGCTAAAAAGTCCATGTCTCCCAAAAACCTCAACAGCGATGGGACCAAAAATGTGCACTTCTTAGATGAGGCAGCCTGCTCTAACAATCATGCATCTTTTCAGACAGATGAAACATTTGACAAAATTTTGAAAACAGTGCCTATTTCAGCCTTTAAGGTGATACGGCACCCAAACGGCACAGAGTCAAGCATTCGGCGTCCTCTAACGGTAACTGAATGTAGCTTGTTTAAAGCAGAGATCGGACCATTGCCCTTGAAAGAGCCATTCGAACCATGGTGGAGACGCATTATTAGTCTAAAACATGCATTTCAGCTTGAACCAAAAGATATTTGGCAAATTGTTATCAGCTCAATTCCAGATGTTCTGATCTATAAGACACCACAGGTTTTGATGACAGGCACCATTGTGCAGCCAATGTATCACAATGAGTCTGAGAGTGAAATCTTTAATAGACTAAAACAATGCCTTCGTGATTTGCGTGGTTGTAGTCCCATTGGATGGGAATTGATTTTCAATCGGAAACAGAGTTCTGAAGAATCGTTTGAGACATATGCAGAAAATATGTTTGAACTTTTTGAGGAGTATTCTGGAATTAAAGATGTTAACCACAACCATGTAACTCTCCTTGAATTACTGCTTACAAATGCAGGGCCGCGTGTACAACAATCGCTCACGTATGGTGCTTCTCCAGCACAAAATACATTCGAAGGGATCGTTAGCTGGGCAACAAGACTTGAGTCACGCAAACAAATGCATTGTGAGGTAGCTGTGTTAGAATGTCATGAAAATCCTCCATTTTCAGGAGAATTCAGAAAGCCACACTGTGGAAAACAAAACACATTATGCACTTCCTGTCACAAAACAGGCCATACAGAGGAAAAGTGCTGGTCAGTAGGCAAAGGCAGACCACCACCCTACTTCATAAAACGCAGACAACACTCTAATGACACAAACCAGCGCTCCGCAAGTAACCAAAGCTCAAATGCATCTAAAACTCTTACTGAGTTAACAACTTTGGTCACTCAAGGCCTTCAGCTATTAGCGTCATTTGCTAGTCGGGTAGCAGCCCAATAGCAAAGAGCTGAATAGTTAAACATCTAGATTTAACCTCTACCTTCATATAGGCCTAGTTTTTAAAAAGACTAGATGAAACAAAAAGGCATTAAAAATCTACATAAGAAACAGCGAATGCGCATCAGCCCTGAAAAAAAAAAAAAAAAAAAAAACGTTTCATATTCAAATGTACTGACACGAGAACGAGCAGAGTCTCTTCAGAGACCAGAAACAGTATAATTTCATTTATATTCTTAAATATAATATAATTGTATTATAACTCGAATTATAATATACATTATATTACAATCGCCAAGCAGGGCATCAATTGGAGAAGTGTGACATTAATCCTTACAATTCGATTTCATTGACCTACTACCCAGTGCCAAAAGGGCGGAGGTGTGCTTTTATTTTTTGCCTTTAAAAAACACTCCCAGAAGTGTGGCACAGGTAATAGCAAACTGATAAAGGAAGCACATTTACAAGGAGGGTGTGAACTAAACATCAGACAGAAGTACCACAGCCTTTGCAGATCACAAGAGATCTGCACTAACCAAATGTGTGAACAACACCAGAAAACAGCAAATGCTAAGCAGCAGGCAACAGCGAAACAGGTGAAATAATTTATGCCCACAGATCTGACTGTAATGAAAGCAACTTGAGGTAAAGCCAGAGAATGTCCCCAGCAGAACTGGGATCTCTAATGCTCATGACACAGCAGACTGTGAAGGCTCGCAGCTTTAAGGTGTCACACACTGCACTGAAACAACAGCAATAATTCAGACCTGGTCAATGAAACTTGGTTTCATATGACAACCGGAATTAAAATTACAATGGCCATGATAATGGAGAAAGCAAAATAATCCCACATGTCTGAATTTGAAACTGTTGAAAACATCAGAATTAACTGTGGTTCTCTCTGCACTTGTTTCTGTCAGGTTACTTCTGCAATTCCTCAGGGGACGGATGCCAGGACGGCCGGACCTCACGATTGTTAGAACATAACCTGAGATTCGGGAGATGGGTGAAAAGACACTTCAAAGGCCATTTACATCTCACAATAGCACATCACTAAATTAGCATGGCCTCCCAGTTTAGAACGGGAACTAAAATTTGCAACACAATTGATATCCAGTAGATTCCACCCATCTCCTAGACATAAACACTGAACACACTCCTCCATCACTACACCCTCACAGCATCATCACCTGGAATAGATCAAGTCTATTCAGACTGAACACTACACATCATGAGAAGATAAAGATGACATAGAGTCCAAAAGTGTAACTTCACTAAAGATCTATTGTCCATCTTCACACTAACAGATCCAGATAGCTTCACACACATAGGATGGGAAAGACATATGAATGGCTGCAGTCACAAATCAATGATGCAAAAACAAATTTAAAGCAGAGGCAGACCCGCTATTAAATTTAAGAATGTTTAAACTTTCTGATTGTTATTAGGGTGGTTGGAAGGTCAGAGGGCCCCTGATTTCTCAACAACCACTAATAACAGAAACATCATAACAAATAGATCTGAAGTGTGAGCACTTCAAACAATTACAGAATTTACAATTCAACCCTGTCATTGACTGTGACTTATCCAACAACACACACACACACACACACACACACTCTCTCTCTCTCTTTCTCTCACACAAACTATCACACTCACACACAGATGCACACACACACACACACCCTCACACAAACACACAATCTCACACCTGTTACAAGGGATGAACAATCTCCATTCATGTTCCAAGTCACTTCTTAGATTGCATAAGTGGCTTACATTGGAAGATTCCTGAACAAACACTGATTCTTCATATTTTTTTTTATTTTTGAATATTATTATTGTTATTACAAGACGTATTGATGCATACCATTTATTTGATTGCTTTGATTACACTGACCTCTTGCTGCATTTCCTTTGAATATTTCAGACCAAAAAAATATATATATTTAAGAATTGGACATTTAATATGAGACAGATGTACCATTCACACCTGGTGACAAGAACATGGTATTTTACATTGAATGACATGATGTTGTTTTGTTGCATTATGCGTTTCTAAGGATTTCTTCGCGAGTTCAGGTTCATATGTGTTCAATCGTGAAGCGGACATTTAAGATGCTTTTCAGGTGTCTCACACAAGGCAGTGTGAAGCCAAGGAGAACACCTTCATCCACTGAGGTCCGTCCAGACAGCCGCACCGTTGGGAGGTGACAGGATTGGTCAAGAAGGGACAGATTATCGTTATGGGGAAGGTGCCGGGGAAGCAGAAGTTTCTCCATGAAGGAATGACACATCAACTGAACAAGTCAAAAGGTCCAGATTGACTCTATGAACTTTGCTCACATCACAGGATCACTGGCAGAAAGCCTGAACGCCTCATCCACCTGCTGGACTCATGCTACATACACCTGGTGAGAACAGGTGTTCTGCAGGTGAACACAGCCCTCTGAGCTTCTACAGATGCTGACATTGCAAAGACAATTTTTGAGTTTCAAGGATTACGACAAACGTCTTACTATGACCCCTTAAGTGTCTGAATGTGACCCACGGGATCAAGGAGGGAACTGTAAGACCGGAAAACTGGTTGAAGAGAAAATATCTGACCACATGGTCTATTGAGACAAAGGACCTTGCTTGCAAATTAACATGTGAACAACTCTCTCACACACACACACACACACACACACACACACACACACACACACACACACACACACACACACACACACACACACACACACACACACACACACACAGCTTCCCCCCACTCTTGCAGATCACCTGAAACTCACATAAGAATATATGTATGGTTTTAATGTGAATGAGTATCATTAAGGATTGTGTTTAGTATCATTTTAAAGGTCTCAGGGTGTCTGGTACGAGTGTCTCATTCCAAAAGAAGTAAAACAAAAGGTAATATGGTTATTAAGAATATAGAAATATCCTTCACACAGAAGGGTTTGTCTCAGAGTTAACACCTTCTGGCCTTTTGTTTGAATGCAAATTACAACTAAGCAAATGGTTACCTACCAGTACATTTCCACTGTGAATACAGGTTTACATATGAAATGAGGTCTGGCTATTTAATGGAAGGCAGCAAGGGATCGTGGCTTTTTCTGTATTTCAGATCAGCCCGTGAGGTTTAGCTCATGTAGTTCATGTTGGGTTCGCATCTATTTCTCTAATCCTAAAACATTTGATGATTTGCATTGATTATCTTTCAATTGATTATGGAATTGTTAAAATACATTTACCTGACATAATAAATTGTTATATTTGATTATTCTAACAGACTTTGACTTTATTTTCATTGGAGTTAAAACGAATAGTCAAACATTAACGTATACTTAATGATGCACAGATATCATTAAAACACTTTCATTCTATGGAGTCAGATGAAACGAGTTAATACATTAGATAAAAAGTATTACATTTAATTATAAATCCCTTTGCCATTGGAAGAGACGGAACGCGCGTTGAGACCTTCACCGCTAATTTGAATGCCGCCCTTGGATCGAATTAGCAGGCCTTACACTGCCCTATCAGGCAATGACTTTGCAGGCAGTGTTTGTCCATGAAGGCATCTTAAGAAACTGATTTCTGACAGACTTCTGAGGCAGAGTAACGGTTTAAGGATCTACAGCAAAATAATGAGAGCTTTGGTGATAACTATTTAATTAGTACAATAGTAATTTCTCGCTAGAAAGAAATAATATCAGAAGTGGAAAACATTGATCAACAACGTACATTTACACACAAACTGACCACCAACTGCAACTTTCTGACGCCATCTTTATTTTTTAGATCAACTGTCACAGAAAGGAACGCACAGGATTGTGAGATATCGAAGGCAGCAAAGGATACATCTATGCTGCGTTCAAAAATCAATCAGATGAAGTTATCTCAGGAGACAGGAAGTGATGCTAACATTGGATTCGGACCAAGCTGCAATCTTCCTGTCTCTCCCTTGAATCCAACACAGAAGTGACTTAAACTGTGCCTTGATGGCTTCCTACCTTGGAATGTGTCCTCTGAAGGCAGCACTTTTAAGATTTTGGATACAGCCACAATTAACAGCACCGTTTCACAAATGCACTTTCACAATTCATCTGTTTCAGTCATGTGACTTTCCACTTATCCGCCGTATTTATTACCATCAGGAGGGCAAAGTAATGGCAGTGAATACAAAAACACACATATAGAAGATATGTGTGTATATATATATATATATATATATATATATATATATATATCCTCTGTATATATGCTCCTCTGCTGGTATATGGAGATGGATTGTGTATTAATTACATATAAATGTCCATGAATGTTAGATTTGGTGATGTCTATGGCAGGGTTATTATCGTTAACTAAAACTAAAACTATTTAAAACATTTCTGGTAATCAAAATAAAGCTGAAATAAAATAAAATATAAGTATCAGTCGAAAAACTTAAATTAAGAGAAAATAATAAAATGCTGCCTTGGCAATAAACTGAAATAAAAAACCTAAATGTCAACAAAAAAAAAAAAAGAAAGAAAAAAAAAGTACATAACGAATTGACTAAAAATGAAACTAAAGTTAACACAAATACAAAAAAAATAAAAGCTCATTTAAAATATTAATAAAAAAAAAAAAAAACTTGAATTCTGTAAAAATGTATGCTGGAACCAAGTGTGGATCAAATCCAATGATCAGTGTTTTTTCTTGTCATGTGTTTTTATATTCACTGCCATTACTCTGCCCTGCTGTTGGTCTTACATATGAGCAGAATAAGTCAAGTGACTATACTATACTAAACAGATAAATATGTGCGCTCATAATCAAATGCAAACAACATTGTCCTTGCTACATATAAGGAGGTTAAGAGTGCAGTGCGTCTTGAGCAGCTTTCTTGCAATAATTTCTTAATAATTCAATTTCTGGTGAGCAAGTAGATGTACTTACTGTTAGTGACTCTCGTTTTCTTCCACTGGTTATAAACGTAAAGCCTTGAGTCTCTATGGCCACACCTGTCTTCTGTATGTGCTCCTCCACATACCTGAAAGATAGTTTTATCCCCATTTACATATATTATTTAACCTCTTTTGTAATTTTTTATTTAAAAAGAAAAAAACGATATGGCCTAATGCAGTGGTTCTACATTTTTCTAGTTTCTAGCCAAGCTCTAAAATATTTTATCGGGTAGAATTGGGAGTAAAACACATTTTTAAAATCCTTATCCTTTTTAATAATCCTTTTAATATTTTTTTGTCTGTCTGTATAATCTGTATAATCACTTTGGGATCTAAGGTGTTTTTTTATGTGATCTAAGGTGTGATTGAATCTAAGGTGTGATTGATTACCAGTTAATGAAGGAGCTTTTTCCGGCAGAATGGTTTCCCATGATCATAACTATAATCTTTTTCCGAGGAGGCAACAGTCTCACTCCCAAACTCTCTGCCATTTTCACCAATCCTGTCAAAAACATCCATACAAAAAAGGCTTCGTTATCAGAACTTGATTACTTCTCAACAACAATTTAAAGATGCAAAGAGGGTAATACTATAATACTTTTCATAGTATTAAATTCAATTACATCTATCTATCTATCTATCTATCTATCTATCTATCTATCTATCTATCTATCTATTTATTTATCTACACACACATGTGGGAGTGTTTGATTAATGTGCATACAAACATGCACCTGTATACTGTAAATAGAATAACGTTACTGTATGGTATATGCCCGTAAAAGACCTTTCAGTTTCGATGAACTTGAAGATCTTGTATAATCACCGATTTACATGTAAGTTACTATTACTGTACTGTACTGTACTATTGACCCATAATCTGCAGTACCGTGACACGCAGAGACAACTGGTCAACATGACTGTCTCAAAACCCGGTGAGCTTTGCCTATATAGTCATGTCATACATCATATGAAGTCCAAAACTGTCTAGGTTGGCAGTTGACAGTTTTAAGACACCGCCTTCTGAATGAATGACACAGTATAAATATAACTAACAGCATTACATGTCTCGGACGATGAACTTTCAAGCTGATTTGCACCTTACAGTGTTTCAAATAGTTTTTGATCTTATCAAAGACAAAACAGCAACATGTGTTTACATACGAATGTGTGCGCGTTATTTACCGTTCTCGTTGTCGATATATAAAGTGTGACATTCTTTTAGTATTCTTTCACTCGGTGTTGTAATGGTTGACTCCAGAGGATTTGCTACTGCTCGTGGCTTCTTACAGCCTGACATATTGGAAAGTGGGTAGGACTGATTTTCCACGGCAAATTTTCCAACGCGGGGGAACCAAAATAGTGTCGCACACATGTAACGTTAGAAGACGTCAGAAATGTAAAGCTTTGCCGCCCTCTAACGGAGAAAATTGAGTTACACAAATCAGCTAAAACAATAAGTAATAAATATAAAAAACAAATATTTAATAGTTTTAACTAGTCTTTAAAATAGTTAAATAGTTAGTTAATAAAACATATGTTTAAATTGTTTTTGTATATATTTATTTAAGACAAAACAAGAATTTAAACGAAATGCCATACTAGGCCTACATTAAATAAATTCATACAGGTTTGGAACAAATGTAAATAACAGAATTTTCATTTTTGGTGAACTATCCCTTTAAGAAATCCTTCAGGTTACTCTCATCGGCAACAGTAACTCCACTTTAGCATATCATTCATTACATTTACCATTACCACAGTAATGCATGGTCGAGGGATACTTTGAGAGGACATAATAGCCACAATGTAGAGTAAAGAGGACCTTTGGAGCTTGGAGCTTCTGAACAGAGTCTAACCTTGTGAACCTGATCAACCTGCAGGACTCGACTTTTGGGGCACCTTGCGTGTGAAATGCGCTGTGTGTCTCTTTAAAGGGATAGTTCACCCAAAAATTAAAAAGTTGTCATAATTTACTTAACCCCATGTTGTTCCAAACTGTTTTTCTTTCTTTCTTCTGATTGAAATTTGTTTTTTGATAACCAGACAGCTGACGGTACCCATTGACTTCCATAGTAGTCACATACTATACATGTAAATCAATGGGTGCCGTCAGCTGTCTGATTATTACCAACATTCTTTAAAACATCTTATTTTGTATTCAACAGAAGAAAGAAACTCATAAATGGTTGGAACCATAGATATACATAATAATTATGTATTTATGAAAATGTATTATGCATATCTAAGGTTGGAACGACATGAGGGTGAGTGAGTACATGATGACGTTTTAATTTTGGGGGTGAACTATCCCTTTAAGAGCGCAGGTAAAGGGTGTGGTCAAACAGCAATTTCAAAGTTTCCGGGAGAGAAACGCAAGTAAACAGCCGGATTGGTTGAAGATGGACATGAATCAAACGTAACACAAAATACCTAAAACGAATTTAGAACGGCCACGATTTTATCTTAATAATATTTCTGGTTATTTATTTAATTCATAGAGAAGCTTTTTATGCGTTTTGCCGCGAAACAAAAGGAAACTCAATCGAATTTGCAAAGCAAAATATTTTATCCCATAATCCGATGGGACATCCAGACAATCCTACAATGACAATTGCTGCAATAATTCTATATCTGCTTCTTCTGTCACACCAAACAGGTGAGTTGACAGGTACATTTATTCTGTCTTCATTTTTTTAAGTGAGATATTCTTAGTATTTACATGGCACTGGATTTCCAAAAAATACCTTAGTACCTGTCCAAACACCATGGTAGTACCCTAATACTTTTTGATAATTATTTGTAAGTGACACCATTTCACTTCTAGATCAAGTACTGTTTAGAATTGTACTGTATTCAAAAAACATGATATAACCATAGTACTTTTGCTGCAGATTTGTAAGTGTTCACAGTTACTGCCTAAAGCACATTGTCTGTGTCCTTCTTCCTGTAGTGTCAGAGGAGCAGGTGCAGCGGTATGTTATCGGAGAGAAAGGCGAGGATACTACACTACAGTGTCTTGACCAGCCAGTCAATATGTCTTCAGTTCTTTATCATTGGAAGAAAGATGGAACTGTTGTTGCAACCCAAAACCCTTCGAATCCATCCGAGCGTCTTTCCATTTTAAACAATGGTTCTCTGAGGATCAGTGGCCTTCTGTATACTGATGAAGGCCTGTATACATGTGAATGCCAAACAAAGAATGGCAGCAGCTCATGGCAAACTCACTCAAACATCCAGCTTAAAATTGCCGGTATGGATATCTAAATCGTGCTAATGTGACAATGCAAAGCTTTGATATGCAATAGATGTCTCTAGTTTCTGTAAGACTTCAAACAGGTTTTTCTGGTTTAGCTGCTATGCATGAATCTAGAAAACCACCACCATGTGACAGATGCGTAGGATAGCCTCCATACATAACAACGACTAACTGAACAAGAAGAAGTAATCAGTCTAGTTCCTTTGAGCATTTTAAAGATTACGGAAACAAGAAATACACAAAATTACCTCTCAACAGTTTTTTAAAATAAATTAATACTTTTATTCAGCAAGGATGTGTTAAATTGCTCAGAAGTAACAGTAAAGACATTTATAGTGTTGGGAAAAAAATCTATTTGAAATAAATGTTGTTGTTTTTATAGTCCTGAAAAAAGCATAACCATTTCCACAAAAATATTAAGTAGCACAACTGTTTTCAACCTTGATAATAATAATAATAATAATAATAATAATAAATGTCTCAGCAAAATAGGCATATTAGAATGATTTGAAGGAGTAATGATCCTGAAAAATCAGCTTTGCATCACAGGAATAAATTGCATTTTAAAATACATTCAATTATAAAACAGTTATTTTAAATATAATCATATTTTTTACTAATTTTACTGCAGCCTTGGTGCGCATATGAGAAAGTTAAACTATGCTCATTTGTTATGTAATATTTTAAGAGCTTCTGTTAATTCTGAAGTCCTAAAGAACATCTTCTAAATATGATTTAAATGAGATGTGGTTTGTGAGAGTCAAATGAATTAATATTAATGTTTTTTGCATTTGATTTATATTTCAGGTGGTCCAACTAGCATATCACTGGACATAAGACCAGCAACTCTCCTAAAGAATGGAACATTATTTGTCAATAAAAGTTCAGATGTGTATTTTCTTTGCTCCAGCGAGTCTCATCCCTCACAAAACTTGACATGGACAGTTGAAAATTTGGCACAGGATAATCCTGACAGGGCGTCTGGGAACAAATCGGCCCTTGAGTTCTCCATAAGCGAAATCCAGCCACGAGATCAAGGGATGTACACCTGTACATCCCAGAATCCTCTCTCCATGACAACTGTGAACAAGAGCCAGGAACTCCTAGTTTACTGTATGTTTTAGAAATGTATTCTCATAAATGGTTCTTTGCAGCAACTCTATTTGCTTCTTTCAGTTTACCTTGAGAATATTTTCAATAGTCATTTCCTCTATAATATTTGTTTTGTTTGTTACATTTGTGAATTGTGATGTATAGGCTTTAATTGTTTGTAATATCTTTTTCAGATGCTCCAGAGAGGCATCCGGAGTGCAGTTGGGAGGTGGGAAATAAACCATCAGATGTCTTGTTCATATGTACCTGGTATGGAGGTTACCCTGTGCCCATTCTGTACTGGCACGAGGTCTATGAAAAATCTGTAATAGCCAAGGGTCCCACGATCAACTCCACGTTCAAGGAGACAGAACGCTTGGAGATCCTTGTGAATAGGCATATATTGCATGATAAAGAGGAAGTGAAGTGTACTGGACATCATGTAACTGGAGTGGAGAATTCCTGTTCTTTTAACCTCGGTAAGAGCATTTTTTCGAACAGTTCTACAGTGATGAGAATCATTGAATGTATATGACCCAGATTATATGCAAAAAAATGGCCCAGATATCTTCACATGAGATTTACCTTCTATACTTAAAGGGTTAGTTCTCTCAGAAATGAAAACATTGTCATGAATTACTCGCCCTCATGTTGTTCCAAACCCAAAAGGTATTTTAAATATAATCTGAATGCTTTCTGTCCCTCCATTGACAGCTACGCAACTACCACTTTAACGCTTCAAAATGTTCATAAAGAGATCGTAAAACTAATCCATATGAATCGAGCGCCTTAGTCCAGAGTTTCTAAAGAGACTGGATTGCTTTATATGATGAACAGATTGAATTTAGGCTTTTATTTATAAACATTGATCAGCGAACATAAACAGAAGCTCAACCGAACCTGCTTGGCACGACGAGAACAAACCTCATTGGTTCTTGCTGAAGCTCAAACGTGCTGCGTAACACGAGACTGAACCTCATTGGTTCTCGCACGTCAAGCGAATATGCTTGAGCTTCTGTTTACCAGATTTGATGTGTGAGTTGATGAATGTTTGTATGTGAATAAAAGCCTTAATTAAATCTGTTCATCATATAAAGCGATCGTGTCTCTTCAGAAAATTTGGACTAAACCGCTCAATTCGTATAGATTAGTTTTACGATCTCTTTATGAACTTTTTGAAGCATCAAATTGGTAGTTGTGTAGCTGTCAATAAAGATCTCAAATTTCATAAAAAATATCTTCATTTGGGTTTCGAAGATGAACGAAAGTCTTACGGGTTTGTAAGGCCTTTTTTTTAACTTTTATCAAAGCGTCCTAAAAAAAGGTATAATAAAAATATGAATAAATTACATTTTATAATATATTAAAATAGAAAACGTTCATTTTAAACGTTAATAACATTTTACAATATTGCTGTTTTTACTGTATTTTTGATCAAATAAATGTAGCCTTGGTGAGCAGAAGAAACTATAAAAAATCTTCCCATCCTCAAACTTTTAAACCCTAGTGTACATTGTTCTTATATCAGCCCAGGTATTACTTTAAAGTCAAATTGGAATTTGTTTGAGTGGGCTGGCATAACCAATGGCGTGATGGACTGCATAAATGTAAAAAAACAACAACTTTAAAACAGTATAATTATCTGCAATCCCATTGGGTGCCACAAAGGTTTCTTGATTTATATACATTCCCGAAAATAGTACAGTTTGTGCTTTTGCTTATCCTCTTTTCCAATGCATCTCCAGCTGAACTGAAACCATATATTTGACGTGTCTTCCAGAGATTCCGTTTCCATTAGGAAACCCCTTGGTAACCGCTCTGGAGGGCAGTACTGTCACCCTCAGCTGTTCTGAGACCAAAGCTCTCCCACCAGCTAAGACCGTCTGGAAGAAAATGGACGATGTCATCAACAACACCATGAAATATATTGTGTCTGATAAAAGACCCATTTACGAACTCACTATAATCAATGTAACAAAGGACGATGCAGGGATCTACTACTGCTACAGTGAAAACCCTCTTGGCGCAAGAGAGCTAGAGGTGATTATTACTGTGAAGAGTAAGTTACAAACTTGAATTTTTCACCATACTTTTATGTATTTTTTAATAGTATCCTAGCATCCTTTTATCATAGTCCAGATTACATTTGAACTCAAATCCAACAGAAAATGAAGAAAGGATAGTGAAAATTAAACCTATTTTTTCGACTTTTAATATTTTTGCATTGTAGCACCATTTTCATGGCAAGCGTATATTTTTCTCAAATTCCCCATGATTTTTTTTTTTATTCGATTGCCTTTATTCTTTATGGAGATTCTCATAGTAATGCAACACTATATATATATATATATATATATATATATATATATTTAATCAATTAATGCAATAATATATATATATAGTGCCTATTATATACATACACAGTATATATATTATTGCATTAATTGAACATATCTCATTTGCATTATGGTAGAATTTGGGGGGAAATTACATGAAAATATTGTCATGGTGCATCTTAATAGTCCTTACAACAGGCTTCATTTTCTATAAGAAATATAATTTCTTAGAAAAATGACCCAGACATGTTCTTGCCAGAATTTGTGGGGTTAAAGCAGATGCATAATGATTTCAGTTGTTTAAGGGTGAGACGCATGTTTTACATAATACTGTCAGAGTTCAGATCCGGAGATGCTTCAAATACTAGCAATGCTAAAGCTTTGACACCTGTGCATGAATGTGAACAGACAAGATGTTTCTTGTCCTGTAATACCTCTCCCTTTTCCTCCAAAAGTATCAAATCTTCTCCCTCAAAATTTCCTTTCCTTTTTAATGAAAAGTAGTTTCAGTCTATGGACAGTTTGACAGCGTTTTAATCTTCATTCTCAGCATCTGCAGGTAATGGAGGGGCCGTAGTTGGTGTTTTTATCTCCATTTTGGTAATGATGACGGGAATCGTTGTCGGCGTGACAGTATATTCAAAGCGTGATAGAATTTGCATCGGTAAGTATTTTTCCATACTGTATACCTAAATAAAACTGCTTTAATGAAGATTCTTCATATAAATGTTTTTCTTTTATTATTTTTCAGGTTTAGGATTCAGGTAAGTTTGACCACAGGAAATTACTGCAAAACATTACATCAGTATTCCAAAACCTAAGTTTAGTGGTTCCCCACATACAGTTGTTGTTCAACTTTATTGGTAACATTTACAGACTTTCGCTGTTTGCAATGAACAAATCAAACAAAAGTAATTGAAATCGCTCAACACAACAAATGTTTCAAGTGGTTTTCCCAAATTCAACGGAAAATGCACCTTTTAATTAATTTTAGTAATTTTGTTTGATTGCAAAGTGCTGAAATTCTGTAAATTGTGCAAATAAACCTGATTTGCAGTGGGTGTTGAATAATTTTGATTACAACTGTATAACGTGTCAATAAGGGTGTGTAAAGCTTAGGCATTATAATATTTTTTTTCTAGTCGTTTAGATGATGACAGAGGGGATATACTGAGTTTAGTGGACTCGGATGAAGAGGAAATTTTCAGTGATTCTGTTCGACAACTCCCCCCGCTGACAAACGGACATGCGACCACACTCGTAGAGATTCACAGAATTCCATCAAGTAAGTTAATGGCTTTCTGAATATTGTTCAGATTTTTTTTGTGTTTAAAAATAAAAGGCATTTACACTGTTAAGCCAAAAAATTATGACCATCTCCTAACAAGGCATATTAACGTCTGGGTAGTCAGTGGTTCCCAACCTTTTTTTGTCTGAGACCCCCTTTTTCCCAAGAAAATATTTTAGGGCCCCCTTCACATTTAATGATATTATCGCTCTTGTAAGCTTGCAGCAAGGATGACAAAATATGTTTTTTTCAAACTAAACGGTATGTTTATGCACAAATAATTGCCTATAATATTGAAAATACAATAACAAAAACATCAGTAGGCCCTTTGTAATTTGAAAACGTAACCTAGGAGAAGCCTATAAATTGGCCCTATTTGAAATGCAAAAACAAAAATATTCACAGTGGTGTGTAGGTTAATAAAAAAAGAGAAAGAATATAGGCTATTACTAAATGACTGGTGTCTGGGGCCTCAATACTTGCATGTTATTTGTGAGGCTTATCAATGTGAGGCTTTATTTTTTACGCTTTTGGTGCTATACCGAGCGATAATAAACTTGCATTTATTAACAGAATAATGCGTCTTTCGGAAGAACATTGTAGCCGGAACTACATCTCTCTGTGTACGTCTATGACTAGTCCTGCAGGTACTGGGCTACTCCGCAGCGGCAGCGAACCGAACCAGTGTAAAATAGTCCCAATGTAAACACTTATTATAGGTGTACCATAGTGGTTCAGGATAAGACAAAAACACAGATTGGAAAATGGATTCATGACGAACTCGCTCATACATTTTGTAAATTTTGAACAGAAAAAAAGTTAAGGACTTTTATTTAATGCTCAATTGCTCAAACCTTTCAAAATATGACGCGACCCCCCACAGAGCTCGCTGAGGGCCCCTTGTGGGCCGCGACCCCTTTGTTGGGAACCGATGGATTAGATGATAAGCAAACAATCAGTTCTCGTAATCAACTTATTGGATGCAGGAGAAATGGGGAGGTATAAAGATATGAGTGACTTTGACAAGGGACAAATTGTTATGGCAAGATGACTGGGTCAGAGTATCTCTGAAACGGCAAGGCTTGTGGGTTGATCCCGGTCAGCGTTGGTGAGAATTTACCAACAGTGGTCCAACAAACCACAAACTGGCAACAGGGTGTTGGGTTCCCAAGGCTCATCAATGCACGAGGGCAACGAAGACTATCTGCTCCAAGCCAACAGAAGGTTTACTATGGCACAAGTCACAGTGCATCTAGCCGCAGACCAATCAGAGTGCAGTATTGACACTGTGGGACGATGACAAGCCGGTGGAAGGAGTGTGATGCTCTGCTGTGCTGGCCATTCATGTGGACATACATTTGACAGTGCCACCTACCTAAACATTGTTGCAGACCAGAAAGAATTGATTCTGAACTGCCGAAATGACTCGTCAGCAATGACAGTCTCACTTCCGTAACATATCTATGTAGGTTTGTAACAAAAAATGTATAATGCTAGCCTATGGTCTTCGTTGGGACAACGTCTGCTTAGTATTTTTGAACCGCCCTCAAACATTGTAGTTGTAGCTGAGGAGGACTGGAAGAGTTTTTGTTTTTTGTTGTCGACATGTTGAGAATACGGCATTTTCTGTGCTGTGAAAGCAAATCCACTTTGCATGCACTTCTATAGGATGAGGACTCGGGTTTGAATTGATATGGTAATAGGCGTTTCATTTCCAACACAACAGACTGGGCCATTGATCTGACCAATCAGAGCGGAGTAGGCTCTCAGAAAGGAGCGAATCCTTGGTTGAAACGTTTCAGACACTGTGAGAAAAGAGGTGATGCCGCAATATGTATTATGAGAAAATTAAAATGGTTTTTGACCTTGGATGCATGTAAACCTATTGTAGGAGACGTTTAAAATAGTATTTGAAAAAATCTGCATAAAATTGTCAGAGAGAATATATTTTCTCTAGTTATTCTCAGCTGTAAAATATACCATGTTTGAAATTGATGATGAATTTTATATTCTTTGTACTTTCTGATTTGCTGAAACAAGTCTATGTTTATTTTATAGTTAATCATGAAGATAATGCAGACAGTACCGAACACACGGATCAAGCTCATCCAGATCAAACCGAAGCAGAACATCAGTCAGCAGACGGTTAAGGACCAGTTTAAATATACAGAAAATCAATTCTTCAAATTGTGAATTGTATTAAATTATTGGTTTTTGTTTTGTGTGTGATGTTTTACTTGTATAATATTCTAGCGATCTGTGTAAAGAACTTAAAATTTTAAAGAGGCCCTGTCTTTATTTTCAGTATTAGTTTTTAATACACTGGCTTCAAATAGTGAAATTAAAACTTGTACTACTTTATACTACAGTGTGTCAGTGAACTGTTACAGAATGCTATTGTTAATGAATTGGTTTTGAATGATTGCTTTCCATAAAAATGTATTGGTGAATATGTCTGGGTCATATTTCATGGCGAAATAATGAATAAAAAAAAACGTAAGTAATTATTGGAAGCCTATTTTGTACCATTTCAATTTAGTTTACATTGTGAAATAATTTGTTATTGCAATTTTATAGCACATTTCCACTCAATTCTCAATTCCTATAAAACAATCCGGACATTTTACTTTTGATTTTTTTTTTCTTTTTTAACCAATGGGGATTTCGTTTTCAGATTGTACAGTAATGACATCATCCTGTCCGGACACAGTGATAGTGATATAAATGGTAAATGGTAAATGGTAAATGGACTGCATTTATATAGCGCTTTCACAGACCCAATGGCCACCAAAGCGCTTTACATTTGCCTCACATTCACCCATTCACACACTCATTCATACACCGACAATTTGCTGTTGTTATTAAATAATAATAACAACAGCAAATCCTACCATTATGCATAAATACAATTTAAATAATCTCCTTTTTCATATTACAATTTTTCGAATCTGCTTAACTGATTCATCCATATATAATTTCAGCCATGTAGGCCATAAAAGAATAGTTACAGGAAACTAGCTTTTACGTAACGCTGTATAAAATAAGATTTATACAAAGCAAATGCACACAATGACAGTGTTGTATTTGAGAGAAGGAAGCATAAAACACTCCTCAACCCTTACCCTGCAAATATGCAGTAGACACACCTACTGTGCTCGGAATTATGCAGAGTCACGTGGTTCGCCAGAGTCAAACGAATCCCTGGTAGAGGTGAGGCGACGGGTTACTATGAGGATGTGATGATAAGAAGATGTGCACTTTGTTTCGAGATTGTACTGTCAAAGGTAAGGCGCTTCACATAATTTAGATGATATATAATAATGTTCATTTGGTATATGAGGAGCATGGGTTTTTATATTAGTAGTAAAGTAGTTCCGGCTATGCGCAGCTTGTCTTTGTGTGACAGGTCTGTTTTATTGTGACAGAAGCGGATGAGGATGATCTGATCGCGGAGCTGAAACCCACTCTTCTCCCGCGTCTGTACGGCTCCTCCGGCTGCGAGACATGGAGCGTCCGCTTCTCCCCGGACGGGGCATATTTTGCCTGGTCGATGGGCTACGGCATAGTCAAACTCCTGCCCTGGCCGCTGACATCCAGAGAGTGCGTCTGAATTCATTACATAACACAATGAGTTTAATGGGCCTAATCATTTTATAGTCCTATATATAAGCACCATAATAAATCACTACTCGTAGCCTACCATGCTAGGATATCCATCAAAACATTTTCGTTCCTTTAAATCCAAAGCAACATTTAGATTTTTTTCTGACGGCAACAAAGGTTCATAACATTAGTTAATGTATTAACTAACAATGAGCAATACATTTGTTACAGTGTTTATTAATCTTTGTTAAATAAAAAATACAGCTGTACATTGTTTGTTCATGTTCACAGTGCATTAATGTTAACAAATAGCCTACAACCTTTTAATAACGTATTAGTAAATGTTTAAATCATATAGACTAAGATTAATAAAGGCGGAAGAAGTATTGTTCATTGTTAGGTAGTTAACTAATGTTAAGTAATGAACCTTATTGTAAAGTGTTACCGGTTTAACTAGATGTATTTAAACAACAAAAACGGAAGCAAAAATGAATAAAAAAACTAAATAGATGTTATAAAAAGAAATACAAATGACAAAAACGCAACAAAATTACTAAAACGTTAACTAAAATAAAAATTTAAACTGAAAATATAAAAATAAAAAATACTTTAAAATACTAATAAAAACTAAATAGTATATCAATGATATTAAAATAACACTGATGTTAATACAGTAATCATACATGCCATAATATTATTTCGTTTGATATTTGATATATTTATATAAATTAATTGACAATTCTATTTCATGTATCAAAGTGTTTTATTTATTTATTGACAATACTATTTTACCACAGTCCTTATAAAAAATACCACATTATTAATTCCAGATTACCATAGTCCTTACAAAAAAAGTACCATGATATAATCATGTAATGGTAATATAATGGCATTCTTTGCCATATGGTACATTAAATATACTAACACAGTACCATGGTATACAGTATATCACAGCTTTATTGGTTGCACTTTATTCTACAGTACGTGTACTTTCAATGTACTTACAGTGAGTGTACTTACCCACAAAAATACAGATTAATTTAATTAAGGTAACTACATGGGTTAAGTTAAGGTTAGGGGTAGGTTCAGGGTTAGTACCTAGTTATATTACCCAGTTAGTGTCATTACTACAATTAGTACATGCATAGTATGTTCACGCGAAACAAGACTGTAAAATAAAGTGCTACTGCTCTATCAGGAGGACAGGATAATGTGGAAGAAACAATGATGGATGCTGATTCAGAACATCTTCTACTTCTTGTCTGTATGAACAGTAGTGCTGAAGCTGGATGCAGTGAAGAGAAGACGCTGAACTGCGGGCAGATGGTGTGGGCTCTGGCGTTTGGACCCTGCCGGTCTATCCGCACGGATGTTTTACATCAGAACGCACGTGACCATGAACTACTGCTGGCCAGTGGTCTGAACAACGGCGCGATCCAAGTGTGGGTCGTCTCAACTGGTAAGATTAAACTCTGAGTCTGCACCCACCATCAAGAGCTTACATTGATCTGAATATTAACAGGATGGTGGAACACGACCTGATGCAGATGTAGTATAAGATTTGAATATGTTAGTAAATCCCTGTTCTGTCTTCAGGGAACCTGCGTTTTACTCTTACCGGACACGAGGCTCCTGTCAGGGATTTGGTCTTCACTCCAAATGGAAGTCTTACGCTTGTATCGGCCTCCCGAGACAAAACATTAAGGATATGGAACTTGGCAAAGAAAGGTTAGAGCATCTGATGTGGAAGAAACTTCTTAGCAAAAAAAAGAGTTGAAAAAAAAGCTTTCATGGTCTTTAATTCTGCACTTTTCTGAACATTTTATTCAGGCACAGATAGAGCCCAAGTGGTGCTCAAGCATCTGTATCGGTCTCCGATTAGATAAATGTCCTTTTTGCAAGACATTTATTTTATAGTTCTAAACAAAGCAGAAACGTTCACCTCCCATTCATAATGAATGAATCCATTCATAAAGTCAGTGGAAACTGGCTTCTTTCATGAATTAATTAGAAACTTTGAATGAATCGGTAAAATGAATGATTCTGTGATTAAAATGTCTGTGCACGGCCCTGATTGTATGGTTGATACTTGCAGGCACCAGTCCCCATGTGCTGCGGGGTCCAAACTACTGGGTGTTCAGATGCTCCATGTCACCTGACAGCAGTGCGATCGCCTCGGTTTGCAACCTTGACTCTGTGAGTTTCTTAGTGCACTGCAGTGTTATTTTAGTAGTATATATTATTTTTTGTATTTATTTTGAGTTTTTACTGTATATATATATATATATATACAGTAAAAACTCAAAATAAATACAAAAAATAGTATATATATATATATATATATATTGAGTCAGGTATTATTTTTTCATTTTAGTTTAAGTTTCAGTTTTAGTAATTTTCTTTTTATATTTCAATTATATATACATTTTTTTATATTTCTTTTTAGCTTTTTTCAGTTTTAGTAAGTTTAATAAGTAAAAAAAAAAAAATTCCAGTTAGTTGCCAACATTTCAAATTTATTTGTTTTAAGCTTAAGTTTGTTTGTGTGTGTTTATATATATATATATACTACATTGTCTGCATGTCTTCTTCCCAACAGAAGGTGTATTTGTGGAGCTTGCGGTCCTACACCTTCATGAGACACCTTACATACGACCACGAGCGTACCATGGCGTCATGTGACTTCTCCCAGGATGGAGCGCTGCTTGCGGTCGCTTCGTATCATTCCACCACAGGCTGGTGGCTGGACCTGTGGGACCCGTACACGGCAGATCTCCTGACTAGAGTAGAGTATGTTGGCAAACCAAAATGTTCCTGTCTCATGTCGTTTATTTTTTACAATTATGAACTTTAATAAAAAAAAAAAAAAGGATTTTTTCTCATTTCTGAAACGAAAATTTCAGCACGAATATCTGGTTTTGTGCCGTTTAATATTGTCTATTTTTTGTAACCATAATATGGAAGCTGGTTTCCGCCACAGAATAAAAAAATTGAAAAGTTTATAGCAACTTTTTATATGACAATTTTGAGTCTTTTTTTCTTAGAATTGCGCGTTTATATCACACAATTTGGACTTTAGAACTCACAATTGCAAGTTTACATAAAAGTAAAACATTTTTCCAATTTTTGGAACCAAAAAGTTCCAGAAAGTGTCAGCACAAACATCTACTTTCATGCTGCACAGAAGAAAGAAAATAAAACTGTTTTAGAGCAATTTTTTTGTAACCATATGGAAGCTTGTTTCCGGCATGCAATAAAAAAAATTAAAAAGGTAATGTAAAAGGCAAGGTTTTTAATCTGACAATTCGGACTTTTTTCCTCACAATTGCGAATATCACACAAGTTTGACTTTTTTTTCCCTCAGAATTGAGAGTTTTGCAAAGCAGACATTATAACTTGCAAATTGGGACTTTATACACAATTCTGAGGGGAAAAGTCAGAAAAATATAAAAACTCTCACAATTGTGAAATTCTGACTTTATTTTCCAAATTGCGAGATATTAACTCGGAATTGCAGAAAAAAGTCATAATTGTGAGATACAAGTTTGCGTAATATTTTTTTTATTATGTGGTGGAAACAAGCTTCCATTCCATAGGCTACTGTTACATTAAAAGCTGAATGATTTGATGTTTTTGAACATGTAGACAAAGACAGTATTGTTTCTCATAATGATGTAAAAATACTTTGTTCTCTTTCCAGAGACTGTGAGGTGTGTGCTTACAGAAGTGACAATTTACTGACATCTCTGAGTTTCTCTCCGGTTAGCCTGCAGTTGGCTTTCAAAGACTACAGGTGAGCAGAGAGCCATCCATTTAAGACCCGAGACTTTCAGACGACATTCTTGCGACCTCACACCCGGTCGTCCACTTTCAGCATTGTTACTGGTGACACTGTATTGTCCTGCAGGGCGTTACAGATCTGGGACGTGGAACGAGATAAACTGGTCACCAACACCGATCACAGTCGCGCTGGTGGCGTGTGCTCCGCTTTCCATCCACACGGGGGCGTCATTGCTACAGGGTAATGTTGTGTTGGAACTCATTTATATTGAGTTATGGCTCATAATGTTTACTCATGAAACATTTGGGGTTGAAATAATAGGGCTTGTATACTGGAATAAATATTAGGAACTTAACATATGCCCTATTTGTTTGTAGGTGCAGAGATGGACAAGTCAAATTCTGGAGAGTTCCTCAGCTTGTTCCAAGCCTTAGGCATCTGTGCCGGGTTGCCCTGAGATTCTCTGTTTCAACCTATCAGGTGGAGGCTCTTCCTTTGCCCAAAAAAATCCTGGAATACCTTACATATAGGGACATTCCAAAGCAAAAGATCATATATTGTAAAGAACACTGCAGTTGACTGAAAACAAGTAAGGTTTTTGGGTCAAACTTTGCTTTAGATGTTGCATAACTTTCTAAGACGCATAATTTCCCCAGACTCAAAACAAAGAGACATAAAATTATGATGCTATACTTGAAATATTTATTTAAAGACTTTTATATTTTACATACCTACTGTGAAAATTTGTTTTACAAAGAACTGAAAATAAACATTTAAAAAAATATTACAGGGCTCTGAGCAGTTTTTTTTTTTTTTTGTCAAAACAACAAAGTAAAGTAAAAAGAAGAAGTAGTAAAAACTTCCTCTCATGACATCAAAACCCTTTCATGTGACAAGTGTGAACCAATAGTCTATCCGTCGCTGACTACTATGTCTCTAACAGCCTGGAAAGCAGCAATCATTGAGCTCAGCTGGATCTTCTCATTGGTTCCCGAGGACAGACGATACCTTATGGTTTAAAAGGAAAGAACAGATATTAAGCTCAAGCACATAATGTACAAAAATACAGTAAAAACAGTAATAATATGAAACATTGGAATTTAAAATATCTGTTTTCATTTTAATTCTGATCAAATCTGAATTTTCAGCATCATTACTCCAGTCTTCAGTGTCACATGATCCTTCAGAAATCATTCTAATATGCTGATTTATTATCAATGTTGAAAACAGTGGTGCTGCTTAATATTTTTTATAACCTATGATACTTTTTTCAGGATTCTATGATGAATAAAAGGTTAAAAAAGAACAGTATTTATTAGGAATAGAAGTATTTTGTAACAATATACACTACCGTTCAAAAGTTTGGGGTCAGTCCTTTTTATTCTTTCTTTTTTCAAAAGAAATTAATACTTTAAATTCAGCAAGGATGTGTTAAATTGATAAAAAAGTGATAGTAAAGATTTATATTGTTAGAAAAGATTTCTATTTGTAATAAATGCAGTTCTTTTTAACTTTTTATTCATCAATGAATCCTTGACAAAAGTATCACAGGTTCCAGAAAAATATATAATAATTAAATCATCATATTAGAATGATTTCTGAAGGATCATGTGACACTGAAGACTGGAGTAATGATGCTGAAAATTCAGCTTTGCATCACAGGAATAAATTATATTTTAAAATATATTCAAATAGAAAACCATTATTTTAAATTGTAATAATATTTCACAATATTACTGTTTCTACTGTATTTTTAATAAAATCAATGCAGTTTTGATGAGCACAAGAGACTTCTATCAAAAACATTAAAAATAGTAATGTGTCCAAACTTTTGACCAGTATTGTATGGGAATGCTGCTGTTTGGTAATTTAACAGTAAGCAAACCAGTGATAAATAAAATTATCTCTTGGTATACTGATTTACTAACAACTTGAAACAAAATGAATGTACTCACTCAATATCTGCAAGTTTAATAAGCAAACCCATGCGGATAGAGGGAGGGAAGTCCACTGAAATAGAGACACAAAAACATTAGAGCAAAATAACCCACCTAACTGTCCGATCAGTAAAAAAATCGAATCTAAACATCTCTTTTCTATAGTTCGAAAACAAATCAACCTACAGAAACTCTCGATAAATATATTGATATACAGTTATGATATACTAATCTTGATTCTGAATATAGCTTAATATGTAGTGTCTTCTGTGTGTGTGAAGCATGCTACACTCTGCTACTTATAACAGGCGTCCTTTAAAAACAAGAACAACCGGTTTCCATGACAACCACAGAAGGATCTCCATGGCAGCGAGGGCAGGGAAACATCTAGCTCATCACTACAGCAGAGTTCACTAGACTCTTTATTTCTTTTCAACACGAACCGATTTCTTCAAACTCTGTTCACAGTGTGGTCTTACCGCGG
Organism: Rhinichthys osculus; assembly: GCA_029959095.1. Lineage (NCBI taxonomy): Eukaryota > Metazoa > Chordata > Actinopteri > Cypriniformes > Leuciscidae > Rhinichthys > Rhinichthys osculus. Next base: position 9,331,733 of record JARWKJ010000004.1, on the reverse strand, counting down.
TGAATGAGAAGATGAACTTCGGTTAGAATGTCATTAAGTGCCAGACCTTTCAGAGTTTTGAGCTGCAGAATTTCTGTTGAACCTGGTTAAGGACTTTTGAAACGTCATAAACTACAGTGCCTAGCATAAGTGAACACACCCATGCTAAAGTTGACTAAAAAGAGGACTTCCTTAAAAGACAAATGCACAGATGAACATTTATTTATTTATGATACATTATTCATTCACAAAGAAAATTAGTGTCCTTGAAGGTTGGAGTTTTCCTCATTTTTTTTAATTAAGGCATTAAGATCAATTTCCAAAAGATGATTTTTTATTCCTCTTTTTAGTCAACTTTAGCATGGGTGTGTTCACTTATGCTAAGCAGTGTATATCAGCAAGTTCTCATCACAATGCTATTCTCATATAAACCGTTAAATATCCTTAATAAAATAATGGTTTTATTATAAATATCAATATTAAAAACATTTGGTTCTATAATAATATTTATAAAAATTTGATGTTTGATCCGTGATGTTACATGTACAGACCACAAACGTAACAGAGATTATATTAGGATTTATGGAGCATAAACTATGTTTGTGGTCATTTTCCTAATATGGATTTTATGTTCATTTCTAAATGTGCATATTTTAATGTAAATTTTACTTATTAATTTATAATGATTATTTAATGTATATTTTAGTTACTTTGGTGGAAAGGGTTAATGTGTGGAAAATACAATTACAAAATTATTATTTAAGCTCTTTGTTAATGCTTTGAAGAAGATGAAAAAATAAATGAATTTTGAATCTATATTAAGATTAATAAACAATCTAAATTATTATCATTAATAATTATAATATTATTTTTTTGTGATAATTTAGAAAATGTAATTCATATTTATTTTTATTTTATTTGCTTTTTATTAAAAGCAGGTGCTTTTATCTAAAGCAAACTGGTGACTTTTTTTACCCGATCACATTTTTTCTTATCAATAAAAAGTCCGAAAAGGAGAGAGAAAGAGAATCTTAATAAATCTTAATGGCTTAATGAAGTCTGCATAAATAAATCTCCAACGGGACTGTTTAAAATTTAAAAATAATAATAATTTTAAATAAAAAAAATATTTAAAAAAAACTAAAAAAAAAAAATATATATATAAAAAAAACTAATTAAAAAAAAAAAAAAAAAAAACTAATTTAAAATAATAAAATTTTGAAATTAATAATAATATAAAATACTATTTTTATAATAAAAAATGTGTATATATATATATATATATATATATATATATATATATATATATATATATATATATATATATATATATATAATAAAATAAAAATAGATTTTTATCAAGAACAGACGTTCTTGCATTTTAAAACATAGAATAAAACATCCAGTTATTTAATAAAAGCAGATGCAGTCAAAACTGAGATTAAACTTTCTAAATGGTCAAAAAAAAAAAAAAAAAAAAAAAAAAAAAAAAGGAAATTAATAATAATAAAATAAACAACAAGAAACTAAAATAAAAATAATAATACATACATCTTATTCTAGTAGAGAGGTAAGAAATGTTATTGGGTAAAATAAAGTCACCACTCGCTTTAGATCAGCACTAAAAAAAGTGCCAAAAAGACCACACTTTTTTATTCATGTTTTAAAAAAGATAAGTAATATGCTACAGAAAAGCTTGAAGAACTATTTAAGCAACCACTGTAGTAAAAAGGATACGGTTGTACGCAGTGGTGAAGTCTTTATTGAGGGCCCAGTCCAGTATGTTGGCGATGTCTGATCTAAGAGGATGTCCAGTGCATGTGTACACCGTCTCCTCCGTCACCTTCCCATAGGCCATATGGGTACTCTACACATCAAAACATAAAGAACACATTTTTCTCAAGAAAATCCTTCATGCCAGCAGCAATCCAAATGATAAGAAAACCATAAAATCCCCACTTTTTCACACGATACACACCTGTAAAATGTTTAGTGATCGTCTCATGTCTCCTGTTGAGAGCGTCACAATGGCCTTCATGCCATCTGGAGTGATGTCAATGCTATCAGTGGAAAACCATGAACAAAACAGATTTTGAAATATCTATGAATCTATGCTAGGGAAGCACAATGTTTGGTTTTATTAGCCGATGTCGGTGCTGTCCTGCGTCGGAGGTCAGAGCCGATATAAAACGCGTGTTTGTGTGTGAAGAGTTTTTTAATCAAATGGGCCATAGGGCTGGGTCACTTCAGCCAGGATCTTTTGTGTTCAGGGTGTTTTGAGTGGATCCATCTAATGATTCAATTCTGATAAAAACACTAGAAGGTCTTAATATTGTCATTTCAATGTTGCTCGATCTACAGATGTCTAGCTTCTAATTACATACAAATATAAACAACTAGATGTTTGCATTTTCTGAAGAAAATGTGAGTGAAGATTTCATAAATAACATCCACTTGACCTGGATTTGATGTGATGAGTATCTCACCTCTCCTGCTGTATCACATGCTCTAGTCTGGGGATCATCTGGCTCTGGGACAGGGGGGCGAAACGAAAGCGCGTGCATCGAGACTGTAGCGCAGGTATGATCTTTGAAAGGTAGTTACAGATCAGACAGAAACGTGTGTTCTCTGTGAACTTCTCAATGACTGAGAGAGAGAGAGAGAGAGAGAGAGAGAGAGAGAGAGAGAGAGAGAGAGAGAGAGAGAGAGAGAGAGAGAGAGAGAGAGAGAATCAGGTGTGGCTCAATGAAGTCTGCACAAATAAATCTCCAAAGGGACTGCAAAAATAAAATAAAATGATAAAATAAAAATTGATAGCCTGGTTTCAAAGCCAGGATTAGGCCTTAGTTCAATTAGGACATTTATGTAGCTTTTATGAAGGTGCCTAAGAAAAAAACATTACTGGTGTGAATCTTGAGACAAAACAATGGCACTGACATATTTTATGATATGTTTTTATCAGAAGATATTTTAAGATATGTCAGTCTAAGTTGCTTTCAGTTAAAACAGCTCAAACATGCAGTTTAGTCTGGGACTAGGCTTAAGCCCTGTCTGTGAAACTGGGCAAAACTGGTCGTTCTTGCATTTTAAAACCTATAAAAAAAAGTTTAGAAAAATGTATAAAAGTTATATAAACAAATACAAATAAAAATCGAATCACACTCATGTCTCAAAATAAAATACAAATTATTAGGCATTTTTTAAATAATGAAAAATATCTGAAATAAAGAATAATATAAAAAAAATAATTAAATTAATAATATTTAAAATGAACAGCATTAAATTAAAATAATACAAAAATAGATATTTTTCTACAAAGATATTCACAACAGACATTCATACATTTAAAACCTGTATATAAAGCATGCAAATATTTAATAAAATCAGATGCATTATAAAAATGTATCTTAAACTCTCAAAATATTTTTTTCCAACCAGACTTCTCATTCAGGTCTCAAAATAAAATAAAATATATGTTTTAATAATCAAAATATTTGAAATTAATTATATATATATTATTTATTTATTTATATATACATATAAATAACTTTATCCACTTAGATATCCACAACAGAATTTTTTACAGGATCTAAAGCATTAGACACATCCAAATGCTTTGTCCAAATGAACCTTAAAGTCTCTAAATATTTTTTCCAATCATAATCCCACTGTGGACAGTGAAACGGCAGATCCCTATTCTTCTGCCATCGGGCCATTTGGGGGCTCAGCAGGTGAGCTGATGGAGGGGCAGATGGTACGCTACCTCTCCTCAAAGCATTCTGTGCGTCCTGGGTCATAGCATCCGCCTCGTCCAGGATCACCAACTTACAGCCTTTCCTGCAATGAGCAAACACAAAGAATGATCAGTTCTTTTACAACAACAGTAAATATTTTAATGCAATAAAAGCCAGAAGACCAGATGTCATGAAACAAATAGAAAACTTGCAACATGAAAATGTAATTATTATATTGTTGTGTGTGATGACATTATCATATTATACAAGTTGTTCATGAATGAACTGTAAGGGTCGGTACAGTTCTTACTTGAAAATGGTTCGCGTGCTGGCAAAGCTGAGGATCGGCCCCCTCACCACGTCTATGCCACGGTCATCTGATGCATTGAGCTGATGAAGTCAAATGTGTTATAGTTCCCATAAAAAAAAAAAAGAAAAAATAAAGATTTGTAACAAGCATATTTAGCCTTAAGCGAAGAGTTCACCCAAAAATTTAAAGAACTTATGTTGTTCCAAACCTTCTTTCTTCTGTTGAATACAAAATAAGATATTTTGAAGAATGTTGACTGTAGCTATTGACTTCCATAGTCTTTTTTTCTGTCTCTAACTATATCTTAAAAGCCCATTCACACCAAAAAGGATAACTATATACATGGTAAATGGTAAGAACCATTACGATAACTATATTAGTGTCACACCAACGAACGATAAGTTCTTTTATTTATGAAGCACATTTAAAAACAGCCACAAGACTGACAAGTGCTTGTTGGAGCCATTTAAGTTTGAATTGTATTTAATGTAACTTAATTATTGACTTAAACTACGATTGAATATGTTTTTGATGAATCTAAAGGAGATGACTTTTATTTTGTAAGGTGACTGTATAAGGAAGTGGGGAGATTGGAATCGGGTGTGAAGGTGGAGAGAGCACACAGCTTTCGACCACACATTGTTTGATTGACCAACATTAACCTTTTTTGTTGCTCTCTTTTGGAAATAAATACTTAGTTTAACATTTATATTGGGTATGGGGGTCATTTCTTGGATTATATGCGTCAAAGAATCCCTCAACCTTTACACAAGATGGGTGGCTTTAATTTTGGATTCATTTGTGGACAAAAAGCCCATTCAGTGCTATACAGATAGCCACAGTGCAAATCTAAATTATAAACACTTACAACTTTAATAACATTGCAGAAATTTAGAAGCTCAATGCAGAGAAGATCTTGGTTAAACAAGCCATTCACACAAAACGCATTTTTCCATTGTGAGAACGCAAGTGTGTTCAATGTAATGTGTATGTGTTCAATATAAACTAGTGCTAGACGGACATCTTTGACCGTTACAGTCGCATCTGTCACAAGAGAGCTGCATGTTTAGAAAGCCATGTAAAGTTAAAAGAAGTTCAACTTTTAAAGTGCCCCTTTAAAACTATGCTATATTAAAGGTTCCTAATTCTGTTTTGGAGGTCTCCTACAAAAGGTTTACATGCATCAAAGGTCAAAAACACTTTCATTTTCTCATAATATACATTGTAAACAGTGTTGTGCTAGTTACTAAGAAATAGTAACTAGTTACAGTTACTAGTTACTTCATTCAAAAAGTAACTCAATTACTTTGTTGATTACTTACACCAAAAAGTAATGCGTTATTGTTAAAAGTAACTTTTTAGTTACATTAAAAAAAAAAAACATTCTTTAATATTCCCATTAATGCCCTTTTATGCGTTATGGTCTATACAAACACAAAACTGACTTAAACAGAAAGTCATTTTTAAACACTATTTTATTTGAGTCAGACCAGCACAAACTGAATATATCACAAGGATTTCTGAGGTGACTCACTAGGCTGACTCGCGATCTTCGCAGTAGACGTGCCAGAGAGAAATGCACATTACATACGGATTACATTAGCAGAGAGCAGTCTGTAGTCTGTTTTCTTTCGTTTTGAATTGTTCTGTTTAAAAGTAGACATGTCTGTGAGGCAAGTAGGTTACCTTATACGCTGAGTTTCGGTTAATTTATGAGACGAGCTCCAGTTCCCGCGCCGACACCTCCATTTCGTGATTATCTATCGTCTGCTATATTTACTTCTTATTTATTAAATCCAGGCAGATGGTTGATGAAACATTGATTAAAATTAAGATACAATTAATACAAAACGAAATTCACTTTAAAGAAAGGTTTTGTGCTTTCTGTTTGATGTCTCTGCAAGTATTAAAGCATCTTTTAGTGCCGCTTTCAGAGCGCGTTGCGTCCGTAACGGAGAACTGTCACGTCCGAAACATTGTTTTTTCCTCATAAATGCGAACACTAAAAATAAAATAAAATGAATATTTTGTTCTGTGGAGACTGAGAGCCAACCCTTCTTCATTCGGTGGGTAGTAGTTTGCGCAGTGTAATTCACATAATTACTAAACAATATTTATTTTAGGCCTATAAAATTCAGCCCGTATAAATGTGCATTTTCTAAGCTTAGAAAATGGACAAAATTAATTTGATTCTAATCATAATGTAACATTATTGTGAAATTGATTTTTTTATAGGCTATTTGCTATTAGTATAGTAAAGCCTATGTTTTTATCCAGCTATGTGTGGGCCTTATGTAAAATACGGGACAAATCGCGTCCCTTATTGATTTGATACGGACGCGTCATTTTACTTGTAAATACGGGACCATTCCGTATTTTAAGGGACGGGTGCTGTAAACAGGTTAGGCTGTAGGCTACACTTCAGCAAAAATTAATTAATTTAAAAAAGTAACGGACAAACGCAACATATGGTAACGGTAACGGAGTTAATTTATTTAAAAAGTAATGCGTTGCAGTATGAGTTACTGTCAAAAGTAACTGCGTTACAGTAACGCGTTACTGCCCAACACTGATTGTACATCATCAAATTTTTCAATGATTCTCAAAAGACGCGTCTGAAGATTCAGTCTCTTTAAACTTCTCCTTTCTGCGAGCCTACTCTGCTCTGATTGGTCAGATGGCCCAGTCTGTTGTGATTGGTCCACGGAGGCTAAACGCACATTACCATTACTGAATTTCAGTGTGTATATTTCTAATTTATTGCAGTTCACATGTGGGAACTGTACTGTTTACTGTATCATAACAGTGCATACGTTAACGTGAATGACTGATGCAACATTAAAGTTTGTAAAACAAATCTTGCTCCATCCTTTATCTTTACTCAAAGTAGTAAGAACGATAGACAATCTGCAGTAATGGACACAGTTTTAGGTAATAGTGTCCCACAGCTGATTAACAGACAGTAATAATGTGTGTAAGCCAGTTAGCCGGAGACTTACACAATATAAAACACAAAATTACGTATTACGAACACCCAGTTGAAAATATATACATCAATAATTATTCATACTAACTCAGGGGAGCAAGATGGTCCAAATAAAGTGGGTACTGTCCCATCTTTAATGGATAAGCGTTTTACTGAGGACTCGGTTCGGCAGTTCAGAATTGATTCTTTTTTTTTGGGAGACAGACAATAACTTCATTTATCGTGCACTTTGATCTTTAAAACTGTGCAGAACTTTTACATACACAAACAGCTATATTACACACTGCATGGAGACTTTGTGGGCTTTTTCCACTCCACTCCATCTCATGTTTTCATGTTTTAGCCGGTGCTTCAGCTCTTTCTATTAAACTATGCATGGCAAACTATGCAGGCAAACTATGCAGGTTTGTCATATGCTGCTCAGAAGCAGGATGGATTCTGATTGGCTGTCATTGTATTTATCGTTCATCAGCTAGAAAAAAATCATTCTGAAAGTGATTCCAACAATATTGTTTCTCTGTGCCGTTATTGTTATATTTGTGGTGTGGACTCTGCTATTCTTTTTTTAAAATATTTAGAACGATTTTTACAACTACATCTTAGTCATTATCGTTAGTTATCGTCCTTGGTGAATGGGACTTTAATAGTATAATATAAATTAATACTAAACTGTGATCATAAATTTATGTCTGACTAAAAGAACATCCGACAAAACTAACAATAGACCTTTTTCCAACTAAATTAAATGGATGACAATATGTTTTTTGTCATGGGGAAGATTTCGCCAAACATGTGCATTTGGATAACATCTGTAAAAAACCTCTTTACCTCCAGAACCATGGAGTTGAACTCTTTATCTTTGTACAGCTGTTTAGCACATGCTAGTATAGTAGAGGTCTTTCCTGTTCCTGGAGGTCCATAGAAGAGCAGATGAGGCAATCGGTCTTCACTGATGAACTTCTGGACTGTGGAAAAGACAATTTCATTTCAATAAAATTTTCAAGAATGTACTGGATGTACTAGTTTAACTGAAATTGAACGCAGATACATCCAAATTGTAATATATAGTACATTGTAAAGTAGTATTACAGTGAAAATCTTTATTTGTTAATAATAGTAACAATAATAATGGCAGAGTGCAAATTATAATCCATACATATCACTGCTTACTTGTGCTCAGGATATCTTGGTGAGAGATGAGATCATCTAATGTTTGTGGCCTGTACTTTTCAACCCTGAAAATCGAAAAATAATATTTTTTAAATACTCTTTTTTTGTTGTTTCATCATGTTGTTTAAGTGACAGGAACTCCAAATTCTCTTACCTTTTCAAAATTAACCATAGATAATGATAATAGCTATCATTACAGTTAGATATTATTAATAAATAACTTATTTCAGATATTTAGCTTATTTTGCAGTGAATTGACAGATTCCCTTGAGTAGTCATTGCTTTTCTCCATCAGTATAATGTCAGCTGTCATACCAAAAACCTGATTTATTCTCAACTATTGAGCTCAACTACAGCCAGTGGTTGTTTATTATTATTCATAAATTCATCATGGTCATACGTGCAGAATATGTAAACAAAGCAAAACTGTGCAATGCTGCACATGTCGGCTAAACAATGTCTCAAGGAGCATTAACAGCTGATAACAAAAGAGCGAAATTTGTACTACCAAATGCAAATTAAATTACCATGGTAAATTTCTCATCTGCTGCTGTGCTTTACTTGTTGAAGCCATTCTCTTGTATTTTGTTCAATCGCCCCTTCAATGTGTCTTGGCGCGTTTTTACTACACGGAGATTTCCATCCGCGAGCGTCACTTGCCGACAGTCTGTTGACCAATCAGAAGGGCGCTTTAAATGAAGGCGGGATTTAACGAGGAACTGGCTTACTGTTATTTCATAATAAGAGTTTAAGAGATAATCAAAGTCATCATTAGTTAATGTTAGCTGTGTCTGCGATGTAAATGGTACACTTTTTAACGCATCATGTTTAAAAGGATGGATTGATTTATATACACATTGTATTCCCTAATACGACATATTGCAGTAGTTACCGTGAGTAGGCTATTTAAGGGTTCTCACAAACTGATAAAGTACATAAAGCTTTTGCAGGTTTGATTTTTTATTAATTTCTGGTCATTTGAGTCAAATCAAGTTTGTAATGTTATAAATAATTATAAGAAATGTAATTTCACTAGGCCCACAGTTACCCTTTAAAAATTAAAGGTTAAAAAGTAATACAATAATTTAAAAAATCAGGTAATACTAGGTAAATCAGTAATCTATAGCCTATTTAAGTTAAAGGCAACATATAATACGTTTTTTTTTTTTTTTGCAACCGCTAGAAACAATAAGATACACACACACGCGTTGTGTTTTGTAGACATAATGATTTTTATACATTCCATCACAGAAAACTTTCTGCATTTTTACATTTTCAAAAAACATCACTTAGTATATGATTTATAAGCTGTACTGCTTTCCTCATGAGGACCAAAAAATGTCACGACAAGGATTTTGATATTGCCATCTTTGTGGGATATTTTGTCCCCATAATAGGTATACAGCTGAACCACACACACACACACACTGACTGCAATTCGTAATCATTATAACCCGTATATGTTTTTGCAAAATCTATTTTCACACATCGTGCTCAGTCTGGCTTTTTGCTTGGTCAGGTTGTTAGACCAGTGCAAATCAGCTAAGACTAGCAAACCACTGGCCAAACCTGGGGGTTTTTAAACAAGGAAACTTTAATATAGCTTACTGTAAAAAGTGAACCTGTACTATTTTTTTCCTGCCTCTTAAAATTACTTGTATTGCAGTGCATCCAATGTATTCAGGTTGAATCTGTCATATAATTTTTTGGAGTGGATCTTGTCAATTGTAAAGTACACTTGAAAATGCATTAGGGCAGTATGTCCGGGCACTGCCATAATGTACTTCCAAGTGTACTTTGTTTATCCAAGTGTATTTCCAATGCAAGTGACAGGCAGTTAAACTACTTTTATAAAACATGACCATATAAAACAGTGGTTTGATTGGAAAAGGTTCTCCGAGTTCAAACAGTGAGCTCACTGCATTGATGCTTATCTCGCGAGAACTCTCTCCCCCTGCTTGTGTCGGCGGTGCGATGCTGCTGATGCTGTTGCTGTGAATTTGATTGACGCGAACATGTCGGTGTGATGGGGGAGCGCCGGGATGCAGCCGATGATGCTCCAGAAGGGGAATACATGCAGTCAAATCAGACGTTATCGTTAAGAAAGATCACCAATCGTTCTCCTTAATCATCAATGACAAAGATGTCTCAATTTGTTTTGCATTTAACGAGCGCGCAATGGATCTAGCTGATACCACCGAAGCGAGGATCTGATTTTTATTTTTTCCTTCCGTCCTTCAATGTATGTGTATCATGGTAGAGTCAAGCTGGAGCATCAAACATAAACTGTGCAACCCTGATGACAACACCGTCAGGATATCAGGATATCAACAATGGAATCGCCTTACACGTAGAGTCTAGTTTTTCATGATCACACCATTAAACGCACTATCTAAAGTGTTTTCTGATCTGATTGAGCGAAAAAAAGTAGCCTGCACATAAGAAAAGGACCACTGCTCACAAATTATGGACGAGGAGAATATGACCAAAAGCGACGAGCATCATCTGAGTTTGCAAAAAGCCTTGCAGCAGTGCGAACTGGTGCAAAACATGATTGACATTAGTATCTCCAGTTTGGAAGGTCTGAGGACCAAATGTGCCACATCCAACGACTTGACACAAAAAGAAATCCGAACGCTGGAGGTAAGCAAGCATCCATTTGCCTGAGCCCAAATGTGAATTTTGCATTACTTACACCCCCCCCCGCATTTCTACAAATGTCACGAGAGCGTATGTGTGCGCGGGTGCATGATGCACATTAAACAATTTTGCATCTTTAAATGTGTTTCAAATTAAAGTTGGATCTCGGGGATTGACTGTAGTGGTGGCGTGACAAATGAAGAAGCTCGCGCTGCAGTGAGAGGCGCGAGCTTGCGCATTCTGCAGGTGGTGAAGAAGGTGGTTCGTGCGCTCGCGCTGCTAACATGGACACCGAAAGGCCTATTGTTGACATTAATTTATATAATCGTTTTTAAATCACCCACGTCATTAAAACATTTGTACTTTCAATATAAACATTGCATTGTTTTAAATTATGTTATGTAACAAGAGTTAATGTCCCAGATATTTTCTTCATAATGGCAGTGTAGGCTACTAGTGGTCGACCAAATGTTTTTTTTCTTCTTTTTTTTTCAAAGACTCGATATCTAGATCAGGGTGTCCGATAAATAATTGCAGGAAATTAGACTTGGGGGAGAGCGAGGAAACACATGTTGTTTAAATGCCTTTAACTGTTGTTTTTTCCCTTTATGTCACGTGTCTCAATAGGTATCGTAGGATTGCGATTTCTCTTAACGATTTCCGGTTCTATTAGCCATTGGATTCGGTTTCATGCTGACTTAAAGGGATAGTTCATCCTAAAATTAAATTCTGTTATAATTACACACACCCTCGTGTCGTTCTAAACCCGTAAGACAAGACCGTTCATCTTCGCAACACAAATTAAGATTTTTTTGATGAAATCGGAGAGCTTTCTGTCCCTCCACTGACAGTTACACAACTACCACCTTGACGCTTCAGAAAGTTTATAAAGAGATTGTAAAACTAATCCATATGAATTGAGTGGTTTAGTCTAAATTTATGAAAAGACTCAAACTCTTTATATGATGAACAGATTGAATTTAGGCTTTTATTCACATTTAAACATTGATCAGCGAACATAAACAGAAGCTCAACTGAACCTGCTTGATGTGTCAGCCGAGAACAAACCTCATGAAGAGTAACACGCGAGAATCAATCTCATTGGTTCTTGCACGTCAAGCGAACATGCTTGAGCTTTTGTTTTCAACAACTGATGTGTGAGTTGATGAATGTGTAGTCCTAAATGTGAATAAAAGCCTTCATTTGCGCGCGTGTCTCTCAAACAGTGCTGGGAAACAGTCTCTCTGACAGCGAAATGAATTGTCATTTACTTCAATGGTTTAAAATCACTTGATTTTAAACAGCAATACTTAAAAACGCATGCTAACGATAAGCTTTCGTTACTGTGTAGCACAGCAATGTCATGTGAGTGTAACCGCAATAGAAACGATAGTCCAAAATTTTTACCGGATTAATGGTGTCCACCCCTATATAGGATATTACGCTGCAGCCACATTGGACCAGCGGTTTTTGAAAATGGATGGATGGATGATTCAGCTGCGGGCGCCATTTTCTGGCGAGACGCGGGAATTCATTCGGCATGACCGTCACAGTGCATTATGGGTATTCTCTAGCTGTTGAGTGTACATGAGTTGTACACTCGTTATTGCGGTGCTTTATGGTATTGAATGAGTGCACTCAATAACGTTCACTGTGGTCTTGGACACCACCACAAATGGCTGTCCCTTCAAATAGTGCCCTATTTAAGGGTATACGGGGTAATTTCGAACACAACCCATGTATTTGATTCACTACTGTATAAATACTGTATACATTTTTTCATTAATCTATCCGACTACATTGGCCAGTGGCCACGCAATATGTTTCTGATTTAAACTACTAAAAAGAACCGGCTCATAAGAGTAATGCATTTATGAATCGGACTACAGGTTACGCTCAATATTTTTGTTGTTGGCTTTTCAGCAAAATACAATAAATCAATTAAACAGCAAAAATGTTGCCTAACATAGGAGAAAATATCAGACTATGGTTTTGAGAGATACTGCAATTAACAAATTGTTTAAAATTACATTTAAAACACCAGTTTTGAATAAGGTGCTTGAAATCAACATTCAAAACCACTGCTATAGAAGATATGATATAGTCCTTGTGATAACTTCCCTGTTGGACACATAGCCCAGGGCACCTGTTTGAATGGATGGAGAATTTCACACTAAACCACATCCAACTGCAGTTCTGTGTGATTTTTGGTACAGCTTTCCTCCCAGCAGTCAGTTGTTTGTCTTCTATTGCTCTGTTTCAGCGTGTTTAGGCTTCAAATACTTCTTTACATTAGACTGGCTCTAATGGAAGAAGTCCAAAAAGTGATCCCTGCTTATGGGCTTGATGTGTAGGCCATATATTACTGTACGTATGACACTTACTAGCTTGGCTATAGTCAGTCAGTTGTCTTTTATTATCTAGTATTGCTTTACTTTGCGATTAGGTTTGTGTTTTTTGTGTATGATTATACTTTTGAACATGATTATGTGCTGTTGCATGCGTGCTGGCATTGCATTGCATTGCATTTATCCTTTTTTTACTCCACCAAATAGTCTGCTTTTCAACAGCTCCAGTATATTTGTGCTCTGTTCACTTGACGTGGGGAAACCCATTTTCCCGTTGGCTGTTGATTGAAGCCGTCACTAGTGTCAGCATGTCACAATGAAGCACTTTGTTTGTTCATGTTGATGGAATAATAATTACAAACATTAGATATTATCTGGGGGTTCTTGCTTGTTTACCTGGTGATGGACGTGCATTAGCATCCTCAATTTACCAGGCACCGCACCAGTGATGCTCAAAGCATAATGCCATTTGGTTACATCGATACAGTGATCCCTCTTTAACTATACGTGCTCATCCAAAAATAATAAAAACTCATTCCAGGTTTAAAGGTTCGGTAAGGGATTTCTGAGAAACATTGATGAAATTGGATTTGACCGAGCAACGTAACACACTTGTAGCCAATCAGCAGTAGGGGGGCGTGTCCACTCTTGATGGGGTAGGAGAGAGAGTGAGCAAGAGGGAGATTTGAAGACTGTAGAAAGAGAGATGGCTAAGAGACATTACAAAAGAGAAAAAGTCAGAGGAATATCAGGTGTCCTTCACGCTTAATGCAGGCAGCATCTGAGGGGTGCTTCAGTCCTTAGTCTTTTTATACTTCTTTTTGGGGAATTCCAATTCCATTTCGTCCATCAACTACGCTGTTGTCTTCTTCTAGCGCTTCTCCCATTCTTTACTATAGCCTTCATTACTTTCACCTCCGCTTGTGTTGTGATTTTAACACTTTCTCTTCACCCCCCTGCACCCTTTCATTGACTTTTATTGTTGGTTACTAACAGCAAGTTCATGCACTTAAGTTTCACACCTTTTCCTACACAAATTTCACTCTTTTTTCTTTTTTTTTTTACACCATAATAAACAAAGGAAGTCAAATGCAGTTGTTTATACCCTACATCTATGTCACAAAGTATTTTAGGTACTTTCCACTCATATAGCATTCAAGCATTTTTATATTTAAGCATGTATGGCATTATGGCAAGCAAAATAAAATTTCTTTGAAACAGGCAGATAGTAATATCAATATCCAAAACAGCGGGGAGGCCCGAAACCATCATTTAAATTAGCCTATATAGCCGTATAGGCTATACAATTAGCCTACACATTTGTTTTTATAAGTTGGTCATGTATAAACTTGATAGTCTTGAAAGTTTGTTAACATGGGGTGTGTACAACATTCGCATGAAAATGGTAAACAGCAAACACAACCAAGAAAATAGCTCCAATCATGTTGTTTCAGTCATACTTCGATATACAAGACAGCAAACTCTATGGATAAAAAAAGAAAAACTAAATGTGGGTAGTGCTAGAGCCTATATAGGCTACCTGTCTGTGTATTACATAATAAACGAAAAGAAAGTTTATATATCACATTTTCTGGCTAGTTTACTTTAGTTTTTTATGATACACCATACTTTCACCCAAACTGAATAACTAAAAACAAGTTTAAATGGGTAAATCTTCTATAAATATTTTTGATTCTTCATTTTCTTTTCTGGCATACTCCAGTTCTTGTTAAAACACAGTAGACATGCTTATTCTGTGCATTTTGAGCACTTTTTGTAGGAAATCATATTTGTTTTGTCCATCAAAAGTGTGCTTTCCCTTTAATTGAGCGTGATCAGCGCAGCAAAAATAGACCCGGCCCCGAAACCCCTGCTTCACTGCTCCAAGCTAAATGCACTCATTGGTTAAAATGGACGGCGAAAAAAATATGCTGCTCACGCACCGCTCACGGTTGCAGTGTGAAATGACATTGGTTTTCAGTGTGCGCTGCTGGCGACTAACAACGAACTCTTGCTTACTCATGTATGTTCATTCTTCCTTGTTGTTCGTCACCTTCACTTTATTTTTGGAGAAACTTTATTTTGCTTCGCTTCTGCTATGATAAAGAGACATCCGCTCTTGCATTGTGTGTTTGTGAATTTTTGGGGGCGGAGCAATGAAGGGAGCGGTGTGTGTTTGTTTGGGTTGATTTCAGATAGCCTATACCAAACAGTGTTCAACAATGATTCTCAGAAATTGCTTACTGCACCTTTAAAGTATATTGCAATTATAACTCTGTCCTTCAAATACATCAGATAGGCTAGGCTACTGATAGAATCTGTAATATTTTATAATCAGGGATTATAATTGATTATATGCTATCTTCTGAATTCATAACATTCAGTGTATGTTAATGTTAATGGGTTAAAACAAGCATATCAAGCATATCCTTTGCTTACAAATTGCCGCTGGCTTAAATTACATTAGAAACTACATTGCTTCCATCCACTGTATTGGACAGATGTGTAACTCTCTCTAAATAAAAAAAGATTGGTTGTGATTATATGTTTGTTTTTAAAACTAAAAACATTAAGGTATTATTTACATTTGTAAATTGTGCATTCAAATTTTTTTTTTTTTTTGTATTGTTTAAAAAAAATCTTGCTTGATCTGTAAAGCACTTTTGGGTCGACTTCAGTTGTTTTTTAAATGTGCTACAGAAATAAAGGTTGACTTGACTTGACATTAAAGGATTAAAGCAGGGTTTACAGTACCAAAGGTCCAGCTGAAAAAAAGTTTGGGATTCCCTGGGTTAAAGAATTAATCCGTTTTGTTTGTAATATGACAAGAGAGTGATGTGTATTGTGACAGGAGTTTATTATTCAGTTTTCCTGGATTTGGGTCAGTTATTTTTCAGTTCAGAAAGGGTATTCAGTTCAGGTAGTGAATTGAAAACTTTGAGAGAGAATGCATTTGAAGGAACATCTCTAGGCTTTAATCTTTGCGTTTGAGCTGGGACCCACAGACAACGTGCTTTGTTTTCATACAGTAACATTCAGCAAACAGTGTTGCCAAGGGAGATCAACCCAACCCAATTGAAACTGAACAGACTTCTGAGATGTAGATGGAGAGTGTTCAATAAACTGATAAGGCTGAAACGATCAAATAGCTGATACTTATTTACTCATTAGTTTAAAAGGTCAAAATGTATCTTGATGGCATCCAGTTTCTGGATGATTTGTCAACCGTAATTCTTTGTTTTCGCTGTGTGTGTGACATTCATTACCTCATAGGCTCACTTGTGGATAAAAACATGTTTTGCTCTATATTTTGTACATTGTAAAAACAAAATCATAACAAAGGGCAACAGTCAGTTTGCATTACTTGTGAGTTAAATAATGAATTAGTTTACAGATTACTATATTCAATGTTTGAGTGAATATCATTGATTATCATTCTTTTAATCATTCGTGCATCCTCTCATACTTTTGTAATAATTTCATGTTTAATTTAATGTGTTAGTGTCAGTATCTATGTAATTATTTGTGAAATTTTCTAGCAATTTCTGAGTGAAAATTTCTTCTACACCATTTTTCCATATTCACGTGGAATCACATGGGGAAAAACTAAATATACTTTCTAAACGTGAAAACAAAACCCACAACAACTGTGTGAATAAAACTGTTAAACAGTCAAACAATGCAACCATATTAATTATTCATGCCCCAGTGCATACTGGGATGGGAGCTGAACCACAAAACCTTTTTTCAATATAGACCTATTTAAACTAAAAAATGCACTCATCTACCTTTCCTGCTGTGCTTAAAAAGTCATGACAGAAAAAGCATTTTTAGCAATATTTACTTGATGTAAGAATAATTTTTTACACTGTAGTGCATTTATGCTTTTTGTCTACCAAATAGTTTTGTGAATAGTTAAGTCTGCAAAATAGGCCCTGTCTAATAATGTGTTTTTGTACAGTGCTGCTATTTTTTTTTTTTTTTTTTTTGCTGTCACATTCTAATGTTTAATATAATTATTATATGTTATGGAATCCTACCCTTTATTCAACACTGCATCCTTGTTAACCACTGGATGCTATTTTAGCCATAAAGAGATATATATAATACATAAAAGAGAACTGTAAAATGCTATAGAAAATAGCTAGTGTGTCTTGTGAGGTTTTTTTTGTGTTGGTTATTTATGAAAGTAACAAAGCTTTAAATGTTGCCTTTGTATTCCTCCTCGTTTCCCTGCATAGACATTGCAGTGACATCACTGTCTTGGGAAACTTTGTCCAGTTTAGAATATTCATGTTTTTTCAACATGCTTAAAATCAGCTCAAAGAGATCATAAAATATTGAATGAGATTAAGGACAGATAAAAATGCCACGCATTGCATTTAGAGTTTGCTTATGGATCTGCATGCGTGTCATACAACTAATTATACTTCAGTTATATGTTATAAAAATACACAGTTACCTTGGAATCTGAATATTGATTTATCCATTCACATCATTAGAATTTTTTTTTTTAAATTGCATATGCATAATCTGTAATTTAGGGATGATAATCAGTCGATATCGATTATTGGCTGATACATCTGTGCATTTCTAGAAATAATTATTTTCCGTATCGGCCATCGGCCTATTGTTTTTACAGCTAAACAACGATAAAACTGAAATAATCGTCTTTGAACCATCAGCTCCGACCTTGGGTCCTATCATACACCCGGTGCAATGCGGCGCCAGGTGCGATGCAAGTGTTTTTTTGCTAGTTTCAGCCTGACGCAGTTATCATTTTCACATCCTGCACCACATTGTTCAAATAGCAAATGCATTTGCGCCCATCTGTGCGCCCATGGGCGTGCCGGTCTGAAAACGAGGTGTGTTCGGGCGCATTGATGACACGTTGCTATTTTGAGGCAACAGAAATAGACTGCGCTTTTGACCAACTGAAACCTGGTCTAAAGTCAATGGCGCAGTATTTTTTTGTTATTTAAAGAGCGCATTAGTAATGTGCGCCTATAGGCGGGTCCACAACGCGCGTACAATCTGCTTATTACACACACAGGGACGCGCAGCAGCACAAAAACATGCCAAACATTAAAAATAAAAGAATTACAATGTGAAAGATTATTATTGTGTACATAAAGATATGGTGGAATCCGGCTTGTCCCGTAGATGGTCTGCTTGCGCTTTTTAACCTCACGAATGAGCAGATCCGTTTCCTTGCTTGAGAAGCGTTCAGTCTTTCCACTTGCAAATTCCACCATGTAAATAGCGAATCTGTCATGGCGCGAGCGCAACTGGCTTTTAAAGGGAATGGGAGATGAGACTCTGATTGGTTTATTGCACGTTAAACCCGTTACTCATTAAAGGTCTAGTTCACCCAAAAACGAAAATTCTGTCAGTAATTACTCACCCTCATGTTGTTCCAACCCCATAAGACTTTCGTTCATCTTCGGAACACAAATTAAGATCTCACTCCTCTATAGGCTTCTTAAAGGATCGAAACTGTCCGGCCCAGAAAAGTTAGACATCGTTAAAATAGTCCGAGTGACTACAGTGGCTCAACCTTAAGTTTATCAAGCGACGAGAATACTTTTTGTTCGCAAAAAATAAATAAATAAATAACGACTTAATTCAACTATTCATTTCCTTCTCTGTTGGCCTCGAGATTTCACGTAGTGAAACTGCGCAACGCTTCTAGGTTGTACGTCACACGCATCACACACATGACCAGCGTCGGCCAATAGTGAGCCTATGTGTGACGTGCAACACAGAAGCGCTGCGCTGTTCCACTACGTGAAATCTCATGGCCCACAGAGAAGGAAATGAATAGTTGAATAAAGTCGTTATTTTTGTTTGTTTTTTTGCGCACAAAAAGTATTCTCGTTGCTTGATAAGCTTAAGATTGAACCACTGTAGTCACTCGGACTATTTTAACGATGTCTTTAACTTTTCTGGGCCGGACAGTTTCGATCCCTTAAGAAGCCTATGGAGGAGTGAGACATAGGGCTGTAACGATACACCAAACCCACGATTCGATTCGTATCACGATTTTTGACCCACGATTCGATTCGTATCGCGATTCTGTCATGGGGGCGGGGCTTGAGGGGGCGGGGCTTGGGGTGAAAAAAAAGATTTTGAAAACAAAAAAAAAATATATAGCCTACTGGTATTTTTATTAAATAACATTAGGAAAAACCTGTATAATCTGAACACCAAAGAACAATAATAACTATGCAAATTATTAAACTAAACTAGGCAGTGTAGGCTGCTGCTTTTGGGTTGTGTTCTGTGCTCCAACTAAATTGATTTCGGGATGGTACCGTAGGATATGCATCTGCATGTTGGACGTGTTGCCGGTCAATTGAGGAAGCTTATTAAAACACTTACGGCAAATTGTGTGGGTATTGTAGATTACACGATTGCCATCCCTGTTCTCCACCGTGTAGCCGAAATGTTGACATACTGCTGACTGAAATGTAGGCTATTGGGAGGGTCCGCAATCTCTGGGTTGATTTCCATGTTTCTTCACGTTCTTCAAATAGCTCGCGTCACATGGAAAGGTAGTCACGACTCGCATGATATGTAACATGTAAAAAGACGCTTACAAGTTATTTTTTTTAAATAGTTGGTTGGGATGAGTCACTGAGTATTTAATTATAGAATATCAAATAGGTTGTGCGATTATTGTCTAAAAAAATCTCCAGTTTTCGGTGCTGATACGGTGGTGACGCGTTCATGTAACGTAAGGCTGGCACTGCCAATAAAGCACCTATAAGCTTACACAAAGAACCGGCAAAAGTAATGATTATGAATATGTCAAATATAGCAAGGAGACATTTAATTGTTTATTAGTGTTTTCTGTCAGTGTCAGCTGCAAAGACGAAGTTGTGATGCTGACTCGCGATCTTCGCAGTAGTGAACGCGCCAGAGAGAAATGCACTTTTCATACGGATTACATAGCAGAGAGCAGTCTGTTTTCTTTCGTTTTGAATTGTTCGGTTTAAAAGTAGACATTTCAATATACTGGTAGATATATTTCTCAGGTCTATAGGCTTATACACTGGGTTTCGATTCATATGAGACGAGCTCCAGTTCACACGCCGGCCCCGTGTCGTGATTATCTGCCTGCTATATTTACTACTTATTTAATTGGTTGATGAAACATTTATTAAAATTGAGATACAATTAATACAAAACGAAATTCAATTTAAAGAAAGTCTTTGTGCTTTTCTGTTTGAGGTCTCTGAAATTTTTAGTGCCGCTTCCAGAGAACTGTCACGACATTGTTTTTTCCTCCTAAATGCGAACACGAAAAATAAAACAAAATGAATATTTTATGTTCTGGGGAGAGCCAACCCTCCTTCATCCGATGGGTAGCCTAGTAGCCTATTACTTTTGGTTTGTACAGTGTATTTTACAGAATTATATATTTAAAAAAAAAATTGACACCTAAAAATTAAAGATGTTTTGGCTGCAAATTTCACGTCCATAATTTATCCTCAATTACTTTTGTGGTGTAGGTCTACGTATTTAATAATGTTAACTTCAAATAATACTAATAGTAATTTAAAGATGTGGTAGCATTGGTTCTGGACAGGAAGGATAACTCTGGGAGTTGGAAGGGTTGTGAGCGCAATTCTGCCTTCTCACATCGCGATACAGGATCGTGGACCTGAGTATCGCGATTTCGATTTTATATCGTGTATCGTTACAGCCCTAGACAGCTCTCAGATTTAATCAAAAATATCTTAATTTGTGTTCCGAAGATGAACGAAAGTCTTACGGGGTTGGATCAACATGAGGGTGAGTAATTACTGACAGAATTTTCATTTTGGGGTGAACTAACCCTTTAAGAGAATAGGGACAAGGACAACCCTTTTAGACCATGCACCTGGTGTGCCAACCATTTTTCCCATTGTTAAACTAGCAAAAGTGGATTCGGACACGCCCTAAGTGCACTTGCGCCGTGCGCTTTAGACCATGCGCTTAGATCAGTAAAATAGGACCCCTTGTGTCCATCAGCTTGGTCCCCTGTCTTCTCTAATGTACCAAAAACCTTGGTGTCATTTTTGATTCCACACTGTGTTTTGATAAGCAGATTAGTGCTGTTGTGAAAAGCAGTTTCTTTCAGTTAAGATCTATTGCTAGAATCAAGAAGGACCTCGAAACTGTTATTCATGCATTTATAACATCTAGGCTGGACTACTGTAATTCACTCTATTTGGGTTTGCCTAAATCAGCTGTAGATCAATTGCAAATGGTACAAAATTCGGCAGCCAGTTTACATTACACTTGTGCTTGCCTTTCTTCACTGGTTACCGGTTAAGATCTGTGTTGATATTAAAAATTTGGATTTAATTTTTTTTTAAATCAAGGCTTTGGAATAGTCTTCCTCTCCACAGATCTTCCGTTTCTGTTTAAATCCTCTTTGAAGACCCATTTGTATTCTTCGTGTTTTAATTGAGGTTGTAAATTTTCATTCCTTTTTTTGGTTTTTGTCTAGTTTATTTGATTTGTTTTAATTCTGTTTTATATTTCTTGTACAGTAGTTTCAACATTTGTTGTTTTTAAATGTGCTTTATAAATCATTAAACTAAACTAAAAACAGCCGATGATCAGGGGCGATTAAAATAGTTAAGGGCTGTCTACGCTGCGTCCGAAATCAAATTCTTCCCCATTAAATGGTATGTGAAAAACATTATGCCAACAGAGTATGTCTGAAAACATAGGCTGCATCCAAAATCACATACTTCCCTACTATATAGTTGCCGAAAAACAGTATGTGACAAAAGTAGTGTCACAGTACTCATAAAATAGTAGGCAAAAAGTACCCGGATGATCTACTACTTCCAGCGAGATTCTGAAGTGTGCAAAATGATGGATACTTTACTATTCCATGAGGCCACGGGAGAGGATTTATGAATGGCACATTATGGCAGTGAAGTGATTCAACTGACCTGGTAGTTCACGTGAACACATGGCGGATGTACGTCGAATTTCATTCACTCACTACCCATATATTCATACCATTTTGAACGTACTTATTTAACGGCAAAGTAAGTTCAAATTCAAATGTAGCCTAGTACCTACTCAGACAGTAGGCTATGCGATTTCGGACGGACCTTTAAAAAAAAGAGTGAAGTTTACTATAGGTTACAGCAGTCTCTATTTGACCCTATGAATCATCCGTAGTTCAAGCGAGGGTTGCCAGGTCTGCGCCTCGCCGCCTGCCAAAAGCCTTGCGCTTTGTTGCTTCTGGTAAGAAACAAAGTCTCAGCTTTCAAATTCTGTGCATTTTATCACGCAATTCAAACAATAAATTGCGTTTTTTGACGTTCTTAAATGTGACGTGACAGATCTCTGTAGCATCTCAGTTCAAGCGGCAGCATGGATAGAAAGTCATTTAGTCATTCTTCTTCTTTAATACAAGTTACAGAATGAAAATGCATGCATGAACTTCAAAATGTATGTTGAAAGATACAGTACAACTTATAGAAATGTATAATGTCTCATTTAATCGCTAAATCAGTGTTTCAACCGTGGAAAGACATCACTGAAGCAGCTTGTGAAAATGTTCACTTAACGTTGCATTTACCTCAGGTTATCAAGTGTTCACACAGTTGGTTAGTTAGCTATAAAAAAAACACTAGAGAGAAGCTTTTTTACTGTAAATTATATATTGAATAAATATGTCATGAAGACAATTGCTTATGAAAGCTACCTTATGTGCTACAGAGTTGTATACAAACATTTCAGTTTTTATTTTAATAATAATAATAATTTCTGAAAATAAATAGCAGTTGAATATATAATAGGGTTCTGTTGTTAATTTTTACCTCTAATATATTAATATACCAAATGATAGGGTTCCTTGTATAGCTTCAGGCATTAGTTGGGAGAGATTTTCTTTCCCTTAAGAAAATCAAACTACTGGTATTGGCAGATATCATTCTGAATAATCATTAGTGAGGATACACAGGTGTATCCTTTCCTCACATCCTAAAGGGTGGAGCTAAGATGCAAGGAAAGGAAATGAGGAAACACAAATAAGAAATGAGGAGCACCCTTAGTATCGATGCATCTCTACTTTAATCTAAATAACTTCCCCTTCCTCTTGCAGCAACATCTCTTCTCTTGTGACAACCTGTCACTCACATGAGATCACAGCAATAGCAAACCACAATGATCCAACCATCCTGTCTATCCCTGATGGATTGTTCGAGAAGCCGTTTCACTCTGATATACATCATAATAGTGAAGAAAAGACTATCGCAACTCCCATTTCATGCCAACTTTAAAATATTTGTGTAAACATGGTGATATGACATTTTAAATATGTGCAAACAGAGCTGAGAGTGCTACACTTTGGGAGTATTAAAGTTGGTCAGTAATCTTAATAAACATGCAAGGAGAAGGAAACTTTCCGAGTGACAGGTCTTCAAATTATGTTGATATTGCAAAATTGAATGCACATTCTGCGTGACACATTGGTGTAAATTCTCTAACTTATAACATATTAAAAATGTTAAAATATGAGTGCTTTTTAAAGTCTTTCTTTCTTTCCAGGGTAAACTGGTGAAGTACTTTAGTCGGCAGCTCTCTTGCAAGCGTAAAGTGTCCTTACAGGAGCGGAATGTGGACCTGGATGGATTCCCGCAGCTGGGACATTGGTTCCGCATTGTTAACCTGAGGAAAGAGGTTATTGAGGTATGTACAATCCGGTATGTTTTGTCGTCAATTAGTTAAGTGCAAACAGGGGAGCGTAATATGACTAAAATCTTATCCACCTTATTCCGACGCCCCATGACGCTTTGCGCAAATTATGGGTGTAACTTCCGTTAAGCTGTAAACAATCAGTGAAAGGCTCGCAATACGTTAAAAAAGTGTCACAATGAGATGACATTAATCGACTCACCCTTCAACCATCGAACATTAAAATAAAATTTAAAAGTTTAAAAGAATCAACTAGGTACTTTCAACAGACCAAAAATAGCCCCAAAAGCGCGAGTCTTTGGTTAAATATCACTGTAGTAGGCAAATATATCTCTGTATTGTATAACAAACAAGCCTTAATCAAAAATGTTCATTAACTTCAGCATTACGTGACACTATATCAAAGTGATTTCCGTCATTTTGACAGATTATAAATTGCATTTACCTGTGAAAACAAACATGGAAATAACATGGAATAACGAGAGATTCTTCGTGCATTCCAGTGAATTAATAATGCAATATCGTAAATTAAATTCAGGAGAACAGACCACAAATGTACCGTATATGTTGTCCTTTTTCATACTTTTACAGCGGATTGCAAAGGAAGAAATAAAAATCATCACGAGTAAAAGAAAGCAGCGACTGAAAAGAGCTCTTGCCATAGGTGTTCTTGTTATAACATGTCACGTTAAAATACCAAGTATAACGTTATTCTCATGATGTTTGAAAATAAATCATGAAGGAAAACTGACAGATCAGCTTTATATGTAGGGCAACCTTATGATTTGAAATGATTCGTTTTAGCCTTTTTGAATGGAAGTTCCCCAAACCGGAAGTGCCACCCATAATTCAAAACGCAGTAAGGTCTTCAGGAATAAGGTGGATATCACGATATGAGTCATTTTATTTCACTATAACGATACATATCATGATATCGTTTTTTTTTTTTTTTGCTTTAAATAAGGTTTTTATATTATCAAAAATGTTGATACCATTGAAATTTCACAACTCTTGTCACCAATTTCAATATCACAAAAACTAAGGTCCCACTTTATATTAAGTGGCTTTAAGTACTTGTGTACTTACATTGAAATTAATAATTTGATACAATGGACTTATTGTGTACATACATGTTTTTACATTGTACTTATATTTAAAAAATACCTGCATGTAATTACAGCTGTAATTAATGTATGTAATTACACTGTTGACCCTTCAATTACACCTTAACCCACCCTTGAACCTACCCATATCTCCACACCAGCCCCTAACCTTACCTGTATCGCACTTCAATAGCAGCAAAAGTGTTTTACAATACAACATGAACACAATAAGTACATTGTACATATTTTTCAATGTAAGTACATAATACTTAAAGCCACTTAATATAAACCAAAACGAATACTAGCTTATGTAAAAAACAAACAAACAAACAAACAATAAACCTCTCCGTGACACTTTATTTTGATGGTCCCATTTAGACATTGTACTAACTAAGTAACATTGCACAATGCACCTACATGTCTATAAACTCTCATCAGAGTTTTAGTAAAGCATTAGTAGACTCTCTGCTTAATATCTGATAACACTTTATTTTGATGGTCTCTTAACAGACATTCTACATACTATAAGTAACTCTTTAACTACATGACATTTAAGTAGCTTTTATAAACGTGCCTTAGAAAATAACATTACTGGTGTGCATCCTAAGACAAAACAATATTTTAAGATATGTCAGTGCACGTTGCTTTCAGTTAAAACAGCTCAAACATGCATTTTAGTCTGGGACTAGCCTTAAGCCTGGTTTGTGAAACCAGCCAAGAATGTCTAAAGGGGATCATCAAAATAAAGTGTAACCAAACTCTTGCTGAAGCGTTCTGAAGACAAGTAAACAGTCCGTGAGAAAATAAGAACAAAGAAACTAATTACAAGCAATAGGACAACAAACTAAAGTAAAACAAAGAAATAGATCTACCTGAAAAACTTCAAGCACTAGAAATATGAAATACTAGCCTACATAAATTATAATTCTATAAATTAATCAAATGTATAAAAAACACTGCATATCTTCACTGTGTAAATTAAATATACATTCTTATTAAAGTGAGACAAAAGTGATTCAGTCAAGAGCAGAGAGAGATTTTTTGGTTTGATTAACACTAATGACAGACGACAGCAGGTATATTAGGCTGCTGTCACTTTAAAACCGGATGTATGGATCCAATATACTGTTGCACATGCGTTTTCTTTCTCAACTATTTACGTTCATTTAAGACATAAATGACTGTGTTTACAAGGATACTTGCAAAGACAGGGATTTTGACAGATAAGTGTATTTAACTGTTGAAGCCCAATTAGGCGACAAAAAGATCTTCAGTTCTCAACTTCTCACACGCTTTATGAGCAGCGGCTTTAGTGTGCGCGTCTTTCTCAGACAGTGCTCAGAAACCATCTCTCAGATAGCCCGCATATAATGAAATTAGCTCTCTTTCACTACGTTTCAACACTTGTTTTTAAACTGCAATGCTTAAAAACGCATGCAAACGATAAGCTTTCATGACGCTGTAGCAGAGCAACAGATAACCACGATAAGAATACGCTCACGGTTATCGTGAGCGCAACCACGATAGAGACCATAGTCCAAAATCTCTGCTGGTTGAAAAGATTCAGTTCAGAGTTTGAAAATATCATGGATGGATCTGGTTGTGACAAACAGTAATGCTATCTTTTAGTACAGTGGTCTCAAACTCTGCTCCTGGAGGGCCACTGTCATGCAGATTTTTAGCTCAAACCAGCGGCGCCAACTCTCCTGCCTTGAAGTTTCTAGTAATCCCGAAGACCTTGATTAGCTGGATCAGGCGTGTTTAATTAGGGTTGGAGCTAAACTCTGCAGGGCATTGTACTGTAGGGACCACTGTTTTAGTATGTGCTACCAACACTAAGGTTAGGGTTAGAGGTTAGAATTTGTTTAATGTGTTTTAGGCATGACTAACCCCATCTGGTAACACTTTACTTGAAGGGGTGTGCATAAGACTAACATGACACCTTCATAATCATGACATGACACATGTTATGAATATGAAGGAAGTTTTATGCATGTTTGTGACAACTGTCATTAAGTGTCATTCGCTCAATTATGACATTTTTAATGCAAATATGACATTGTTTGAGATGTCTTTGTTATGACACTTTGACATAAACCAATACATCATAACCTGTCAGTGTCTTTGTCATGACAACTTGACATTACTAAGACAACACAACCTGTCATAAACATGACATAGCAGATTAATTATCAAACTTAAGAAACCACTTAGCTTTATTGGTTAATATTACATTGAACTGTCAGGTGGTTGGTTTTGACATTGGCTGTCATGAAGCCATTATAACTGTTTAATGACAAATTCAATTTGTACCACTGTAGTTGAGGTCAAGAAAAATATTCATGACACAGTTATAATGGCCTTATGACAGCCAATGTCAAAACCAACCACATGACAGTTTAACTTAATTTAATGTCAAGTTGTCATGACAAATACACTGACAGGTTATGATGTTATGGTTTATGTCAAGATGTCATAACAAAGACATCTTAAACAATGTCATATTTGCATTCAAAATGTCATTATTGAGCGAAAGACACTTAATGACAGTTGTCATAAACATGCATAAACCCTACTTCATATTCATGACATATGTCATGTCATGGTTATGAAGGTGTCATGTCAGTCTTATGTACACCCCTTCAAGTAAAGTGTTACCCAACATCTTTAGAATCGTCCACAGGGCGACACAATGTTCTTCTGTGCAAAATATTGCATAAGAAAATGTCACTAAATATTTTCCTAGAGTTTTATACTGACAATTTCACTCCCCTTAATTGCTCAAAACAATTATATTGATTTAATTACACTCTTAAAAATAAAGGTTCCCCAAAGAATCTTTCAGTGAACCGTTCTTAAAAGACCCATTTTTTTGTCGTAGTGTAAAGAACATTTAAATAATCTAAAGAAACGATTTCCACTATAAAGAACCTTTAATGCAATGGAAAGTTCCATGGATGTTCAAGGCTCTTCATGGAAACTTAACAGTGTTACATTATATAGTTTAATTATTAGTCTTTGATTCCAAGCTGAGATTGATAATAATAGGAAATTCTCAGAAAAAGATCTTAATAAAATCTTAATAAAGCTAAGTTAACAAATTACACACATTTCAGAGTTTAGGCCTAGCTGTGAAATGTATTACAAGCAACTACTGGTATGTCTATACAAAGGGAATTAAGAAAAATGCCCGAAAACTAATAGGAAATAAATAGAAAAATTTGATATTGTGAAATTCAGACACGAGTGTGTGACGAGATTATGTATAATTATATGTAAATGTGTCAGTTGGCCAGTGAGAGCATCTTTATGAGGGATCAGGATGCTTTGGGGGAAGTAGCTCATTCTGAGGCTCCCCGTGCAGTATATTTCTAAATATTTCCCATCTAATGGGAAGAAACATTGTAAACAGAAGGTCTATAACAGAAGATACAGGTTTTTCTCCTGTGCCGCTGTCCTTAGTGCTGAAGTGTTGGCGCTGTCCAATGTGCTGAAGCCCCCTGCTGATGTGGAGAAGGAATTGCAACTATATAGAGAATTATAATATTCATATTCATTTATCCTATTCCAATATCATATTCATTTTTCTCCATAGGGGAGCTGATTTTGAACAGTAACTTATAAACATTTAAAGACCAACCTACTGTGAGCTACGAGTTGTTGTTTTATTCCGCTGTTTTTTTGAAGCCTTTAGCCCACATCATTTCAATTTATTTGTTTCTGTATATATAATCTACATCTTTAAATCAATAGTTTTATATTATATTATTCGAACTCGAAGTGCTTCATGGGATTATAGTTCTTTCCTGGTTGGTTTGGTTTATGGGTTATAACTCTTAAACAGACTTTTTAAAGATCCCAATGGAAAAAGTGAATGGGGAAAAATACTTCCGGAACCAAGGCCATGAGAAGAGTAAATTTGTATGAATTAAAAGCTAAACTGATGTCATATTTATTTTACACATCTCCCAAGAAAAAAAAAAAGAGTGTATTCAAGATGCTGAAGTTGAGTGTTTAATATTTGAATTTTAATGTATGTCAAGGGTTTAACCTGTAAGGAAAGCACTTAACCTCAGGTTGCTCCAAGGTTATAAGTTTATTATAATTTACTGTTGATAACAGCATTAGTAATTGATGTCATGAGTTTTATAAACCCTTTCAATTAATTTCATTATTAATTTACTCAAAAAGAGGTATTATTTCAAATAATTTCCTTGTTCAGATCAAGCCATACTTGTATAAAAACAGTACTGTATGAAGTTTTACAAAAGATAATTTTATCATACTTCATATATTTTTTTAAACGACTCATTTATTATTATTTATTTTTTTACATTGACATGTTTTTTTTCTTTCCATAAATGCCCTCTGTATATTTCTTCTGCAATTTCTCTTTGATTTTCCCATATTTTTTATTATTATACTATTACATATTTTCAATGTCTCTAATGCTAAGGCTGAATTTATTTAATATAAAAAATACAGTAAAAACAGTAATATGGTGAAATATTATTACAGTTTAAAATAACGGTTTCCCATTTTAATATAGTTTAAAATGTAATTTATTCATGTGATCAAAACTGAATTTTCAGCTTCATTCCTCCAGTCTTCAGTGTCACATGATCCTTCAGAAATCATTCTAATATGATGATTTGCTGCTCAAGAATTTTTATTATTATACATATTGGCAACAGTTTTGCTGCTTAATATTTTGGTGGAAACCCTGATGCATTTTTTCAGGATACTTTGATGATTAGAAAGTTCAATTTATTTAAAATAGAACATTTTTATAACAATGTGAAAGTCTTTACTATCACTTTTGATCAATTTAATGCATCCACACTGAATAAAAGTATTAATTTATACTTTATACGTTAATTTAGTATTAACTTTAAAAAAACATACTGACCCTGAACTTTTGAATAGTAGTGTAGTATTTTAAACAAATACTATTTTTTGGAAGTTGTATTCTAACTCCACGTGGCTTTTCTTGCTAGGTCAACTGGCATGTCTCCATCACTGATCAGTTGTGTGTACGTGTCTTTGCTGTAGGAGATCTCCCCAGGTGAGCTGACTCTCGAGGCTCTTTTGGAGATGTCGGATGAGCAGGTGTGTGAGGCACTGCTGAAGTTTGGAGCGAGTGATGAAGAATGTGCTCGGCTCAATGCCTCGCTCACATGTCTACGATCAGCCCACAAATCCGGTGAGTTCACAGGATGCAGCAAAAAATATCACCAGACTGTTCTGAAAGCCTTCACACAGTCCTGAATTACTGACAGTGCTATTAGAAATGTAGAGGTGATGTGGTAATATAACACAAATTCCATCTATCTATCTATCTATCTATCTATCTATCTATCTATCTATCTATCTATCTATCTATCTATCTATCTATCTATCTATCTATCTATCTATCTATCTATCTATCTATCTATCTATCTATCATCAGCTTACACTTTATGGCAAAAACAACAGAAAAGTGTTAAAGCACATTGTAGAGAATTACTGGAATAGATCATTAGAAGGGGGGATTCATAGTTTTGTTCACAGTGTGAGAGAAAAGCTCTACCTGAGAACATCCAGTAGAGGGCAACACAATGCTGAGTTTCATTATTGTGGACGGGTGTAAACATATCTTTATGTAACTCAGTGTCATATAATGCATCTGGTTTTACTTAATATGATGCATTTAGTGATATAGAAGGTTGTTTTTGTATGAAGTTTTTAATTTAGCATTTTAGTTTATTATACAGGTGGGATGGATGGACTGGGGAGGGAGCTTTGTGCTTGGGGACTTTTTAATATTTTGAAAAAAAAAGTCTCTTATGCTCATCAAGGCTGCATTTATTTGACCACAAATATAGTAAAAACAGTAATATTATGAAATATTTTTACAATTCAAAAGTTTTCTATTTGAATATATATTTTCAAATGTCATTTATTCCTGTGATCAAAGCTGAATTGTCAGCATCATTACAGTATACAAATAAAATATTCCGCTGTAATAAAGTTAATATACACTCACCGGCCACTTTATTAGCTACACCTTGCTAGTACTGGGTTTGACCCCCTTTTGCCTTCAGAACTGCCTTAATTCTTCATGGCATAGATTCAACCCGTCTTGCACCAACCACCATGCCACGTTCAAAGTCACTTAAATCACCTTTCTTCTCTATTCTGATGCTCAGTTTGAACTTTATCAGATCATCTTGACTGTTGTCTGATTAGATACTTTTTTGTTAATAAGCAGTTGAACAGGTGTACCTAATAAAGTGACTTGTGAGTGTAGTTAATATAGTTATAGTACTACTACCACTACTACTATTGATAAAAAAAGATGGAAATGATATGCACAGAAAAGTTTTACAAATGTAATCATTTGTTACCCTATAGAAGCTCATATTTAAAAAAAATCATTAGCCATAGTAACACAAATTATACATTTAATCTAATTTTCAGCAGTATATTTTATGCTTGAAATAAGAAAATAAAGGTTTTAAATAAAATGAGGCTTTTCTCCAGATGTTTTCATTGCAGTGAGCTTCAGGGCTGTGTTTGTACATGCTGTATGCTGCCTCAGAGCTTGTTCGTTGTGTGTGTGTTTCTACCACTGGAGGGCAGCATTGTATTACTATGCTCTCTGAAATACAGCACAGTTTGATAATGGTGTTAGGTAACCTCACACTTTAAATGAACGGAAAGATCTGTCCTCTGCCTCCACAGCTG
This sequence comes from Rhinichthys osculus, assembly GCA_029959095.1. Classification (NCBI taxonomy): domain Eukaryota; kingdom Metazoa; phylum Chordata; class Actinopteri; order Cypriniformes; family Leuciscidae; genus Rhinichthys; species Rhinichthys osculus. The sequence continues at coordinate 9,300,030 of JARWKJ010000004.1, read as the reverse complement.
GAGATGATTGTTCCTGCTCTCACCTGAAACGGATTTGATTGAAGTGTCCCTGCTGCAGATGTTCTATTCTCAGTAAAGTTTAAGATGTCACCAGTGTGTGAAGTTAGAAGAGCTTGATAACTGATGCTAAATCACTATAAAACCACATCTTGCACATAATATACACATACAGTTGTGGTCAGAATTATTGGCACCCTTGGTAAATATGATCAAAGAAGGTTGTGAAAATAAATCTGCATTGTTTATCCTTTCGATCTTTTAGTAAAAAAAATAAAATAAATAAATCTAACATTTCGTTGGAATAAAATTAATGAATCAGTCGGTCCATCACTGAGAGAATGTGATGGACTGATTATGTATACATAATTATACAATGGGCAAATTATGAATTTTTTTTTCTCCAAAACACGTTGGTCACAATTATTGGTACACCTAGAAATTCTTATAAGTAAAATATCTCTGAAGTATATTCCCTATCATATTTACTCTCTTTTTTTTTTTTAGCACCATGATATTCTCCAGCCATGACTTCTTGTTTTACTGGAGTATGAATATGAGGAAACACAAAGGCCAAATTCCCCTTAATCATCCATCACAACGAGTTCAACCAAAGAATATAGTTCTGATGTACAGCAAAAGATTTCTGAGCTTCACAAAATAAAAAGTAGCTGTAAGAAAATAGCTAAAGCATTGAAAATTCCCATTTTGACCATCAGGGCAATAATTATGAAGTTCCAATCGACTATATAATCTGCTTAGAAGAGGACGTGTGTCTATATTGTCTTAAAGCAGCACTAAGTAGGAATTCCGTTTTTGTCAAACAGCGACCCCTAGAGTCGCTGTGGAGCACTTGTACTGTCGTGAATAGCACTCACGCAGAGATGGCTCACCGGTACGGTACGTGTTCAGTAGGATGGACGCTGTAACGAGTGGAAATAAGGTATGGCCCCTTTAAGAGCTGCGCGCGCCCTGCACCTCGAACACCATATGTATACGGAATTTTATCAGAATTTTATCAGATCTGTTTTTTGCCGTAAAGCAATTTGTTACCTCGCGAGACCTGATATCACACGATACTTCCTAACACTCAGGCGGCCCGCCGGCCCAAAGTTGCAAGGGTGGTTTTGCGGCTCACAGGCACCAGGGGGGTGCGAGACGACCACCATTCAACACGAAATCAGTAATATAAACATTACAATGACTCCAAAGCTGTTCGGTTAAGGTAAAAAAGTTACTTAGTTCACCTTTAAAGCACGGTGAGGAGGAAAGTTTGAGTGGCCAAAGACTCTCCAAGGATCACAGATGGAGAATTGCAGAAGTCTCTGGGTCAGAAAACCTTAAAAAAAAAAAAAAAAAAATTCAAACAGCACCTATAACCACATGTTGTTTGGGAGGGTTTCAAGAAAAATCCTCTGTTCTCCTCCAAAAACAAACTCCAGCATATTCAGTTGCCAGACTCGACTGGAACTTCAAAAGGGACTGGATTCTGTGTTCAGATTAAACTAAAAACAGAGCTTTTTGGCAGCAAACCCACCAGATGGGTTTGGTGCAGATGGGAATAAAAAGTACCCCTTGTGTACGAATAAATATACTGCAGGATCTTTAATGTTGTGGGCCTATTTTTCTGCCGGAGGTCCTGGATTTATTGTTCAGATACATGTATCATGGATTCTATCAAATACCAACAGATCAACCAAAATCAAAATCAAAACCTGACCTCTTCTGCTAGAAATCTTATAATGAGCCATGGTTGGTTCTGCCATGTCCACTCCAGTCCCCTGACCTGAATCCTAAAACTGAAGAGGAGAGCGTATCAACATGAAACTAGGATCTGGAGAGATTCTGTATGGAAGAATAGTCTTTGATCTCCAAACTCATCCGGCATTATAGGACTCAAAAGCTGCTATCTTGGCAAAATGAGGTTGTAAAAAGCATGAAATGAAAGGGTGCCATTAGTCCTGGCCAATGTGTATTAGAAAAAAACATTTATTTCATGATGAGATTTCCCCCACATCTTCAGTTGGTTTCCCCGAATGAAACATTCAATGTTTATAAATGCAAATAAAATGTCTTGAATGAATTTCACAGGCTTCTTTGTTCATATTTATCAAGGATCACAGACGAAACTGGAAACTCTGGGAAACTTAAAAATGTCCGTGTTGACCAACAGAGGGCAGCAAAGCTTTTTCAAGTCTGTTAGTATGTTGTGTAAATGTTAGAATAGAAACAAAGGAGAACTATTCTGGCATGTTCTTTTGCAGGTGAATTATATTACACATACTACTTTGCACAAGCCTCATAGTGCGTTAAAAAAAGTAAACTTTGAGTGTTTGTTTACAGGCTTTTCTCTATCTGTTCAAATTGTGCTGGTATCTTGATAAAAAAAAAAAAAGTGATAAAATGTAATGCAGTTTGCTGTCATTGAATGTCTTTACCAATTCCGTGGTATACCCTCTCATCGGATATTTCTTTCCTCCATTGACTCTGTATTTGCTTTGAGTAGCGGTAGTGCGGCCGCCCTGGAGTGCCTGGATTTTCTCAAACGTGGATTCCCGCTGTGATAGTGTTCAGACACAGCGCTAACCGCCGATTGCACCGTTGAAAGTGAGATCAGGCTGGATTGCTTTGTTTAAAGATGGGCTTAGAAATGCTTTTAAGATGCTGGTAGCTTGTTGAGGACACAGCACGGGCTCCGCAGGGTTCAGCAGAGGTGTCACACAAGGACTATACGGGGGATTCCAGCTGTCACGAGAGTGTGGTGTATAATTTAGAAATCGCACCTCTCTTCATCTTGATTTTTTTTTCTTTATCGCTCTCCGTCTGCCACTATACCCCCCTTGTTCTCATCTCTGCTGTGTCTTTATTCAGATTCTGATTCATTTAAATGAATAGTTCACCTAAAAATGAGAATTCTGTCATCATTTACTCACTCTCATGTCATTCCGAACCCACTTGGGACATTGTTTCTTCTGTGATCCAAGCTGCTCTTTTCATCCAATGAAAGTGAATGGTGACCAGGGATGTCGAGCCAGATTATCAGTGAATAAAGACTTGTATAGTATAGTCGGTCTGTTCCTGCATAATGCTAGGATTCAGAAGACTTAAATATAATATAGTACATGGGCTACTTTTATTATGGAGCTCTGGTCACCATCCAGTCTCAGTTTATGAAAGAAAGCATGATGTTCGTTTAAACCTTTTCTTTTGTGTTCCATGTGATTTACCTCACATTACCTCACTGCTCTCCAGAGAGAGAAAAAGTACTTTTGTCAAGCAGGGTTCTTGTAGGCAGAGCAAAGCAGCGCAAGGAAATCAATCATCTATCTTATGTTTTGTATTGTAACCTCATACAGTTCAATTCAAATATATATAAAGCAAAGTTCTCCCAAATATAAAAAAACTAAAACATTTATCCACACTGTAATTTTAGGGGGTTGTGACTCTTTCTAGAATAGAATCTGTCGGCTGCTGTGACATTCCCTCGATATACAGGGGAGAAATCACTTTTTCTGGCTTGAGGGATTTCTGTCTTATCTTTTAAAAGACATACACCATAGCTAAAGTGGAAAGTCACGTCTTAGCCATTTCCCAATTTCACGTTCAGCATGTCAGCATTTATATATCTACAGTTTATAAAGATCAGGTGTATAATACTGCTCATCTTGCTATTTTATTGACCTCCCATTGTTGGACAGAACTCTCTTTCACTGGTCTTCATCGAATTCACTTTTGAATAGGCAGTTTATTCATTATAAAAAAAATAAAATAAAAATGTATTACTATAGAGCAGCTGTTTGACCAAATCACCATAACTGACATAAAAACATTATGGTGTTCAAACCATGTTATTTCCAACATACAGTGCCTAAAATTTCTCAGATAAATCCATATTGTACAAAATTAGTTTACTTGTATGTATTTGCTCCAGACGAGTATATGGTGTGTTTTCAAAAGCACTAAATAAATGATCAGTGCAGTTTTTAATCTATACCAAGAGTTAGAAAACCCTACTTTATTCACAGGTGCCTCTAACCTCGTAGAGATATTTATTCACTTTGAGCATCTCTTGGATATTTATAAATTTTTTTTATATTTTTTTGAGACTGAAGAAGAGAGATTGCATACAACTGACAGCCACACGTATGATTTGAAGGCAGTGCTGGAGGCAACACTCAGACACTTAAGAGTTAATTAAGCAAAGTAAGAAAAGATAAATGCCTTAAAGAGTGTAATTCTGTTCAAATGTATTATCTTGAGTCAGTTAGCATGCTGGTAAGTCGCATTCAGGATTCTAATTGTGTCCTTGTTTTACCCACAATCCTCCCCTGCAGGCTTCCTCTTTGTAAATGCTGCTTATCATCCATATTAGTGTGTAATTAGAATGTATGTTTTTTAATTGCCCACAAAAGCAGTCATTCAAACAGCTTTATAATCTGTTTTTCAGAAGCCACATATATTCACCCAAAAGTGTTTTCGTAAAAGAAACATGTACAAATGGTAAAAAGAATTTATATAAACCATGATGTTTTTACTTCTCATTATAACTGGCTTTAAACAAATATCCAAGGTTCAATGCAATTTAAGCTCTGTCAGCAGCATCGTTCCGCGATGTTTGCAAACATTTCAACTTGTTCCTCATGTCATAAAAACCAAAGAAAATGTGTGTCCAGGAATTACTTAAAATGGGATGTTCCAAATTACCAGAAAAATTCCATTTAGAATTTCAGTGTAACAGTCTGTTAGAAGTTTTGGTAACACTTTAGTTTAGGGTCCAATTCTCACTATTAGTTGCTTATTAGCATGAATATTATAGGATATTGGCTGTTTATTAGTACTTATAAAGCATATTAATGCCTTATTCTGCATGACCATATTCTACATCCCTTAATCCTATGATACTTAAACTTAACAACTACCTTACTATAAATAAGCGAGATTTATACTACTAACTATAAATAAATTAGATTTGGGGCCTAAACTGAAGTGTGACTGGATTTTTGAAGTAGGAAAATATACCAGTCAAAGTTTTTAATGTTTTTGAAAGAAGTCTCTTATATTCACAGAGACTGTATTTATTTGATCAAAAACACAGTAAAATATTCTGAAATATTATTACAATGTAAAATAGCTGTTTTCTATTTGAATATATTTTAAAATGTAATTCATTCCTGTGATGCAATTTTTTAAATCTGTTGTAAGATTATAAATGTTTTACTGTCGCCTTTGATTAATTTAATGCATCCTTGCTGAATAAAATTGATTAAAATATAAAAAAAATCAAAAACAAATATGCATGTAAAACAAAGAAGTACATAGTAAAAGTACGGTTCCTCTTGGTTAAAAGCATGTTTGGTTGTAGAGACTTAGTCATTTAAAAAAAAAGCTTTCAAATGTCTTTTTGATTTGATACTTGTGTCATTTCCTGTCTGTCAGGATTCTGCCGACTCTGGAGGGCTGAGAGCCTTTATAATTAGCCTTGTCTTGACACAAATATCACTGCTAAGTCATATACAGTTATCGTGTAATGTAGTCAAAGTCATATTACTTTATTATTAGAGCAGAACCTAATTAACGGCATTGGAAAATGATAATGTATGGGCAAACCGCGGGGGTGACGAGTCGTCTTGACACCTCTCATGAGTTGTTTTGTGACATTAATGTCAGTATCTTCGACTTGTGATAATGGCATTGCTAATCGAGATGCTAATCCATGTGTCCTTTTGTAGCAGTTGCATAAGGCACTGTTGCTAGGCAATGGTTGTGACTGCAAATGTATTGTTTCAAAAATGTTGACATGTTTTCATTAGGATTTACTGGATGGATTATTATTGGTTGACTTTCCTTCTTTGTGTTCTGTAGTCTGGACATTATGTCATTAGTGGTGTTATAAGGCTCATAGTTAGGGATTTGAACCAACCCTTAACCCTAAGTAAGCAATTTGGTCATGTGACTCGTCACACACTGTTTGTGCTACAGACCTCAATGGAATTTCAACTGGAGCGGCTTGATTTATTAGCACTTTAAGCAATGATTTAGACCTCGTGGGTGATGAAACAGTCACAAAAATCCTATAGATTTGCATATCTTTGTAAACGACCATGCAGAATACCATAGCAACTGCATAGCAATACAGTATGTTAACAACCACTCAAAACACCTTAGCAACCTCATAGCAATATCTTGTCAAACTCCCAGAACACATGAGAGGAGTTAATTTGTAACTTAAAAATACAATGAATTTAATCAGGAAGAACGTTTTTAACACTAACCGCGAGGCAACGCACGTCTTCAAGTGATATTAATTATGTAGGATTAAATCTTTAACGATTGTTGCTTGCTTTAATAAGACATTCATCATCTCAGGAGAAGAGACACTGAGGAATTATTGATAGCCCTTGCCACAATACTGCACAACAGACAGATTCATTCGCACCTTTCTGTAGCAAGACAGAGGTGAATCTTGAGGTTGAAAATTGACGACAGACAAAACTACCATGGGGTGATGAGAAGAGGATGTTTAGAAAAATACATATAACAACTTTTTTAACAATCTTTGTACTCATTTCAGGGTGTTACTACCCTTATGAAAAAGTTTATTGAAGTATAGTCACACTTTAGTTTAGGGTCCAATTCTCACTATAATAACTATGGCTTTTGCCTCAATAGACTCCTAATTACTGCTTATTAATAATTAGTAAGGTAGTTGTTAAGTTTAGGTATTATAGGATTAAGGGATGTAGAATATGCTCATGCAGAATAAGGCATTATTATGTGCTTTATAAATACTAATAAACAGCCAATATCCTAGTAGTATGCATGCTAATAAGCAACTAGTTAATAGTGAGAATTGGACCCTAAACTAAAGTGTTACCTTTCTTTTAAACTAAAAATGAGAAAGTATACTTTCAGTCTATTTTTGATGTACTTCTCAGAAATATATATTTTTTGTGTACGACTTAAGTATTGGACTTGAGTATACTTGACTTATAACAGAAAAGTCTAAATATATTTGGCCTATAGTTGTACTCAATCTTTTAATTTGTCACTGACCCCAAACATAGTAGTATACACAAAGCAAAACATAAAGTAGAAAGCCTATCCGGTTAGTATCTGGTTAGTACTTTTGAAACATGGGGCCCTATCCTGCACCCGGCGCAAATGACTTTGTACACTGACGCATGTATCATTCCTATTTTGCACCCGCGCAAAGCGGGCTTTTCCCTCCACAGACGCGTGTCGGTAAACTAGGAAATGAACTTGCGCTCCCTGGGTGGGTCGGCGCAAAAAGGAGGCGTGTTCCGGTGCAAACATTCCCTAGTGCTGTTTTGCAGTTCCAGAAAACAATTGCGCCACTGACCAGAAAAAACCTAGTCTAAAGTCAGTGGCGCGTTGCGCGTTGTTCATAATACTATTTTAAGCGCGCATGCTTGGCCATAATGTAGCGGGTGCACAACGCGCATACACTTTGATTCTCTCATCAACACAGATGCAGCAGTTTTTATTTTTGCAAATCATACATTATAACAAGGAAAAATATTAAAATATGAGGGAAATCATTGTGGTGTCCATGAAGACACATTTACCCAAATTTTTCAGGCTAATTGTAGTAATGACGGATCAGACCTGTTTGCCCAATAGTGGCAAGACATATGTATATAAGGACATCTGATAAAGAAGTGGGTTTCTCCCATCCCCATACAACGTCACTTCTCTGTCTTTCACTGCCCTGACAAGAACGTCTGTCTCCTCGGCTGTGAACCGCTCCTGGCGCGCGCCTGGTAAATCTGCGATAATAATAACAATCCGCCATGCAACATGCGCACCTGCTCTTAAAGGGTATGTTGGATGACACTCTGATTGGTTTATTTCTAGCTATATGAAGCTATTTCAGACCAAACCCCTTTTAAACTTGCGTCGGGCCCAAGACCCGCCCACAAAGTTACTTGCGCTTCGGGCTTGATACTTGCGTTTCAGATCGTTAAAATAGGGCCCATGGTGTACAAGTGATGACCCTGGTGTAGTTTGTTTAAAAAGCATGGATACAGTTATTTTTCTGGCTGACCATGTCGCATATGATTTTTTAGGAGTTTCCCTTTCAGACGCAAAATTTTAATGAATCATGCAAGGTGATTCACTAAGGTTTGCAGTAGTCAATTTACTGGTATTTGCGCCATTATTTAATATTTACCACCCCAAAAAAGCATGTCTTAACCCATTTTGCGCCTGACATGGCACTGAATTTGGGCATTGTAAGTAGATAATAGTAGATCGCTTTTTTTTTTTTTTAGATTGCGGCTGCATGCTAATTTGCCCTGTTTAGTAAATCTGGCCCAATGTCTTCAACTTCATTCTAAGTCCATATATTGTCATTTCTGGTCAATGTCACACTTTTAAAATGAACTCCACATTTAGGGTAATTGTTTAGGATTGTTGTTTGTTTGTCACTCCTTAGAAATCACACTGAAAGAAGGAGAAGGATGTTGTTTAATGATCCTTCGAGGCTATGCAAAGGATTAGCACTTGTCAGCTGAGTAGCTGGTCATTGATCTCTCAATCGCGCACGCAACTAGACACGGCAAACTTCACACATCTCCCAGCGGGTCAAGTGGTGTCCATGCCTGAAACTTTGAAACTTCGAGTAGCTTGTTTGTCATCTCTTTGCTGTAATTAAAAATGCTCATTTGAGCTTCTTCCAGGCCATGGGGTGGACTGTGAGAAGTGTCCTTCAGCTGTGCCCACTGGACCCCTCCTTAGGAGTAGCAAACACTTATCTCCCATCATGCTCAAAGAGTGGGAGTGTGTCCCCTAGAGCGAGCGTATCTTGTAGGGGGGTTGGGGGGTTGTGAAGAGCCCTTGGAATCATTTGTGCACAGTGAACTGTGACCGCTGAGCCGCGGTCCAGGTAGAAACCACAAGAGGGAAGCTCCTGTAATGATGTTTGTGTGTGGAGTTGGTGGATTGTGGGTTCAAAGCAATTACTGATTAACAATCTTTGACGGAAACTGACCATTTTTGACATTTCTCTCTTTTTTCCCCCCAGAAAGTTTTATTTGTAAACCATAACTTAGTGAAGCTATAGTTTTGCAATGTGGCCGAAAGATTTATTACTACATTTACCCTGACATCTGTGACGCCCATGTGAGCGGCATGCATTCAAATCCGGCTTGTGATATTTTCTGACTTTATTCTTTATTAATAAAATGTAGGCAAAAAAATCCACACTTCAAGAAAAAAATTATATTTAGTTGAAATCACAGTTACAGATTTTAACTGAATAAAATTGAAGCCTAAAGGTGTAGTCAAATCATGTGTCTGTTGTTCAGGGAATTTTCATGGATAAAATAGTTATTTCTATAGGAATCAATGCGATCTGGAATTTCGTGTGAGGGCGAAAGATTTCTTCTGCAATTCTAAATGACATGTATTTCAGGAAAAAAAAATTATAAGAAGAATCTGGTAACACTTTACTCAATGCCTTTATGTATAATGCATTATAAAGGTATTTACACTCACCTAAAGGATTATTAGGAACACCTGTTCAATTTCTCATTAATGCAATTATCTAATCAACCAATCACATGGCAGTTGCTTCAATGCATTTAGGGGTGTGGTCCTGGTCAAGACAATCTCCTGAACTCTAAACTGAATGTCAGAATGGGAAAGAAAGGTGATTTAAGCTATTTTGAGCGTGGCATGGTTGTTGGTGCCAGACGGGCCGGTCTGAGTATTTCACAATCTGCTCAGTTACTGGGATTTTCACGCACAACCATTTCTAGGGTTTACAAAGAATGGTGTGAAAAGGGAAAAACATCCAGTATGCGGCAGTCCTGTGGGCGAAAATGCCTTGTTGATGCTAGAGGTCAGAGGAGAATGGGCCGACTGATTCAAGCTGATAGAAGAGCAACTTTGACTGAAATAACCACTCGTTACAACCGAGGTATGCAGCAAAGCATTTGTGAAGCCACAACACGCACAACCTTGAGGCGGATGGGCTACAACAGCAGAAGATCCCACCGGGTACCACTCATCTCCACTACAAATAGGAAAAAGAGGATACAATTTGCAAGAGCTCACCAAAATTGGACAGTTGAAGACTGGAAAAATGTTGCCTGGTCTGATGAGTCTCGATTTCTGTTGAGACATTCAGATGGTAGAGTCAGAATTTGGCGTAAACAGAATGAGAACATGGATCCATCATGCCTTGTTACCACTGTGCAGGCTGGTGGTGGTGGTGTAATGGTGTGGGGGATGTTTTCTTGGCACACTTTAGGCCCCTAATTGGGCATCGTTTAAATGCCACGGCCTACCTGAGCATTGTTTCTGACCATGTCCATCCCTTTATGGCCACCATGTACCCATCCTCTGATGTCTACTTCCAGCAGGATAATGCACCATGTCACAAAGCTAGAATCATTTCAAATTGGTTTCTTGAACATGACAATGAGTTCACTGTACTAAAATGGCCCCCACAGTCACCAGATCTCAACCCAATAGAGCATCTTTGGGATGTGGTGGAACGGGAGCTTCGTGCCCTGGATGTGCATCCCACAAATCTCCATCAACTGCGAGATGCTATCCTATCAATATGGGCCAACATTTCTAAAGAATGCTTTCAGCACCTTGTTGAATCAATGCCACGTAGAATTAAGGCAGTTCTGAAGGCGAAAGGGGGTCAAACACAGTATTAGTATGGTGTTCCTAATAATGCTTTAGGTGAGTGTTTAATGTACGTTATAATGCATTAAATATTTTCATAAATAATTAAGGATTATAGAATCTGTTTTAAGTCTTTTTTAACTGATTATTTAAAATATAAGGTGTGTTATATAATGTATCAAAACTGTGATTACAATTATTCATGAGACCATCCAATGCATTTTAAGGTGCATTACATGCCATAATTAATGCATTAAAATACTTTTATAATACATAAAGGCTTTAAGTAAAGTGAAGTGTTACCGAATTTCTTTCTTTCTTTCCACTATTTGGCTTTTAATTACAGATTAGACTTTTGTGAATATTTTGAATGAAAGACTCATTTTTACCAAGGGTGCCAATATTTGTTGGGCCAAATGAAATTGTAGCAAAGTTAACATGCATTTTGGGAACACATCATTTAATAAGGTGCAGAATTAAAACAATTTACTTGAATGAAAAATTGAACCACTTTTACAATTAACCTGTTAGGCGAGTTTGAAAAAGAGTTGATGTTCTGTAGCACATTTCATCGTATGGGTTTCCATCCATCTTCCTGTCGTTCAGCTATTCTAAATAAAGGCACCATCAATCAAATCCCAGCAGCCTTGCTGCTCTCCCAGAGTTGGAAACATTCATTCATTCATTTTCTTCAGCTCACTTACTTTTCAGTCTCCTAAAAATACACATGCTCAGAAAATGGGTTAACCCGAAAAGAACCCCACAGACTCTAGAGTTTAGACATCTTTAATGTTTTCTGTTTGTTCGCTGTAATGCAGAGTTTAACGTCAATGCACTGAAATTTACGTCAACACCAAATTATTTTTGAGAGAAGTAAAGAGAGAAAGAGAAAGCTAGAGAGATTGTGAAAAACAGGACATGATGGATGATGGTCATCCTCTGGAACAAAAGGTGGATCACTAATAGATAAAGTTCACTGAGAGCTTTGTGTGTGTGTCATCTTTTGTTCTGCTATATTAATGGTGTTGGTGATTCTATTATGAATGGAATTTGCTCTAAGATTCAAAGAGGGTTAAATATAAGATTAATTTGCTCTTAACATAATAATTAATGATAGTCCAAAGACAAATATAAAGGAATCTGATAAATGATACTCTCAGATGGGATCCTTTCTTAATTGCTTTAGTATTGGTTTTAGATAGGGGCCATAGAGAAATCAAATGAATATGTATTGAATTGCATTTAAATATGTATTAATGAACATGCATTATTTTTGTTTTTCAAGAACAACTTGAGGAGGACCAATTACACAGTAATGGAGGTGAGGCACCGTCAGTTTCTCTTACTCAAATGTGTCTGTTGTTATAGTAGTGTTTGCTTATCAGTCAACTTCAGTACTCTTTACATTCAGACATTTCAGAATCACTTTGCTCTCAATCACACGTATCCTTTCATCTCTCTGTCTGTTTGTCATGATAGATGCAGTCTGAGTCTCTTCACTGTTGACATCCTTCATCTGGCACTTGGTATCAAACTCATCTTCTCTTCTCTTCTCTTCTCTTCTCTTCTCTTCTCTTCTCTTCTCTTCTCTTCTCTTCTCTTCTATTCTATTCTATTCTATTCTCTTCTATTCTATTCTCTTCTGTATTATCTCTTCTCTTCTGTAATTTTATGCTGTCTCATCTCATCTCTTTCTGTTTGACTGATTAAGGATTACGGAATCTGTTTTAAGTCTTTTTTTTTTATTGATTAATTTTCAAATTATTCCAAGTTATTTAGGTAAATACTGTTGGCCTATATATTTTTTACCAAGTACAAACTGATTCATTTTCAAATTAATTCAAATTATTTTGAGAACATGTGTAAAATAGATATACATTTTACAGATTTTTTTGATCAAGTTCAGTTTATTGGTTAATTTTCAAATGAATTATTTTAGTAAATATAATGTAAAATAAATATTCGTTTTATAGATTTGTTTTTATCAAGTTAATTTGTTCAATTTTTTTTTAAATTGTCAAATTATATTAGTAAATATGATGTAAAAATAAATATTCACTTTACAATTTATTTTTTGTCAATTTAGTTCAATTTTTTTTTAAAATTGATTCATTTTCAAATTATTTTAGTAAATATTATGTAAAGTAAATATTAATTGTACATATTTGTTTTTATTAAGTTAAATTTATTTGTCCAAAATGATTCATTTTCAAATTAATTTCATATTATTTAAGTTTATTTGTTCAGATATTTTTTTGTCAAATTATTTTTGTAAATACATACTTATTTTACAGATTTGTTAAATTAAGTTTAATTTTTATTTATTTATTAATTATTTCAAATTATTTTATTAAATATTATTTAAAAATAATTTTTAATTTGTGTTGATTCACTTTGTTCTCTAAGATATCGGCTTTAGGCATTGAAAAAACAACAACCATACATGTCTAATTTAGTCTCATCTCATCTTAATTTTTTCTTCTCTTGTCATCTCATGTAACCTCAACTCACCTCTTCCCTTCTCTTCTTCTTATTTCATCACCTGTTTACTTCTCATCTCTTCTTTTCTTATTACTTCTCATCTTATCTCATTTCTTCTTCTCCAGTGTTTCTTCTCTAACTTACCTGTACCTCTTTATTCTGGCCAGTACAAACCTCCACCTCTCACACTGTGTGTCCACAGCATCCAAGCAGGACTGGTCCATTCAGTGGCCCACGTCTGAATCGGGTAAAGAGAACACCCCAGTGGGGCCGTCGGACCCCAGTCAGTGGGTCCGTCTCCAGCTCTCCCAGAGCCCCAAATTGCACTCGCGCTATAGCCAGCACTTGTGCCAGAGCCCCCAGGCCCTGGCGCCCCCCTTTTACTCCCCTCACCTGCATTCAGACCGGCTGACCGTAGACGCTCACTCCGGCCTCTTCCCCTCGCCTCTGGATACGGGACATCACTCTCTCCCGCCTTCCCCCAGACAGAGGCACTTTGCCCACACCCCTCCGCGGACTCCCTTAGTAGTGAACACCATGACCCCTCCAGGGACGCCGCAGGTCAGGCGCAGGAATAAACTGAAGGCCCCCGGAACCCCCCCGCCCGCCAGCCGGAAGCTCATCCACCTTCTGCCGGGGTTCACGGCTCTGCACCGCAGCAAATCCCACGAGTTCCAGCTGGGGAACAGAATAGATGACGCACAGACACCCAAGTGAGTCACACTACATTATACAGCGTTCAGCGTAATGCATTGTGCAGTGCATTGTAAATGTTGATTTGCCACATGTTCGTCTCTAGCTCAGCAAAATCAAGCGAGCTGCATACGTAGACAGCATTTAAAGGCATCGTAAACATGTTTTTGATGTAAAAGCCAAAAGTTAGGAAGCAAAATTAGGCTTCATTTCTCAAATGCATCGCTCTTTGCTCATGTAATTCCTCACAGTTACAATCCCAGAATGCACTAATTAATTAATTAATCAGCATATATTTATATTTATTTATTTTATTTAATAAAAAAATTGTAAATATATGCAATTCCTCCAACTTGAATAAAAGTCAAGCTTAGTGCAATGCATTCTGAGATTGCTATATATATATACATTAATGAAACACTAATAAAACAGCAGTTCTGTGTAATAAAACTAATACTATAAAAAAATGGTTACTTGCAATAAAACAAATGTAAATATAATAATATCTAGGAAACAAGCTGAAATAAATTAACTAAAAAACAGAAAAAAAAAATTAAAACTACAGTTTTTCTCAATTGCTAAAAAACAATTTCTGAATCCTTGCTCCTTTTTCTGAAAACATTAAACACAAAACCTCATCTTCAAGCACTATTTACAAAACCTCTGACTCTTCTTGCAAAATGAAACTTTCGCCTCAAAACAGTTTTACTTGTGTTCAAAATCAAACACTGCTCTCAAATCATAGACAAAGTGATCAAAATGATATACACTATCAAGCAGTCAGTAAACAATACACCAAAAAATAGAAAACACATTGTTCAAAACATACAGTTCTCGAAAGATATCTACGGACGGCTATTCTGTTTGTAGACTTACCCGTGACACTACTGTACCATCAAAATTTCAGGGAGAAGTACATTTTTAATCTTAAAACAAATTTCATATTTGTCCGTCATTGTCTTTTGATGAATGAAAACATCATAGTAGCGCAAAATTGATCAGAAATTACTACTCTGCTTTGCTCTTTGCAATTTTATTTGTTCTTCCTCCTCCTTGTACCCCTATTTTTACAGTACAGTGCCCTGCATCTCACAAACTTCTCCTTTGTCAGTTCTATTGTTTGATACTGTAATTCTTGTTCTTTGTTGATATGAACCTGCAAGTGCAACCAGTAAAATCTATTGAGCATTCAGTACTGTAACAAATGGTACTGTTACAGTAATGATGTTCGGGGCCATATAATGTGTTCATTGTACAGTATACAGCCTACAATGCACTGTACTACAGTATACAATACTAAAAGGGACAAAAATCAAAGGATTAAACGTGATCAGTGTGCTTCTTCTTGTCTTTGGGCATCATTTGAAACAGGTTAAATCAATTTTGAGTGGTTGTGTTCAATCAATGACATTTGTTCTCTATTTGTATTTGATCATTGCCACTTGTGTTTACCAGTATGGATGACGTGTGCATTACAGTGCAGAATATGTTTTGAGAATGAGAATGTGTTTAGCGTTTTGCTGAAAAGTCTAAGTAAGATCTGCAAATTGTGTTTTGCCATGTGAAATAGTTTAAGGTATTGACAACAGACTGCACAATTAGCTAAATGAGTTCAGGCAACTGAGAACTTTGTTCAGCCAATGGGTTTTAGTGTTTTAGCAATTGAGAAAAACTGTAATTCAAAATATTAATAAAAATGAAATAGTATATCAATGATACTAAAATAACACTGATTCAAACTGTATTTGTGCATTTTGTTTGACTTATTAGAGTATCATGATGTAATTAGTCCAGAAACATGTTAATGGCAAACTATTTTGGCATAATATGAAAGCAACAGTCTCTAGACTCTCCTAGATGCTGTTTTTGTGTGCATGAATAATCATTTTAGAGCGTAACGTATGAGGTTTCATGATGCTCAAGTGCCTTGTGTTGTCTTGCGAGAAAGAAAGAAAGAAAGAAAGAAAGAAAGAAAGAAAGAAAGAAAGAAAGAAAGAAAGAAAGAAAGAAATAGAAGAATAGAGAGACGTTACTTCCTAGCTTAGATCAGTAAACTGGATTAAATGGCATTAGATCAGTGATTACCAGTCCCCCTGCTCTGATGTGATCCAGACCCTTTCCATGCCCCTTTAATAAGGGCCTGGACGCTGAGAATGCCAGCAAATAGGGAAATCCAATCAGGACAAAGCTATTCCGATACCTCCACTAGACCTGATTTGGGACTTGTATTGTTCATTTGAGACTTGAGCAGAGGATAGTTTGTAAACAGGCACTGATATGTTTGCGCAAGGAGGTCATCGTGTTGTATAATTAACCCTTGCCTTATGAAGCAGTACATTTAGGCGTGAACATGCATGGCATACCAAAAAGTCCATGCATATTTCACTGTCAAGGCCTATTGTTGGATTTTAATTTATGACCAGCACTGAAATTAGTTTGTAAACAAGAATTAGTCAGCTCATCAGTTGTCAATCCAGATCTACTACATTTTAGCCTCAGGCTCAGGGCAACGTTGAGACCATTTTCTTGATTTAGTTTATGTATAAACTAAAAATGTTTTGGTTCGTGAAATATTGTGCAAAAAGCATCATAAGCATCACTAATACATGTACATCGGTTGCCCCAGTTAGGATGTAGATGTTGGGCGTTTGTGTGGAAAATAGTGGATGCAAAATTACTTTTGCTGTCTGAACAGTTAAAAGGAAGTAAAATGTATTTATATAGCGCTTTACAAAAATGCAATGTACAAAATGCTTTACACAATATAATAACACAATCATCAAGAATACATTCATGAATAGCTATACACAATGTATGAACAAGCAAAATGTAATATAAATATAAAATATAAAACCCCAAAACACACAAAAAGACATCACTAAATATTAAAAGCACCTCTATACAAATAAGTTTAAATGACATTTAAAAACAGACACACATTCCGTAGATCTAATATCCAGTGGCAAACTATTCCATAACTTTGGAATCTCCTTACTGAAAATCTCCTTTTGCTTTATATTTGGTTCTTGGAACAGCCAGAAATTTTTTTAAAGAAGATCTAAGACATCTCATTGTTTCGTAAGGTCAAAAGCTCACCAAACCATTTCATGCTTTGTATGTCACCAATAAAATCTTAAAATCAATCCTAAAATGAACAGGTAACCAATGTAAAGAAGCTAAAACAGGTGTAATATGATTAAATAACTTTGTCTGTGTCAATAGTCTGGCCGCCGCATTCTGTACTAATTGTAAACGCGATAAAGTACGATGATTTAAAGAAGAAAACAAGGCGTTACTTGAATCAAGACTGAGGATGAAATAAAAGCATGAATATGCTTCTCTATATCATCAAAACTCAAAAACCACCTTGCCTTTCTTAACTGATAAAAACAAGACTGAACCAACTTCTTTACATGATATTCAAAGGTAAGATTGGTGTCAAAATAAACACTCAAATTTCTCTTTAAAGCAGGGTGGATTCTGATTGGTTGTCAATGTTTTATCGCTCATCAGCTGAAAAAAAAATCATTCTGAAAGTGATTCCAAAGATATTGTTTCTCTGTGCCATTATTGTTATATTTGTGGTGAGGCCTCTGCTATTCTTTTATATTTAGAACGATTTATAGAACTATATCTTTATCATTATCGTTATCGTCTTTGGTGTGAATGGGCCTAAAGTCTCTCCAAAACACCTTTCCACAATTTATGAAGGTTTTCATAATACAGTTTTTGAAATTGCTAATGAGCTTGTCTGTCAAACCCACATTGTTTCACTGCTATTGTTGAGGAGTACTTTCTATATAAAGTCTTAGTGGCTCATAATGGTTTGTTTCATCACCAGTTGCAGGACATTCTAACCACAATTGTTTTATGGCCGTATTTACATATTTGCATAAGCTGATTGAGAAATGCTGTGTTTTCAATTCCTACCTTAATAAATGACGTGTGGTGCTACAGATATCTCATTAGAACAGCTGTTTAGCTGAATCATAAAAAGAGGAAACAGTTACTAGAACAGGTAGTATATTAATAAGTTTTACACCAACTTCTTATTTCAGTCACAATGGATTTGGATTTTCTGTTGATTTGATAGGATCACGACTAATTAAAGATGCTTAGCTTGTGTGTAGCATGTATTCAGATTGATTATGGTGAGGCACTGTCATGGTCCGATATTGACAGGTTTTAATGATAAATTGGAGAAAACCTGAACTGTCAATTAAGAAATTATTGAAGACATGGCTGTTAATAGGCGAATTGAAGTCAACATGAAATCAAAATGTACTTTCTTTAAGCATGTTGCTGGTCTTGTGACTCTTCAATTACACTATTTTTTATTATTTACACACTACTGTTCAAAGTTTTCGTCTGGAAGATTTTTTAATGAGTTTGAAAGAAGTCTCTTTTGCTCAACAAGGCTGCATTTATATGGTCAAAATACAGTAAAAACAGCAATATTGTGAAATATTATTGCAATTTTAAATAAGTGTTACTGTTGTAATAGATTTTACAATGTATTTTTTTCCTGTGATGGCAAAGTTGAATTTTCAGCATCATTACTTTCATTCTTCAGTGTCACATGATCCTCCAAAAATCATATGCGTATTTGCTGTTCAAGAAATATTTCTTATTATTATCGTTGAAAACAGTTGTGCTGCTTCATATTTTTGTTGAAACCTTGATACATTTTGTTTTTTGATTCTTTGATGAATAGTGCATTTAGAAAAAACTGCATTTATTTGAAATTGAAATGTCTTCAC
Source organism: Rhinichthys osculus (assembly GCA_029959095.1). Taxonomy (NCBI): domain Eukaryota; kingdom Metazoa; phylum Chordata; class Actinopteri; order Cypriniformes; family Leuciscidae; genus Rhinichthys; species Rhinichthys osculus. The sequence continues at coordinate 9,281,440 of JARWKJ010000004.1, read as the reverse complement.
TGTGACTTTTTATTTGCATTTTAATGCATCCTTGCAGAATAAAAGTTTATATATATATATATATATCCCATAACCTGAGACCCAGACATCACCTAATGAGATCCAGACCAAGGCCACGTTTATGTGGTCTCGAAAGGTCTCAAGACTAATACTGCCATATCACGACCCCAAATCTGCTTGTGTTAATTGAAAACCCCTGGATAAAACTCAAGAATCATCTACTAATCTTTTATTGAAGAACTTTTATATTCTAGAGCTCAGGGACCGGTTGTTTGGAGTCTGAAATTGTGTTTCTCTTCAGGAACGGGCTCTTTTTGACGCTCTGGGAAAAATGTTCGTCGTCTCGAGGGACAGAAGTGGGCATGTACCTGAGCTCACCATGTTTCTTCCTCATAATTACAGACCTTTTGACATCTCACATTAACCTATGACCCTCACACACTGAGACACTCACGCTCAAACGCACAGAATTCCTAATGAGGGATTTTTAATGAGACCGGACAGAGGAATTCTCTCACCATTCAAATGTGCATCTAGCATATGAGAAGAATCTGTATTATGGAGACTGTGAGAATGTGTCTATCCTTTAGTCGTCTCATAAAGAGCTAACATGAATTGTTATTTTCTCATCATTCATGGTGTCATTTGCACTGTGCAGCATTCTTTCTACTTGCTGGCTCCTGTATTGTATCGTGTGTGTGTGTGTGTGAGGAGATATTTTTGAAATGCGTTAGAAGCGTGAAATGCTTGGCAGCTGTTCTATTATATCTGGAAGGTTTGAAGACGAAAAACGTCTGGAACGGAGAAGCAGGAGATGATGAAATTAGTGTTGTTTGATTTGCATGTCATCTGATTCCGCCTTTGTGATTGGATTGTAACTGATAGGATTTTTTAGATTCATTTGGCATTGTAATCTGTTGAATTTGATTTCATATACATATTCCATGTCAGTGTTTGTGGTAGAGATATATAGCCTAATCATCAACCAGTGTTCGACAGTATCGGCACTGGGAAATATCCTGAATAAGAGAAGTGTGTCAGTTTCAATGTTTTTCGAGGACCTTTTCAATAGATATTAGAGATTTTTTTTGAATGGTTGGGGGTGAATTGTGATGAAACAAGAATTGGTTTAATCTCTGCAATTGTTTTACATGCATGTTCATATGTATACACTCACAAATATAAGCAGCATAACTGTTTTCAACATTGATAATAATAAGAAATGTTTCCTGAGCAGAAAATCTGCATATTTTAATGATTTCTGAAGGATCATGTGACACTGAAGACTGGAGTAATGATGCTGAAAATTCAGCTTAATCACAGGAATAAATACTATTTTAAAATATGATCAAATAAAAACAGTTATTTGAAATTGTAATAATATTTCTCAATATTGATAAATTCAGCCTTTATGACCATACGAGTCATTTCTTTCTAAAATATTAAAAAATCATACCGACCACAAACTTTTGAACGTTAATGTATAGATGTGTGTCTCTATCTACTGTATATATTTTTGTAGATATCAAATTTTTGTTAAATAATATATAACTATAATATATATTGAAATATATAAATAAATAGAATGTTTTTTGGTGAATTTATAATTGATATGTATTTTCCTGAGGTCATTTGATTCTCAGCCCATCTTTGCAGCGCTCAGCAGTCGTCACATACTCCATTTGAACACAGTCCCGTCACCTCTTAAACTTTTTTTAGCGTGGAGTGGATGGCTATTAATTTTGCTTATGTACCCGGGCCACCTCTCTCTCTGCCCTTTTCAAGCTGAGTGCTGCTCTCAGCTGTAGAGATAATTAGCAAGGCTTATTTGCTATGCTAATGAGCGTCAACATGCATCTGCGTAAAGGCCAATGTCTCTGGGCCTCTGTGCTAGTCAACTACTCGATGAGCCGGAAGACAGTTGCCTACTTTAAAACTGTAATTTCACAATTTATACAGTCAAAATGCATTGAAGATTTTTTTTAAGAGTTAATATTCATTGGTTTGATTCCCAGGGAATGCATGAGGGTCAATGAAATGACGTGCATATTTTTGTGTCTAAGTGCAGTATTTCGTTTTAAAATTATTTGATATATTCATGACCTATATCACTTTATTCTACAAAACCTAGGTTGAATTAAGTTTTAGTACATTTAAATAGCACATGTTATTGTGTGTTTTGTTATCTTAAACCCGCAACTGTCCGAACGTATAAACAGACTAAGAAAACTATTTAAAATGGTGTCTTGATAATAATTTTTTTTAAAACTGAATACTATCATTTAGGTTTGAAACCTTTCATCTAAACTCATTTTATAAATATCAGTAGTTTTAAAGCTGTTGAGATAATTGAAAAACTTTTGTATAATTCTCAAATGTCAGGGTGGCACTGGTGCAAACATGGCTCTTTTATTGTGAATTGACAAGGCAATAACAGTAAACATGATAATGCATCATCCAGAGGAACCCAACTGAAGATTGTCCTTATGTGCGTGATGTAACCAGATTTCACAATCGGTTAAAATTTGAAAAGCTCTGGTAGTCTGAGCCCAGCTTTAAATTATGTAATTAAGGTTATATATACAATGAAATGTAAAATGCAGCATAAAAGTATCATAAATGTTTTTGTCCGATATTCAAAATCTTTATGACAGATTTGTATTTTTTTTTTTTTTAAACAGTCACAAAAATATCTGTATTAGTAAAAAAAAAAAAATTACATGCACAATGTGCAAAAGCCAATAAACACAATCATACTCTTAAAAAATAAAGCTTTCAGGATTTTTTTGCAGCGATGCCAAGAACCCGTACAGAACCCACACATTGACTGTATAAAAAATATTTTTTAAAAAGTATACAAATATAAAAAACAACAACTAATGTGATTCTTAACTACACATTTATGCTGTGCTGTGGGGGATATGTGGTACTTTTTTGCCTATTTACCACAAAATTACTCAACAGATTTGTAATTTACTGTAAGTTGTTAACTTATTTAAAGAGTATCTGTGATGCTTTTTTACATTTTCAACTTTCTTTAGTGTGTAATGTTGCTGTTTGAGCATGATAAAGGTGACAAGTCACTCCAAAGGGAGTTATTCTCTATATCAGTGCGCACTAGGGCTGTAACGATACACCAAACCCACGATTCGATTCGTATCACGATTTTTGACCCACGATTCGATTCGTATTGCGATTCTATCACGGGGTGGGGCTTGAGGGGGCGGGGCTTGTGGTGAAAAAAAGAGACTTTGAGAGAAGAAGAAAAAAAACGGTATTTTTATTAAATAAATAAAAAATTTCCTGAATAAATTAAATACATAGGCTATTAATTCTGATTCCTTCAACTTAAAGCCATCTTTTGTTGTTTTGACAACAAAATTAATGACAGACACATATGGCTGCCGTCACTTTAAGAGCTAGTGCACGGATCCTGTTCATTATACTGGCATGCGTTTTATGCTTATTAAAGACAAAACCGACTATATTTAGAGTATAGCCTACTCACAAAGACCGAAATTGACAATTTTGCGTGCTAAAGCAATATAATCCGCGAAAAATAGTTACTAGCCAGCTGTTTTTGAGGCGGATTTTCTATGAATGTGCGCATAGAAAATAATCTCAGAGAGCGCGCGAGCACTGATTAGTTTAAAATCGCTTGAATGTTTAAACTGGTAAGACTTGGTAAGACTTAAAAAGACTTCAGTCACGATGCACTGCTGGCCCGATTGTGCAAGTGAATATTCCGTCATGCCCCGACCTTACAGTCTATGGTCCCGACTCCAAAACGCGAGTGTGTATTATCGCCGCAGCGCTTGATGCTTGCCTTGCACAACACATTATGAGAAGAGATAGAAGAGCGCGCGGCACCGCTGAACACTCACGCTGTTTGTGAAATTGCGTCTGGAAGATAGTTGTTAAAAGAATGATTTGATTTTATTATCTGTGTGGATTACGATTGCGGGAATTTCCCGCATTATAAATGGGAGAGCTGCGGGAATGATTAGAATTATGCGCAATACCCGCGCCGAAATTCGAGCCCTGGTTCTGGACGGGAAGGATAACTCTGGGAGTTGGAAGGGGTGTGATCGCGATTCCGCCTTCTCACATCGCGATACAGGATCGTGGACCTGAGTATCGCGATTTCGATTTTATATCGCGTATCGTTAAAGCCCTAGTGCGCACTGTTTCTGAACTCCCTGAAACGCCTCGATTGTAGTCTTGAGTTTTCTTCCGGGAACGTACAGGTCACAATATTCCTCATTTAAATAATTCCTGCCCAAGACATTAAAAAATGGCCATGGCCTGGTTAAGTTGTAAGCTTGACATTTCTGAAACACGCTTCAAGTGGTTAACCAATCAGAGCACACTGTCCTTTTTTTAGTAGGAGGGGCTTCATGAGACGGGAACTAAACAGTGTGTTTCTGACAGACTGGGAAGAGAGGTGCCGCAAGCCTGCATCAATGTAAAATATGTGAAAAAATGAAGTGTTTTTTGGACATTCAAGTAGACCCCAAAAACAAAATCAAGACTTTGTAAAAGAGCATAATAAGGCCTCTTTAAGTAGAACTCTAGAACTTCGTCACGCAGATGACATTTACTAATCCTATTCAATATAAGTGAACGCTAGACAACTTTATACATGTATGTGAGAAAGCTTACTTTTATAAAGTTGTCTAAAAGAATATATTATATATATAAATATAATACACTCCTTTATGAAAGTTAAGGTCTGTTTGTGCAGTACTTAATGAGAGTGTGTATATGCGTGGGAACGGCTGTCTTTATGGCAAATGTTAAGCACTCCTTTATTTATTCTGATGAGCTGGGGAGACTCTGATGGAGAAATGGAGTAAATACAGGAGAGGGGACTTGGAATAGGGAGGAGGAGGCGCATGAATCACGCTGTCAAGCCTTTTCTTCAAGTAATTCCACCATGGATTATTTGATCCATTTGCATCCGCCTCAATGCGAGCCGCTGTGTTTGGATTGATTAGATCTGTTACCTCCCCTTTACTCCTTCTCCCTCCACATCTCTCTTTTAATGAGAGTGGGGTGTTTTTGTATTGCTGAAAACTTTTGCAATGAGACGAGGAGCAGACCTGTGTTTTTGATCATCGTGTTTAGTTCAGGGCTATTGAGGCGTCTGGGAATCTAAAGAATATGGAAATAGGATCATGTCTCTTGGGCTTACAAAAGTCATACAAAAGTGAGAGAATCAAGCATATTATGATGCAAGGAAATGCCAAAACACAATTTGTGTAGATGTATATAAATAATAGATTTGTATTAACATTATATAAACTCAAAGCCAAAATTTTGCAAGCATTAAAATAAGACCATTTTTAGTTGTGCAATCATACTGATTTTTGTATAAAGACAAATGAACAGTTTAGAAAAAGGTTATATTTGAAAATCCAAAGTAATGTATTATCATGCAGATGAGTCATTGAATAAAGAATAAATTCACACAGACAGAATCACCTTTCCACAATGAAAAGGAATTTACATAAAATTCATAAATTCATAATTGCATAAAGTTCAGTGAAATGGATTTCATTTTCCTAACATTGTACTTTCATCAACATTTAAACAGCAAATGTTTGTTCTTGGCCAGTGGAAGATTGAAGTTGCTAAGGAACAAAGGGCTTTTTGTGTTTTTGAGTTGTCTAGTCAGTTTTTTAAATAGTAATTGTGAAATAGAGTGACTGAGGCTGGTGTTGAATCGTGTATAACCGTTTGTTTTTAGAGGTTAGTGAAGAAGTGTACAGAACTCACTATACTGGTATTTTGACACTTAAAGGAATAGGTCACTTCAAAATGAAAATTCTGTCATCATTTACTCACCCTCAAGTTGTTTCAAACCGGTATGAATTTCTTTCTTCTGCTGAACACAAAAGAAGATATTTTGAGCCACACATAGAAATGTGTAAATAAATATCATTACGATAGTGTTAAAGACTGCATTTCCCATTACCTAACCACACACACCTGGAACTCATCTATCCCTCATCACCAGCATTGCCTGACCTCGGCTGTGTCCGAAATCGCCCCCTATACCCTTAAATACGGCACTATTTGAGGGGACAGCTGTTTGTAGTGGTGTCCAAATCCATAATACACCTTATCGAGTGCACTCATTCAATCCCACAATGCACTGCTCCATCGAGTGTACAAGCGATAGAGAATTTAAAAAGGCACAGCAGTGCTGTGCAGTCTTAAAAGCCCTTTTAATGGCCTCTCTCCCTTTAAAATGTGCACGAACAGCTCATAAATCCTCATGTCCAATAGAGTCCCAATACTATCTGAGTCAGGACAAACCTGTTCCTCTCTCAAGACGAATCACGACTCTAACGCTGACCTGCACCTGAACTCCGATCTGGTCAAATTTCCCAATTCTCATTATCAATTTAATTTTATATTTTTGAGTTTGCAATTCTCCGTATTATATTTAAAGATTATCAATGCTGTATGACAAATCACCATGATTAAAAAAAATACAAAAATAAATTTGCATTGTAGCAGTAGCACATTAAATACAGAACAAATACTACCAGGATGTATAAATTCTTTACATTTTAATACTTTTTCTGTGATGATGTGTTTCCACAGTTTTTAAATATTTAAAATCTTGAAATCTTATATTTTCATTATTAAAAAATGTAATGTAAATTTATAACAAAATACACTGTGTTTCATTACCTTGGCATTACATTTCAGAAAACTAGTTTATAAGTTAGTTTGCTGTGCGAGTGTTTCTAATGCAACGGGAAATTTGACATCTTTCTCTCTTCTGACCAACATAATCAATCTCTCCATTTTTTTTTTTGTGAACTCAGAAACGCTGAGTTTGTTCTTTTGTTATCTGAGCAAATGTGAACGCAAAAAAATTTTTTGTTGTAGTTTCAGTTCACCAGCATTTTACCCAACTATACGATGACTTCCGCTTCTGACAAACCCGGAAATGTGAAAAGGGTCCATGTCATTTTTCTTCTTTACAGTTTTTCCTTTTCAATTTTGGGTGAAAGTAGACCTGAGCGTGTTCTTGACGGGCGTCATGAGTTTCACTCAGCCACAGTTTATTTCTTACAGTGAATCTGACTTTCTCTCTTGCATTTTCTATGTATTATATGTGCTAGGGCCTAGGCTGTAAATCTCCCTGCACATGTGTTTAAGCACTGTGTGTTTGAGGGATCGGGCCATTAAGCAAACCTCATCCATGTTAATGCCAGCCTTTTCTTTCTCCGTCCCATTAATGAGCGGTCAGGTTAAAGGCGTATAAGCACCAGTGTGGCCGGTTTCCTTTCCCCAGTCTGGCCTTCGTAATGAGCCGCTCTCTTCTCCCTCCCGCACAGACTGGAGTCATGATTGCGAATTTAAATGAGTGTTTAAGAGGGACCGGCCTCAGTTGCATCCCTGCGTATCATTGATTTATCACAGCCGTGAACTACTGACGGGAGTCGAGCTGTCGGACACAAACCTGCCGGGAGACCCTGAACGAGTATCTGGAGACCAGCTATATCAATGAATCAGATCCCACTTCCTATCTGCCTTTCATCTCGGTGATATGTATGCAGCGCAGTCTGACTGAGATCTGAATTATTACTTCCATCACAGTAGGAAATGTTGCTCATTTAAAGAGACACACTCATTTATTAGTTTGTTATGAAATTCCCTTTTATATAATATAGCTTTATCTTTTTTTTCACTGTACTTATTAGCTTAATAAGAAAATAAGAAAAAGTCATAGCAGATTATTAGCCTTTCTTCCGCTTCAAAAATTCACCATGGTAACCATTGTTTCCACCAAAGTGTCATAGTTACTGTTACTATTTTTAGGTGTTTTAAAAAACAAAAAGTGTGAAAAATAATGATATGATGTTTATTAGCTGCTAATTGGCATTTTATCTGAATCTACGGTTACCATGGATTTTTTTTTTTACAAAATAATGTCTCATTTGTTCATGTTCGTTATGTACTAACTAACATTAATGAGCAGTATTTATTCATCTTTGTTGTTGAAATTAACATGAATTACGATTAATAAATGCTGTAGAAGTATTGTTCATTCTTAGTTCAGGTTAACTAAAGTAGGTAACTAATGTTAACTAATAAAACCTTGTTGTAAAGTGTTACCACTAAGGATAACAAATACAACTTTTGATTTTAATAATGCATGAGTAAATGTTTTAGGTTTACCCAAAAAATGAAAATTAGCCGATGATTTACCCTCAAGCCATCCTAGGTGTATATGACTTTCTTCTTTCAGCCAAACATAATCAGAGTTATATTAAAAAATATCCTGGCTCTTCCTGTCACGGTGTGGTGCAGGCAGAAGACGAAGACGAAGAGTCAGAACACACACAATCACACACACACACACACACACACACACACACACACACAGGTGAAACAGATGATGATGATGATTAACTAAACACAGGTGATACAGATGAACTGATAATGATGATGACACGTGATATGAAGATAGGCAGACAAGTCCAATGAAAACAAACTAAACAGAACACAACTCTGACACTTCCAAGCTTTATAATGGGAGTTAATGGTACCCCTCAAAAAAGCGCATCAATCCATCATCGAAGTCATTTATACGGCTCCAGGGGGTTAATAAAGGCTTTATGAAGTGAAGCGATGTGTTTTTTGTTAGAAAAATATCCATATTAATAACTTTATAAACTATAATTACTGGCTTCCGTACACAAGTCGAGTTCCGGCGGAAGAGTAACTTGAAAATCTATTTCGGTCATGAAATAGAAGTCTAAAACGAGAAATGTCGGAAGAGTTTGAGTTTGTTGCCCAGCCCTATTTGTTTGAATTGCGAGAGGTGTCAACTCTCACCTAAACTTGCGCTTCTCCTACATCGGGTCAATTCCGCCAGAACTCGACTCTCGTACGGCCGTTGCCGGAAGCCAGTGATATAAAGTTATAAATATGTATATTTTTCTTACAAAAACGCATTGCCTCGCTTCATAAGGCCTTTATTAACCCCCTGGAGTCGTATGGATTCATTTTATGATGGATGGATGCACTTCTTGGGGTTTTAAAATCTCAGTTACTATTCACTCCCATGATAAAACTTGGAAGAGCCAGGATATATATTTTTTTAATATAACTCTGATTATGTTTGGCTGAAAGAAGAAAGTCATATACACCTAGGATGGCTTGAGAGTGAGTAAACCTTGGGTGAACTATCCCTTTAACCCTTTAATGTGTAATAAATGCTGTAGAAGTATTTTTCATTCTTAATTCATGTTAACTAAAGTAGTAAACTAATTGTAAACCTTATTGTAAAGTGATACCTTATTCTCACTCTTTCATAATCTCGCACAACAGTTGCAAACTAACGTAATTACAAACTTTGTTTGTTCTCATTTACACAGTCTATGTTGCGAGTCTTGCTCTTTTCTTGAATATAAAACCTTAAGTAGATAAATTATATTGCCCTCCTGCTCCTCTCCTTCACCTTTATATGGCATTTTCCCACTGTTCTGCAAAGCAGAGTTGCAAATAATGAGCGTAGCTGAGGTGTAATGAAGCTTAACTATCCCTGTTCCTCCCTATTAGCACTGGTCTTACTGAGGGGAGAGTCCACGGTAGGCATTACGCTCCAGTCTCTCATAAGCAGTCTAGCGGCATTGAGTTCACTGCTCATTACTGCATAGTCCAGAGAGAGGAACCGCCCACTTAGGCAGGAAGACGCCATTTGACCGATATTAAGTGGTCAGCTGCAGTTTGCTTTAATAATGTGATGTTTATGGGCAGATTTTGTTCTTTTGAATTCCAACCCAATTAGTACATTTATTTGAGGTAGCAAATAGAATACAATTCATATAACTACATTTTAACTCTACTGAAAAAAATCTGGGGTCGAAAAATGTTCACAGATATTACTAGTAATTTTCACAAACAATTGCAAATAAACAGTAAGTAACACTTTGGATTAAACATAACATTTTTGAAGTAGAAAAAACGGAATTGTATTTTTCTGTAAAATGTTATTTACAACTTTACTGCAAAAATTCAAACGGAAACACGATTATTTTTATTTCCCCATTGGCAGATACTTTTGCTTGTTTTAAGCAAAAACTCTTTTTTTTTTTTTTGGAAAACAAGACATAATATCTAATGCCATTTTACTTATCTAGTGAATGCATCTTGATTTTAGAATGCATACTGTAGATATTTGGACGGGAAACGAGACAAAAATGACTAAGAAAACCATTTTTTGCAGTGTTCGAAAAATGATTTTTTTACAGTGTGGAAAAGGAAAGTTTGTGAATATATGAATGTTGGAAAGTTTTGAAATAAGATGGATGGCTGGATAGATGGATGGATGGATGGATAGATGTAAATATATACAAACATAAATATACAGTATATAACTGTTAAAGTGCTCTGCTAAAGTACCAGTTATTTCGATTATATGGTGTTTTTGAAGGCAGGCATTATTGCTCATACTTAGAGTTAGTGATTTGAACAAACCCAAAAATTTTAAGTACTAAACTTTCATTCATATTGTGAAAGTTGTGTTCACTGTTTTACATTTAGTTTGTCTCCTTACCTGATATGAGCACTGTTAGTATCACATGTGCATGATTTCTAAAAATAACTGTTGTAGAGAAGCTAATTGGTTTTCATTTTGTAGAAATGGCCTCAAGTTACTAGCTGCTTGATACTTTTCTCTTTAAAATAAAGTTTAGTTTCTGAGGTTAGGAGTAACAGGATGTCAAGGTCTCTCCATCACCTGTTTCCTACTTGCGTCATGTTCCAAAACCTTCAGTACTGCATCACACACTCACACACTCACTCACTCACTCACTCACTCACTCACTCACTCACTCACTCACTCACTCACTCACTCACTCACTCACTCACTCACTCACTCACTCACTCACTCACTCACACACTCACACACTCACACACTCACACACACACACACACACCCTCAAGAACATCTGCTGTCAGTATGTGTCATTCATATCCACACACTAATGCCTTGCGCGCTTGGACACTTTCATATCATTGTCATCAGTGACAGCATTGCCACACACACACAAAACAAACAGATCATTTCCAAAAAACTTTGACAGCTCTACAAAAACAACACGCTCACCGGGGCTGCTTTCATTGACAGTCAGTAAAGCATTGGAGTTGCATTATTTTCCCTCTTTTGGAATAAATGGTATTTATATGTAAAACTATACACTAAAATAATATATACTATTAATATGCATTCTTTGTATATTTTAAAATACATTCTTTTTTATTTTATTTTTCTAATCTTTATATTTTAAATTCTATTCATAATTTTTTTTTTTTTTTTACAATTTAAAGCATAGTTACATTTTTCTCCAAAATGTACTGTTTATTCCTGTAGTCTGTAGGAAAGTGATAGACTTAGACATTCGATGAAATGTAATTAATTTGTTTGTTTTTGTTTATATTATTTTATATTTTATTTAATTTTACGTTTTACATTGAAAGGGATATTCCACCCAAATTGACAATTCACATGCAAGAATGCATCATGAGAATAATGAAATTATTTTAATTAGAACATTCTCTTTATTCCTGTGGCCTGTAGGTCAGTGATATGGAAATTATATATTAATATATTAATTTTATTGACTTTATTGAATAGACACTATTTTTAAAGTCTATTCAATGATTTGGTTATGTTTGAATTATCTTCATTTTGGGGGCCTTTCTCAAATGTCACGTGATTTAATTACAATTTTTTTTTATCAATCAGTCGACTGCCCTATCGATTTCTGTTTTGTCTTAACATCCATGTCAGACCTCACATGGTGTAATATTTTCATCAAATGTCAGACTATTCGGCACTTTACACCTCTTAAACCGCAAGACAATAAAATAAAGAAAGCAAGATGGCAAAAAAAGGGAAAAAGCAAAACATATAAAAGAAAGAATGCAAATCTGTCATCAGTAGTTTGCTGCCAGTCAATTGTTCTGCCTGTCACCCTTATTTCTCTATTTGTTTGTTTTTCTGCTGTTCGCCGTCTCTCTTTTTTCTTTGCTTTTGCGTTCACACACCTCACCGTTCTGCTTATCCCTGCACAATAACAAAGCTTCTCTCACACACACTGTCAGTATTTGTCATATCCACACACTAATGCATTGTGCTCGCCTCTCAGAGTCTTGCGCATCGTTGTCATCGGTGGTAGTAGACGTCGCAAACACGCTCACAATGCACCAAAACTACTAAAAAGAATCTTCATGTTTATGATTTGCATTATGTTGGAAGAGTTCCCATTTTAATTCGCTATTAGTTTACATGTCTGCATCTGCCTCCTAGTTCAAAGCTTTATAAACTTCAATGGTTTTACCAAAAGGACAACACATTTAAACAGGGTAAAATCAAATGCAATGTGTTCATTGATTTACATTTAGAAGTGGGTTCAGAGAGTGATCTGACCAATGAAAAGAACCAATCAGGAATGATTTGATGCTCACACTTTTCTTTTGATGTCAACTCAAGCTCTTTCTAATATGGTAAAAAAAAAAAAAAGCAGTCTAATTAGACTTTAATATTGGTTTGTCAAACACAAATTTGGCTTGTGAAGGAATCCAATCTGGCCCAGAAGGTGATTTGAGAAAAAAAATTATAGTATGCTGTTCATTTATTATAGTATGCTGTTCATTTATTATATCAATATGATATATTCATAATGTTGTATGTTTAGTTACAGCAGGACAGATACACTTTTTAATTTGATGTGTTATGTGTTAAAGGAATAGTTCACCCAAAAATGAAAATGTTGTCATCATTTACTCACCCTTAAGTTGTACCAAACCTGTATTAGGTACAACTTCTGCTGAACACAAAAGAAGATATTTTGAAGAATATGGGTAACCAAACCATTTACTTCCATAGTATGGCGGGAAAATAATACTGTGGAAGTCAATGTGGCCATCAACTGTTTGGTTACAGACATTTTTCGAAATATCTTTTCAAAGTCTATTCCATTATTAGATTAAAATGATAGACTTAATGAATTTAAGAGAAAGGTGACATGATGATATTCTCTGAACAGTAAGACACATGCAAACATTCACCCACCCATTAGTTTCAGAAAACCACTTAACAACAGAAGTGCATCGAAGTTTATATATATTCTCTTTTTATATATCGCTTGCCATGCATTGGAAATGCGAATAGCGGTCAAATCCTCGCCAAAACATGACATGGACCACTTTGTAGCTGCATTTCTTCCACTTCTTAATTTATTTATACATTTATAACATTCATAACAGAGCAAGTTATTAACGACTACATTATCGTTATTATACATCATTTTCCTGAACATATGTCATAACATAAAGTCATAACATAAATATATTTTAGTGGTGTATGAAATGGGCAATCTGCCAAACGAGGTGCTGGATCGAATATCAGGGGCGCCGGATCTACAATCATCCACAAATTAAGCCCTGGGTATAATTTAATTGCTGACTGAGCCCTGATGATAACCTGTAGTCTTTTCATTCTTTTGAAAACAAAAGGTTTCTCACAGATGCTACAAACAACTTTGTTTAACAGTGTTAGATTGTGAGAAGTACAGCTACAATGTACTCTTGTGTCTTGTTATAGCCTACATGAGTTTAGGGCTGCAGGATTATGACGGAAATCATAATTTGGGTTCGATTTCCCTTTAAAAGCTTAAATTAATATAATTTACATTATAATGCCAATGCTTGGTTTTGTGAGATATTTTGATTGCATTTTAATCACTGAAGCTCTGCAGTTCAACGCAAGCTCACTGATTGTGTGTTAAAAATGCTGCTTTATTTGCTAAATGTTTTTTGTTTTTATTTGATCTTACACAATGTCTAATTTACTGCACTAATGCAACTACTGCATTACTTAAGTTTACAAATGATGTGTTTTCAGCTTCAGATAATGGCAAACTCACAGGTGCTATTTTTCCTGATTTGACTAAAGCTTTTGATTCGGTTGATCATTATTTGCTTTTAGATAAACTTCATTGGTTTTTCAAAAAATTCTATTTTTCTATTTTATAATATTCTATTCTGTTCATATCTGCATAACAGGAAACAATGTGTTGTTTTAAATGGAAACAAATCTGATTTTTTGATTCAACAAAGAGGTGTGCCTCAAGGTTCAGTTTTGGGACCACTTCTCTTTTCTATTTATGTAAATAATCTACCATTACTTCTTAAAAATTGTCAGGTTCAACTTTATGTGGATGATACTGTCATATATACTTCTAGTTCTGACCCTATAGAAATTCAATTATCTCTTCAATTGGATTTTAATAGTTTACAAGACTGGCTTTTGGCTAATAAATTAGTGCTTAATAAAACCAAGTCATATACTATGATCTTTGGTTCTAGACATAAACTTAACTCCAAAACCTGTTCTTGTGCTATATCATGTAAAGACGGTACTCCTCTGCATAGAGTTGATACTATTAAATACCTTGGTGTATGGCTTGACGCTAAACTTTCCTTTAAACCTCACATTAATCATGTCTTACGAAAAGTTAATGTTGGAATAAGTATCTTGCATTGATGTCGAAATTTAGGGCTGCATGATTGTGAGGGAAATCATAATTTGGGTTCAATTTCCCTTTAAAAGCTTAAATTAATATAATTTACATTATAATGCCAATGCTTGTTATGTGAGATATTTTGATTGCATTTTAATCACTGAAGCTCTGCAGTTCAACGCAAGCTCACTGACTGTCTGTTAAAAATGCTGCTTTATTTGCTAAATGTTTTTTGTTTTTATTTGATCTTACACAATGTCTAATCTAGTTTTTCACAAATCCAAAATAAATTAAAATGACCAATGGTACTTTGTGAAAAAAAACCTTGTTGTTTAGGATCAGTTGTCATTACTGAAGAAGGGCCTAGCGAGTAATTTCTCTAATCATTCTCTTAACTAATTAATCTTTGACTAGTTAAAACGCTCAACCAACCCTAATCAAGCCACTCAAGCTGTAATGTTAATCAGTTTTTTATCTCTTTTTTTGTGCATCCTAACATGAGTCTGTGTGTGCGCATGTGGGTTTATTTATGTTGAGTTTTGAAGCTAAATCTGTCATGGAGCTTGATGTGCAAGTGTTTGTTTGGAAACCAGATGAAACATTGTAAACATTGTGATCTTGTCTTATTTTGGGCTCACTTGTTTGTTTTTCTCGAACTCTCTTTGTAGAACAAAAAAAAAGAGCAAGCCGTTGAACCTGAAGATCCACAGCAGTGTTGCTGGGAGCTGTGAAAACTTGCCGACCCAGCGCTCTCCTCTCCACTCCGACCACTCACTTCGCTCCTTCTTTTTCCCTAATTTTGTCCCTTCGACACCACCGGTTCACTCCGACACCCCCTCAGCAAGTGAGTAAACACATCCATTCACCTCTGTGTAGGACAACGCATTATTTTGGGTTCTCATATCAGTCCTATACCTTAAACACAGTTGATGATAAGTTAACTTCTGAAGAACCTTGCATGGTGCGTGTGATCCTTTGCTTGTAAATAAACACACGCAAATATCCAGATAGAACACTAAAGCAATCTGCCGTCATCATCATATCAAGTAAACACAGAAGCATTAAGGATGCTTTACCCAAAGATACACTACTGATTGAAATGAATGAATAATATATAATATATATTTATTTATTAATTATATAATACCTTACAGATTATTAGTTCAAGTCAACGGGTAATCTGAATTCACCCTTGCTTTATTTTCTTAATGCATGTTCCTGGTCTTATTGTGCACATTATTCCAAAGAAAAAAGTTTGACTTCATAATCTTTCATTAAATATGAATAACTTCCACTCCTCAATGTCCTTTTCTGCACCTGCCTCTATTCTGGTATGGAATGCTCACTCAACTTTTTGTTTTTTGAGTGAAATCCATGGATTTAAAAAAAAGTTTTGAACAAAAACCATCCTGATTAAAAAAAAGAAGAAGAATGTTTTTGCTCATTGAATATCCTGTATCATAAAGTAAAGTTGTAAAGTATGATTCATGTTGAGAATTGTCTTTTCAAATTCACAAGAAATATATTTAAGAAATGCAAAGTATTTACTGATTACTTAAAGGGATAGTTCACCCAAAAATGTAAAATTCTGTCATCAATTGCTCTCATGTCGTTCCAAACCCGTAAGACTTTCTTTCATCTTTAAAACAAATTTGTCCCTCCATTTGAAAGCATGCTTGCACTTCCATTTACCAGATTTGAGTGCACCATGTATGCTTGCTGATTAATTTTTTATCTGAATAAAAGCCTAAATTAAATCTGTTCATCATATAAAGGGATCGTGTCTCTTCAGAAGACTTGGATTAAACTCCAATCTCCTTGAAGCATCAGAGCTTTGGGTGAATAGACTTTCAATGGAGGGGCAGAAATCTCCTAGATTCATTTCTGTTCTGAAGATGAACGAAAGTCTTACTGTGCGTTCACACCGGACGCGAATAGCGCGTCAAATTCGCGTCTACCGCGTCTAGTTTGACGCTTGACCACTTTGTGTTAATTCGCGTGTCAATGGCGAAATTGACGCGCATAACAACAAAAGTTTGAAGCGAAATTTACGCGCGTCAGAGGCGAAATCCGGAGGCGAAAGTTTCGAAACCCGTTGGCGGCCATCTTTTTAGATGTTTATCGAGCATTAGCATTAGCATTATTCGAGAGAGTCACCGCTGGTATATGCTCTGGAGAGCAGAAACAGCTGCGTAGGGGACATCGTCGCTGTACTCGGGTCCACCAGAACCTCCGGAGGGTTTCAGGAGTTTCACAATTTGCTCCAGGAGCTAGGTTTGGTGGACCTAATGGTGAGGATGCTGACGAGGACAGCGTAGGCCGTATAAGCCCTCGGCCTCGAGTGGTCTATGCCTGTCGAGCCCGCGCTCTACAGCCCGGCCTCTCCTCGCCCGCATCCACCTAATCTGTCATTTATTTTTGTTTTGATAATAAACGAAGCCAGCCTCCAAAAGTGATTAATCTGTCCTGTGATTTTTTTCTCTCTCTCACAGATCACTGTCCAGACACGAACTTATATGTTGGTTGTCTTTACATTATAATAATATTTCATATAATCTATATATGGAATAAATAGCATTCAATACAAAATGAATATGTCTCATATATTGAAATCAAGTTTTATGTGATAAAATATTTGCTTTGTTGTGCATTAGAACCACAGTCATATATTACAAAATAATTTATTGAAGCATCCAGATACTTCACCACGTGACAGCAGCAAGCAGCTAGGCTCCTGATTGGTTAACGCGGCGCGAATTGACGCAGAAGTTCAGATTTTTCAACTCGGGCGGCAGACGCGAATTCGCGTCAAACGCGTGAATGCACAAATAGCACTAACTAAATCATTCGCGCTTAACGCGCCAGACGCTCAATTCGCGCCTTTCGCGCGAACTTGACGCGCGAATGAGGCGTATTCGCGTCTACCGCGCCGCGCTCTACGCCTCATTCACGCCGCAGGAATTTTTTACGCGCGTAACGCGTCTTTGCATTGACTTAACATTGAAATCACTCGCGCCTGACGCGCTATTCGCGTCCGGTGTGAACGCACCATTATGGGTTTGAGGAGGAGAAATTGAAGACAGAATTTTAATTTTTGGTTGGACTAACCCTTCAAGTAATTAGTAAATACTATGCATTTCTTCTATCTACTTTCCCTGATCTGAATTTCTTTTAGAGTAACATTGTTCAGCTTTATCCCATGTGCGTGTTTAAAGACATTGAAACTCTTCTAGGTTGGTCAACACCATTAGATCACAGTTAGTGTAGACAGATGTCTGATGACGCACGTCGGGCAATTACAACTTTCTTTGTCGTTTCCTTTCACAATGTGACTTCCCTTCTCATCACCTATTAAAGGGCAGCGTCCCAAACCTACACGTGTCCCAGGACACCTGGCAGCGTGTAAGCGCATATTGTCCAAGCCCAATATCTACACCGGGGGCCTCTTAGCATGGGCTATTAGAGGAATAATGGGCCGAACGGAAGCAGTGTGGATGTGAGAAGACTAGGAATGACACAAGAGTGACGCAAAAGACTCAGTTTTGGAATGAGATTATCGTACAGATGGAGGGAAAAGTTTTGACTGCTTGTTTCCAGAATTATGAATGATAGACCCCCTCCAAGCTTTGGCAATCTGCTGAATGCTTTGTACATTGTACATACATCCAGAGAGGTAACTTAGGATGTTCTCCCCCCCCCCCCCCCCCCCCCCCCATGTACTCCTTTTTTGATGGTTTGGACGAGAATTTTTTTTTTTTTATTATGTGCTTTAGTTATTTTTATTAATCTTTGTTTTTCGAAATATTACTATTTAGGTTTAGTTTATTTTTATTTCAGTTTTATTTTAATTTTATTTCTAGTTAGTAATTTTAGTGCTTCAACCTAAACTAAACGAAAATTAGAAATGTTGCCTTGGCAACTAACAGAAATAAGTTTTTTCATATAATATTTATATTTTATTATATTTCAATGATGTATTAATAGTAGTTTTTGATAATAGTAGTTGACGAAAATAACCAGTGTTGGGAGTAACGCATTACAAGAAACGTGAGTTACATAATCAGATTACTTTTTTCAAGTAACAAGTAAAGTAACGCATTACTTTTACATTTACAGTGGCATTGTGTGCGCTGTGTAAACATGATCGTCATTGTAGTTCTATCTAGACTAAATGTGAGCAAGCATTTACTCATCTCACTTATCTATACGCACAAATACAGATTCAGTACTCCTCGAAATGAATAAAATATTAAGAATATTAAGCAAACTTGGAATAATTAAAATGTTGAATGACACCTAATTTATGTATTTAATCTCACTTTATTAACCAATGTCCTTGATGTTGATCTTCTATGATCCAATTCAATCATACTTACAGTATAAGCAAAACACATCACATTTATGTTTCATTTTTTAAAATGTATTTCTGTCCTTTTTGGTGTAAAAGGGCTTTTACATTGCCAAAAATAGAAATGTGTTATTTTGTTATTAAAAAACAAACAAACAAGCAAGCCCAGGTGAGAAAAGTAATGCAAAAGTAACGTAAGATATTATATTTAATAAAAGTAACTAATAATAACCTTGCTGTTAAGCCAATTTTTACCCCAAAAAAAAAAATTCCTCCAGAGTTTGTGACGCAAGGACTTGTTGTAAAACAAGATGAAAGAACGTTATAGTTGAATTTCCGCTAAACCAGTTGCAGGTTTATAATCTCATTGGGTTTGTGGCAGCCTCTGTAATGGCATTACTTGCGTTCTGGACGTCCCGATGGGGCTCCAGGCCGGACGCGGTGGCAGTAACCAGGCCTCGCGAGTGTCGTCAGCCTTGGTAATGCGTCTGCTGTTTTTCTGCATGTGGTGACAGTATAACAGTGTGCCGGAGGCCTGTGCTTCACGGTTTCAAGCTTCTTGACATGCACACAGGAAGGATACAAGTAGTGTGTGCAATACTATGAAATGATTACATGCAGTTTAACTGTTAACTGTTAACATCACAACTGAAGAAAAAGTCGCTGTTTGGATTTAAATGGGCAAATGCTTAAGAGTCTATGATTTGATCATCATTGCAATGATTATTCTGTTTCTAGCATGTGATATGTTTGGCAGCAGTTCTTCTAACACTAATTGATGGAGTTTGTAGCTTTTCATTTCTTAAACAACCATCCAGGAAGACGCATCATGGCCATATTCCAGGATGACAATGTAAAGATTCATCAGGCTCAAATTGTGGAAGAATGGTTGGGAGGGAGCATGAAGAATCGTTAAGTCCAGACCTTACATTCATTGAAAGTCTTTGGGATGTGCTGGCCTGGAGGGTCTTGCCAATACAAGATCTTGACCAAAAATTGATACACCTCTTGAAATTGGAATAACATCACAACAATTATTTCCATCAAGAGGTGCATACATTTTTGGTATAGATCTTGTATTGACAATGTGTTAGATTGTCCTTCGGATAAAACGATAAACCGAGTTTCCTGAATGGCACATCTCGTAAAGAGTAGGGGTGCGACCCAAGTGTCCTGGCCAAATTCCATCCATTGGCCTTTGCCAATCATGGCCTCCTAATAATCCCTTTCCATTAAATTGGCTCTATCACTCTCTCTCCGCTCCACCTATAGCTGGTGTGTGGCTGCCGTCACATCATCCAAGTGGATGCTGAACACTGGTGGCGGTTGAGGAGAGATTCCCTGATAGGATTGTAAAGCGTTTTGGGTATACTGTAGTACATATGATATTGCTATATAAATGCCCCATTCATTTGTTCGTTCGATCGTTCATTCATTCATTCAATGCAAGAGTCAAGCACTCTAAAGTAAAAAGCTACACAATCCATCAATTCGGGTTTGAAGAACTGTTGCCAAACTTGTAACATGCTAGAAACATAATAATCACCGCAATAATGATTTAAGCATTTGCCTATTTAAATCGAGACAGTGACTTTTTTGGCCGTATGTATGTATAATAATATCACTTCATAACAGAGAATGCCACTTTTAAAGGGTTAGTTCACCCAAAAATGAAAATTAGCCCATGATTTACTCACCCTCAAGTCACCCTGGGTGTATATGATATTCTTCTTTCAGACGAATACAATCGGAGTTATATTAAAAAAATGCCTTAGCTTTTCCTAGTTTTATAATGGCAGTGAATGGCTGTGAAGTCCATAAAAGTGCATCTATCCATCATAAACGAACTCCACACGGCTCCGGGGGGGTAATAAAGGCCTTCTGAAGTGAACACCTTCATTTTTGGGTGAACTATCCCTTTAAGAGACAGGTAAAACTGACAGACGTGGAAAAAATGCATAGAGGCGATAAAAAAGAAAGAAAACAAAACTAAAAGTACAAAATAATACTCTCATAATATACACGTTTTTAATTGATATTTGTTAAAAAACAACTTAAACATAATTGTGACAAAACAACTTACAAGTTCCATTGTTCTCCATTTAATTTGATTACTTTCTAAAAGGTTTGAGGACTTTTTTTGTACTCTTTCTTCCATACATTTTGAATAGTGTGTCAACTTATTTTCTAGCTATATAGAAAGAATTTAAACTAATGCAAAAGCCAACTCTTGACTGTAATTTCTTCACTGCAACAATTTATCCTCATAACACAAAGACGCAGTGCAGCAGCCATTTATCTGGCTGTCACTCAAATCCATATAATTGTTTAAGAGCAGGTCAATAGCTGGTGTTAAATGTACTTAGTGTCACTCACTCATATTTCCCTGTTGCAAAAAGCCGGTCAGTTGAAATCTTAAACTGTAAATCGAATATGGTGCTTTATTGTGTTCTGGAAAGGACTGGGAGGTGGATCACTATGTTAGTCATTGTTTTACAAATCATTTTGTTTAGTCTGTCTGTTTGTAAGATGCCTGTGATATTTATATCACTAACATTGGCACGTGATTGGCTGATCGTGAAAATTGGCCAACTGTTGCTTCATCTGGCTCGAACAAACTCCTGCTTGTCTTGTCATGTCTAAATTTGATAGTTAATTGAGCGATTGAGTCAACATGTTGGATTTTAATGACTGGCTGTTGGTTCAAAAAGCAAAAGAGAGAAACGTATAATGTTTCTCTGCTAATTAGATGCCTGCCTCTAGTAGTTTTCTTATTTTTAGCAATATTTGCACCAATTAAACACAAATTCGCCTGCTCTAGTCTGTAGTGATGCTGGTTTGTATTCACAAGTAAGTAGGTCTGTTTCTACGCCTGCGGTTAAAGCATTTACCTGCTGTGAGACGATGTGAGTTTGCTAGGTAAAATTTTGCTTGAAAGACTGCTCTCTTTCTCTCCTCTTTCAAGCAGCATGTGCATGCCATGGTATATTAATATGGTGATCATTCTGTATCATATCAAAGTACAATGGCATTATTTGATAGCATCTGTATGCCTTGGTTCCGCCACGGTACTTTTTTTGACGGATGCTCTCAAACTGCTGTTTGAAAGTCTGTTGTCAGATGTTGCATAATTTTTTCAATTGGCTTTTGTTTCGGTTTAATCTTTACCAATGTGTTTTATTATTATAGTAAATGTAAGATTCGTTTTGTAAAATTTCTGGAGTTTGTTATAATTTGCATCATCTCCTTTAAAACTTTGAGTGGTTACCGTAGAAACAGGAAAGGAAGGGTTTTGTCTAACATTATCACTACAGTATAATGCAGTTTATACTAGTGTTTGTCATTTGTTTTTGCCTATTAGTATTTACACAATTTAAACTATTTTAAAATAACTTATTATTTTAAATTAATAAAGTATTATTTTTAACCATAGTGTATTCATCATCTATATATATATATATATATATAAATATATATATATGTATATATACTGTATATATATACACACACACACACACACACACACACACACGTGTATATACAGTCATGTGAAAAAGAAAGGACACCCTATTGAATTCTGTGGTTTTATGTATCAGGACATAATAAAAAAAATCAAAAAATCATCTGGTCCTTGGCAGGTCTTAAAATTAGGTAAATACAACCTCAGATGAACAACAACACATTACATATTACACTGTGTCATTATTTATTTAACAAAACTAGGCCAAAATGCAGAAGCCAAGGATGACAAACTAAGTACATCCTTACTGCTTCCATAGAAATAAAGAGGGTAAGTAGCAGTCAGATGCTGCTAATCAAATGTCTTTGATTAACTGATCATCAGCAAGTGCAATCACCTCTATAAAAGCAGACGTTTTGGCAGTTCACTGGTCTGGAGCATTCAGGTGTGTGTTAAAGGGGCATTATGCAGAAATCCCGTTTTTGTCAAACAGCGACCCCTAGAGTCGCTGTGGAGTACTTGAATTTAACGTTACTGTCGTAAATACCACTCACTCAGAGCGTGACATGGCCTGTTACATAGTATACAATAGTACATTGTGTTTAATTTGTCGTTTAATGAGATATAATATATGTTGTTAGTGGTGAGAATTTTCACGTGATTAAATACATAGATCCGACAATTTTAATGGTCCAGAGGCAGAACTTTTGCCAAGTGTGTCAGAGGTTCTGGGTTCTAATCGGTACTAGTAGTATAGTTTATTTTCCTCATCAAAACCGATTGTTTATTAGTGGTTGTATTTCAAGCAGGGACATGTTTTTTGTGCATTAGGTTTTGTGATTTTACCATAACAAAATATAGAGAGTCTCTCAGTCCCCGCAACGGATTCAGGCGCGCGTCACAACAGAACACTGTAACTTATCTGCACCACTGATCGCAGAGGCAACGAGCACTTTGGTCACTTGATTTCAAAAATAACACATTTTAGATCGCCTCTTATTTAACAAACGAACGAAATGAATGCTCTACTAGAGTTACCTGGAGATGTTTTATTTGTTTGTAATGGTAACGTTACATCCGTGCCGCGAGAAGTTTCAATGGGGACATAACACACCCGCAAATTATGCCTATGCTCGTGTCCGACTCCTCGCTCGGTCAGTCTGCCGTTTCCTCTTTCTCTGTTCCTCCGACAATGCTTTCCTAGCTTTCTGCATCTTATATGCCGGCTCAGCCATGACGATAGTGTGACAAACTCCATCCATCTATAACGTTACCTTGTTCCTGTGTGTATGTGTGCAGTTGCCGTAAAGGAATATGTTACATCGCGAGAGTTGATATCACGCGATACTTCCTGACGCGGCCCGCCGCACCGAAGTTGCAAGTGGGATTTTTTTGCTCAAAGGCACCAGGGGGGGGGGGGGGGGGGGGGGGGGGGGGGGGTCGAGACGCCCACCATTCAACCCGAAAGAAGTTATATAACCATTTCAATAACTCTGAAGCTGTTCAGTTAAGCTAAAAAAGCTGCATAGTGTTCCTTTAACACAGTGCCAAGGAGGAAAGACATCAGCAATGATCTTTGAAAGACATCTGCCAATCTAGGAAGGGTTACAAGGCCATTTCCAGACAATTTGAAGTCCATTATTCTACAGTAAGATTATTTACAAGTGGAAAACATTCAAGACAGTTGCCAATCTTCCCAGGAGTGGCCGTCCAAGCAAATTCACCCCAAGGTCAGACCATGCAAAAAAAAACGCAAAACACCCAAGAACTCTACAGGCCTCAGTTAACATGTTGAATGTTAAAGTTCAGGGCAGTACCATTAGAAAAAGACGGGACAAGTATGGTTTGTTGCATCTGAACAAACCACAAGACTTCTGGAACAATGTCCTTTGGACAGACGAGACCAAAGTTGAGATGTTTGGCCATAATGCACTGCGCCAAGTTAGGTGAAAACTAAACACAGCATATCAGCTCATACCAGCTGTCCATCACGCTGCTGGAGGGTTGATGCTTTTTGGCTTGTTTTGGAGCTACAGGACCTGGTGGGCACCTTGCAGTCTTTGAGTCGGCCATGAACTCCTCTGTTTACCAAAGTATTCTAGAGTCAAATGTGAATCCATCTGTCCTACAGCTGATATTGGGTCATGCAACAGGACAATGATTCCAAGCACACTAGCAAATCTACAACAGAATGGCTGAAAAAGACAAGAATCAAGCAGTTGCACTGGGCCAGTCAAAGTCCAGACCTCAACCCGACTGAAATGTTGAGGCGGGACCTTAAGAGAGCTGTGCAAAAATCAAATGCCCACAAACCTCAATGAACTGAAGCACGTTATAAAGAAGAGCGGGCCAAAATTCCTCCAGAACGATGTGAGTGACTGAAAAAGTCATACAGAAAACGATTCCTTCAACTTATTGCTGCTAAAAGTGGTTCTACAAGCAATTGAATCATAGGGTGTACACTTAGTTTGTCACCCATGGCTTTTCCATTTAGGCTTTGTTCGTCTGAGGTTGTATTCACCTCATTTTAAGACCTGCAACGGACCAGATGATTTTATTATGTTCTGATACGTAAAACCATAAAATTCTAAAGGGTGTCCTTTCTTTTCCACATGGCTGTGTATATACAGTATTCAGTGCTGGGTAGTAACTGATTACTTGTAATCTGGATTACGTAATCAGATTCCAAAAATGAAGTACTTGTAATTAGATCATATTACATTTTAAAATCCTCGTAATCAGATTACAGTTACTTTTCTATTGATTACATGATTACATGTTATTCTCACAATGGCAGTAAATGATTCATTATTCATAAATCATTGATTATACTACATTGCTATATTTGAAATGTTCCTTTCTATAAAGTCTACTGCTTATATACGTTCAGAAGGTCTTCCAGGTTTGTGGGATCGCAGACACAGACCAGCCAGTAGTCATGTGACTATCACTGAAACTGAGACCCACACAGCATTTGATTACTGGATTTACAGTAAGTTTTCTTAAAGTTTTCTTAACATTGCAACATTGCATATCTAATCATCTCCTGAAGGACACATTAATTATTATTTGGATTATCACCAATTAAACACAATTAGTGAGTCATTTAACTATGCATAATGGTTATGTAGTATTTAATGCACTTCATGTTGTTGATAACATGGAATATATTTTCTTTCTCTTTGTATTTTTATATCAATATGGTACAAGATTATCCTATTCAAATCAATGTGATAAATGAGTTCAAAATTAATCTAAAAAGTAGTCAGAAAACATTACCTAAAATGAGTAATCTAGAGTACTAGATTAGGTTTTAAATGGGATTTGAGCAAAAACAAAGACCCCCCCCCCCCCCTTTTTACTCATTTTGTGAGACTCTCTCATGCACTTTGAATAGTGTGTCAGCTTATTTTCTAACTTCCATATATATATATCAGAGCTTGTAGAATGTGATATTTTTTAATGGATTTGAATACTTCAAGATTGAAAGTTTGAGACTGGGGCAAGAGTTAAACAAGCAAAAGTAGCAAAAGTAAAAGGTAAAAAGTTTATTGTTAGCTTCATATAATAAAAAGTTGAAATTAGTTTTGATAAAAATCAACCCACGGGGCATTAAAGTGCCCTTAGTTGGAGAAACACTCGTATACAGTTATACTGTTTTCCCTCTCAAGATCACTTGTGTTTCAATAGAGGTCCGGCACTCCAGAAAAGAGATCATATCAAAGCTCTGATCTAATTTGGAACACTGTGTACATCCTCGATCCACCTGTAAGACGCAGCCGAGCAGAATGCAGAGGTCACAATAGAGATACACTCGCATCCGTATTTGATATAAGCCTCGTGGAATGCACATTGACAGAGGCAGTCATCAGGAATCTCAAGTGAATATATAAGTGGATGCAATCAAATGCAGAAATCCGGTTATGAACGCAAGGCTCCTCATATTTGTTCAGACAGTATTTTATGCTTTTAGGATAAGGCAGAGCAGATTGTCCTGTTTGTGTGTGTGCATGCGTACTTGTCCTCGTATCTCCCTGTTAATCATCAACAAATGGAGTATAATTGAGCGTAGACAATCTGATGAATGGTCTTTTGAACTAGCAGTGCTGTGGGAAGCAAATGCAATTATTGTTTTACAAGTCTCCATTTAGGTTTTATCAGATCTCTTCCATTTGAGCGATGACAGAAGACATTAAATTTCAAATCTTCAAATTCTATCAGATTTATCTTTTGTTTTAGCATTTAGGATTTATATGTTAAATAACGATCCCAGGTTTTTTGAACTTCCATGGAAAATTTGGTTTGGTTTTGCCTCTGTGTTTGCTAACAATTCATAATGAAGTTACTATAATGTTCACAAGTTTAGGTCAGCTAGATTTTTTAAATGTTTTTGAAAGAAGTCTTTTAAGCATATTAGAATGATTTTTGAAGTATCATGTGACACTGAAGACTGGAGCAATGATGCTGAAAATTCAGAATAAATTATATTTTAAAGTATATTCAAATAGAAATCCATTATTTTAAAGTGTAATAATAATATTTTACAATATTTTGATCAAATAAATGCAGGCTTGATGAGCTTAAGAAACTTTCAAAAACATTAAAAATAGTAATGTTTCCAAACTTTTGACCGTTACTGTATATATAAATATATATATATTATACATTACTTGTACAATCCCTGATATGTGCAATCATCTAACCACAAATCAATTTAATTCCATATTAATGCGTCAAAATTCTTGGTAATCCTAAACAACCTTTGTTAATCCAAGTAATACTTCATGATTGATAATAAATGTATTTATTATTGAACATTTGTGTCTATTATCATATTGCTGTTGCCACGGTTTTGTTTGTATTTTGGCTAAGAAAACCTCTTAACCATGGTAAAAGTCACTGTATGGCTTCTTGTGACTTATTGCTTTGTTTTACAACAATTTTGTAGCTCATCCAGTCAGGGTTGGGAACTGGAATTATAAAACCTCTTTTATGCGCTTTATAAGAGATTTTAAGGTTTATAACAGTCTTGGTGTTTTAATACCTTGTAATCTGTGTTTACAAGCTTTAATTCTATTTTCTTGTGTTTATCTATTCTAGATACTCTGTCTGTTCCCCGCTGGTCCCCTCAGATACCTCGTAGAGACTTTGGCAACTCTATAAAACACAGGTGAGTTGAGCGTGTGGTAGTAGTTACAATATGTCAAGCCAATTAACTCATGTGGTTGTGCAGCTCCAGTCATGCCTGCTCACATCTGACGACTCGATTACCCCAAGTACCACTGATCCCAAGTCAAACAAAGAGCCAGCGTTTGTGCTTATACCACAAACCACTGAAGATTTTGTGATGCAAGTTATAGGGCCCTATTTTAACGATCTAAGCGCATGGTCTAAAGCACACGGCGCAAGTGCACTTAGGGCATATGCGAATCTACTTTAGCTAGTTTAACGACGAGAAAAATGACCCAACAGGGTTGTCCCTGTTCTCTTAATGAGTAATGGTGTGTTTTGGCCGTAACGTTCAATAAACCAATCAGAGTCTCATCTCCCATTCCCTTTAAAAGCCAGTTGCGCTCACTCCATGGTGGATTCGCTATTTACATGGCGGAATTTGCACACCTCGTTTTCAGACCGGCACGCTCATGGGCGAACAGGTGGGCGCAAATGCATTTGCTATTAAAACAACGTGGCGCAGGACGTGAAAATGATAATTGCGTAGGGCTGAAACTAGCAAAAAACACTTGTGTCGTGCCTGGCGCCGCATTGCGCCAACTGTATGATAGGGCCCATAAAGTTTATAATTAGATCTTGCCATGGCTTAGCCATCAAAAGACATGCAAAGTTCACCAAGGCTAAAAAATGCCTTGTTTTTCACGTCTCCGAGGGGCACTCTGGAGTGAGAACAACCATGGCCGCCATATTGAAGGCGTCTGTGCTCAAAACTGGCCCCTTCAGAGGCCCTGTTCCAAATGGCACACTTCATAATCACTGACAAATGTGACACCCTATGGTCTCATGGACATGGACGATCACGTGGCGAGTCCATTGCAAGTCCACAAGACCGTAGAGTGTCCCATTTGTCATTTTAGGATTCAGAAGGGTGCTCACTAGTGTCCCCTTTGCAGCCCATATGCACCATCGATGTGCACTTTTGTCGTGCCCTCACAGAAGTGAGCTTCACAGTAGACTTCTACCCAACACTCGTAGAAAGACTGCAAGTGTTTAGGATGCCATTTGGGACAGGGCCAGAATTCTTTGCACAGGCAAGCAGTATACACATTTGTGCGACTACGGTGCCTCCTTATTTGGCTTGGCAAGATGACGTAGAAGTTTTGGTCCACTACACCCTTCATCCCTTCGAAGGCCTCGCTCTGGAGGGTAAACCCTTCGAAGGGATTAGGGCATAGGGATGAGCCCTTCAGAATGGAATGCAGGTGTGGAAATGAATGTCAACATAGATGGACAACTGCCACAGTTTCAAAACGCAAGCAGATAAACAGATCCAAAAAATTGAAACGCTCATGTCAACTTTAAACTGAGATGGCTACGGTGATATGAGCTGCGTACTAAAGCCAGCCTCCTCTTTTATGAGACAGCACGGCTTCAATCTAATGAAGACACTTTGACACTGTCAGAACCCATTAGTCATATTCTATTAACTGTCAGCTTCTGTTCATATCAGAGAAATAGATTGGCAAATGCACAGTGACCCTTCAGAGGAACTCCATTGCAGGAGATTTGAATGGCCCTTTCATTGCGGAGAACGGCAAATGTGACTACATGTAAACAAAAAGAGATGGAGATAGAAAAAATGAAGAAAATATAGAGCGCTTGGTATACAATGCTGCTGAACAATCACCAATGCATCCATATGGCCTTTGTCCTCACGTATATTTGTCAAGTGCGGATGCTCAGTTGAGCGCAAAGGGGATATTGAGAGATATTTGTTACTATTAAATTACTCTGAATTGAGAATTACTGCTGTCTAAGTGTCTATCTTTGGGCATATGCTGCACATATCTGTCTCTCGATGAAAAGGTTGCTTGGCAAACGTGATCGCTGCAGTGACACATTCGCTCTTTAATCTGAAGAGTTTAGGAGTGGTTATCAAAAGGTCAGAACCATCTGTCGATAGTTTGACAGCAAAGCAAAACAAACCCATATGGCCTCATGCATTTTAAAAATGGATGAAATTAGATTCTAAAAAGGGGTCAGTAATGAATTGCGTCACTCGTTTGTGCTTCTGCAGATTTTCCACGAAGTATTGGATGTCGCAGACGTGTATCGTGTGCGGGAAAGGAATGCTATTCGGCTTGAAATGCAAAAACTGCAAGTAAGTGCTTAAATGCCACAAAAAATCATGCTTTTAATAATCGTAAGCATGACATAAAAATGTGAAATTATGAGATGCTAAGTTATAATTATGTGATAAAAAGTAGACCTTTACCAAAATTATGAGATGCAAAGTCATAATTGAGATAAAAAGTCAGAATTGAGACAAAATTCTAAATAATGACAAAAAAAATTAAATGAGGAGAAGTTATTATGAACAAAAAGTTATGACTTTTTATTTCATAATGTATAGTTATAATTGATTTATGACTTTTAGGTAAATTGATTTATCAATCAATTTAAAAGATTTATTAATTAACTTTTTAGCTCATAATTTCAACATTTAATCTCATAATTATGACTTTTCATGTTATTTTTTTTTTATGTGGTAGAAATGGGTTTTCATATGTTTATGTATATGATGAATTGACAGAGCACAGCACACAGTTTTATTATTTGTGTTTGTTAATTGTTCCAAAGGTGTCTGAAAATAATTCTAGACATTTATTAGCCTGTTCTGCACCTAAAAATGCTAGAAAATATATAATTTAACAACCATTTCATGTTTCCTAACCCCTTGGTGGCACCAAACAGCTTATAGCATAAATGGCTCAGCATATTGTAAACCTGTGTTTGAGAAACCTGTTAGGAAACGATCATTAGCCAATTAGTATTAGATATGGCTTGGGCCTCCATTTCAATGTAAGTATGTGACGTTTTTCACCTGTTTTATTATCAGCTGAAATTTCACAAAGTGGAAAATCTCTGAATGATAAAATGGGCAAATAAAAATCCCATACACTGATATTGAAACCATATCTGTAGATCTGAACTTGGACCAGTAAGCAACCACCCAGATCCAAAAAAAACAAACAAAAAACAAACATTAGCAAAGTGCTAAAATTCAAGCAATGGTTGTGATTAGTTTTGCATGGGCAAACACCACTTACGTTTTCTTGAGGATCAAAAGATAATAAAAATCAAGTCATTTTTGCAATTCTGTCTGGTGCCGCTTCGGATGCAGAAATTACACGCTGAATCTCTGCACATCATGTGTAGGCCATAAATGTCAAATGTTAAATATAAACTCCACTATTTATTACCATTTCTTAAACCATCTCTAATGATCATACACATCTCTGAAAAAGAAAATTCCTACCATTTCAGCTTTGTAAAGATGTGATTTGATGTTTTGGTTTTCATCAAAGCCTCTTTAGAATTCAGGGCGAGACACTTTGTTCCTGCAGTAGTGTCAGTAGAACATTCAAATTGAGCATAATTATCATTATCATTAAAAGATTATTTGAATAAATTACTTTCCTAATAGTTTCCACTCTACCACCCTTGACTATGGCATCTTGTTACTAAGATACTTGCTGGCTTTTGACACCCTCCAAATGATGGCTGCATATTAAGTGTTTGTTTTGAATATTCATTGATTTGCTTTTACAAGAGCAAACTAATAAACATTTCTGTCATGCTTTCTTTTGTCAGATTGAAGTGCCACAACAAATGCACCAAAGAAGCACCGCCCTGTCATTTACTCATATACCACAGAGGAGGTAGGGAATCATTCAGAGGTATTTAAACTTTTATGTTTTTCTTCTTCTTCTTTAACTCCATGAATGAATGCTAAAATCCATTATACTACACAAGGCAGGCCATTAATTATGGTTCAAATGTGATTTCAGAAACAGCAATGTTCCTATACACGGCATGTTTTCAACCTCATAATTCCTTAATATTCAATTGAACATATTTAATGACAGGCTTTATCTGTATGTAAAGAAAAACGTTGCATTTTGAAAATTGGTTCCCAAACAAGAGAATGTATTTAAAGGGAATAATTCTGGGAACAATGAAGAATGTTTTTTTTTTTTTTAAGACTGTCATAGTGGCTTCACATCTGCTTTGCATTAATGTACTAAACAATTTGTCTTGTTCTCTGTGAAGCATTATGTTTAACCTTCAGTCTGCAACCTCCTTACCATTTTTCTCTTTCTTTCTTTTTTCTCCAACTGTGTGCTGTTTTCACCACCTCATCTTTCTCTCATTTGGGATGTTGCAGATCAAGGAACATCTCAAGGTGAGGGAGCAGGTTTGTGCCCCTTAAGCACATTATTTCCTTTTTCATACCTTCAGGTTTGTTTTGCCGATGTTTCAAGCGTCGTATGAACATGTACACTACCAATCAAAAGTTTGTTGTCTGTAAGATTTTTTTATGTTTTTGAAAGAAGTCTCTTCTGCTCACCAAGGCTGCATTTATCTGATCAAAAATACAGTAATAATGTAAAAGATTATTACAATTTTCTATTATAACATATTTATAAAATAGAATGTATTCCTGTGATGTCAAAGCTGAATTTTCAGCATCATTACTCCAGTCTTCAGTGTCACATGATCCTTCAGAAATCATTCTAATATGCCGATTTTTTTTTTTTTTTTTTTACTATTATTAATGTTTAAAACAGTTGCGTTGCTTAATATTTTTGTGGAAACCTTGATACATTTTTTTAGGATTCTTCTCGATCAAAAGAACAGCATTTATTTGATATAGAAATCTTTTATAACATTATAAATGCCTTTACTGTCATTTTTGATCAATTTGATGTGTTCTCGCTGAATAAAAGTACTTATTTCTTTAAAGAAAAAATCATACTGACCCCATTCTTTCGAGAGGTATTGTATATCAATATTTTACAGTATATGAAAACATGAATATAGCATAGCAAATATGTTAACCCAATTTTAAAATACTTTCTACTATACTTTCGATCTTTGGTCGTTGCTGTGATATTTCTGATATATACTGTGATAATGCATGGTTTAGTGGCTCTTCCATTAAAATGTGACAAGACTTTTCAGAGTTTTTCTGTTACCGTGACAACTGCCTCTTGTTACCGTGGATACTATGCTGTTTCTCTCGCTCTCTCTCTCTCTCTCTTTTAGCTCGTCAGCTCGTCAGGACCGAGTCGGTACCATGTGACATAAACAACCCCCTCAGGTACTTAGACCTCCACATTAGCCAGACTCTCCCCAAGACCAACAAAATCAACAAGGTAAGAATAGTTACGTACCATTACATCTAAGCAAACACATCTCAACCCTGTTACATCCCTCCACTGTCAACATTATTACAAAACTATCTTGGGCAGATTGGCACTACATGCCCTTCCTGTAATTTTCAACACGTTTGCTTTTGCTTTTTATTGAAAAAAGTTGCATCAAAAGCAATTTTTGCAGACCAAAACCAAACAACCTTCCTGTAGGTTTCCACACAACCGGTTTTCGGATATGTGTATTGGAAAACAAAGCACGACTAGATGAGCGTGACATTTTTAAGACAAGTCTATGTTTAAAAACGTGTCTTGAGAACCCCGCGTTCAATTCCATTCCATTGTGCTTTATTTAGCTGCTTTTAAATGCAAGAACACGTCCTCTGTCTGTGCTCTCCTGTGTGAAAGGAACTGACTTCATATCCAATAAAAATCACTTCAGAAAAAGCTGGGGAAAAAATAACCGCAAAAGAATATGCTGCTACAGTATGTGTAGCTAATATATCTGTCAAAGGAATAACTGTGACAAAGTATAGTTCACTGCAAATTTAAAAAATGTTTAATAATATGAAACGTGTAACTTTCAGTTATGTACTGTATGAAAGTCTTAAAGTCAGCATGAAACGGAAGTTTACAGCTTCTCGAACAAGAAAAAATGTTGGGCGGGACTTGATTTTTTCCATCAGGAATTGATTGGATGGTTGTGGTTCGCTATTGGTCGATCTCGTGTGAGTGACAGGTTGTCCTGCCCTCAGGCCAATATAAAAACACGTCATCAGAGATTAGAAGAGATTTTGCTGCAAGAAGGAGGGGAAGTTATTTTGATTAAAAGATTATGAGGGCACATGAATTAAAAAAAATAATAATGTTGTGCATGGGTTAATCATTTATGATAAAAACAGCAATATTCCAAAAAATAAGAATGGTCAATTTTGACAATTCATGGCGACTTTAAGAAGTTTTTTTTGTATCCTCCTTATTTTTAAGGTAAGAACCGTTTCCAGTTATTTTACCTGTACAAAAACAGCCTTTATTGTCATAATCATAAACAAACTGGTTTGTTGCCTAATAGTTTACTGTACTTTGTTGTTCTTCTAGTTATCTACCTGTAGCGGCTAATAAATTGGAATTCTTCCATAATGGTATCGTTTTCAAAAACGTGCACTTTGAAACTCGTTTCAAAAATGCAAATGTTATATTCAAAACGCATACAATGTTTTCGTTTTTAGTTAAAAATGGTGTTGTGTAAAAGACCCCTTAGTCATAAAGCAATTGAGCTGCTGCGTCTGTGCACCTGAAGAACTGTCCACTCCCATCATGCTTTAATGGGATTGTGGTCTCATGCTAATTTGCCCTGTTTAGTAAATCTGGCCCTTAATCACCAGAAATAGTATCCAAAAAGCCTGGCATAATGACTGGCATAGCATAGAATTGGCTAGTGTCTTTTTTCTTTTGCTTTTTTGTGGTCTTATCAAATATACAGTACATGCCACTCAGTCTTTCTGGCTATTGATGTGTTCCTTTCTCCAACACAATGTTTGACAGTTTTTCTAATGTAGCACGACGACTCTCCAGATTTCAGCCCACAGGAGATCAGGTCTACAGCCGCCACACCACTGGTTTTTGATGAATATTTTACTGACCGTGAGAATGAAGCCAGGACTACTGATGTCTGACCGTGCCAGTAATGAGCAGAGAGTAGGGAGTGTTTTTGTATGTTACGAAAGGTCTATCTCTCTCTGTTTCAGGACCACATCCCTGTGCCGTATCAGCCCGACTCCAGCAGCAACCCCTCCTCCACCACCTCCTCCACCCCTTCATCTCCTGCTCCCCCTCTGCCGCCCAGCGCGACACCCCCGTCTCCTCTGCACCCGTCCCCGCAGAGCGCCAGACAGCAGAAACAGTCCAACCTTACAGGTACCAACCCAAAACACAAGACTACATTATACTTTCCTATTAGATGCAATGATTCATTTTGATTGTTCCCACTGAATTTAAAACAATTGCTTTTTTTCTTCTATCATTACAAATTATATCATCATAATAAATACAGTATAGCTTTGCTGTTTATGATTTTGAATCCAACATAACTGAAAAAAGACTCCCTGTTTAGTGAGGGAGTCAGTTGGGAACTCAGGAACAGCTCTGGGGTGCGTTTCCCGAAAGCATCGTTAGCCAAATATGTTCGCAAGTTCCGTCGTTATCAGCATAGTTCAACGAGTCGGTGTTTCCCGAAACCATCGTTCCAACGAACATTCGCAAACAGCATCGCAGAGTTGTGTGGTTGGAACGACAGCTCTCGAGCTGTGGTTAGAAGCAGAGTTTCTAAATTGCATGACATGTGGACTTAAAGGGGCCATATAATGCCATTTTTGTACAAGCTAGTATGATTATTTAGGGTCTAAATTAATAGTTTGTAATATACTTTAATTAAAAATTCTCATTAGTATTGTAAGAAAACACTTATTTTACTTGGTCAAAAACAGCTCTGTTTTCAGCACGCCGTTTCAGTGGATATGACTTTAAATGATAATGAGCTTTGCTCACCCGCCTCTCTGTTCTGTGTGTACACGTTTATAACACAATAACACAATAACCATAACGCGTTGTTCAGTATAAACGTGGGATTATGAATTATATTGAGAACGTCGTACATAGAAAACATGCCGTAATGTACACTGAGTGTAAACCTTAGACGCATTCATCGTGAAGCGTGCAAGCGATTTGCAAAGATTAATATAAATATTAATATAAAGTTTAATAAAACGTTACACTCACTTCAGTTCTTCTAGAGGTTCAGCAGGAACACGAATAGTTGGTACCGATCCTTTTTTCATGAGCAGCTTTTTAGCAAAACCAGCTTTATACTGACCCTCCTCGTTTATAAAGCAGTCTGGTGAGAAATGATTCGCGCAAACATGAGAGCATTGACGTTGCTCGTGGGGAATATTCCCTTCGAAAACAAACTCAGCCACTGCGTCTTCAGCGGTTCGGATTTAGGAACATTAAAATGACTGCTGTGTTCGTTATTACACCCAAGAACAGAACACCACAATCGCTTAGACGCCATTCTGCTCATAGACAGTGCTCCAGCATATCAACAATGAGCGGGCCGGTCCGCGCAGACTATGATTGACAGCTCACTCACAAGCGAAGGCGGGTCTGTGTTGAAACGATGCTGTCAATCAACAATCGTGGGAGGGGCTTCCGAGCGTGTGACGTCACAAAATCGAACGGCTCAATTTGAGGCAGGGGAAAACATATAAGGAGATTAAAACAAAAACACTGGATGGATTTTTATCATTTTATGATGGTTGTGTACAGGCACTGACAACACACATTTCAGTACAATCAACTTGTAAAAGTGCATGTACCATTATATGACCCCTTTAATAAATCCGTATCTTGTGCAAAATAAGCAAGCTGACATTCAGTACAACCTGTGTCTTTTATTTAGAATACATACAAATGTGTTTGACATCTTTTGAGTTTGTTAAGATATTTAAAGCACCGTTTTTGAAGACTGCGCATGTGCGAACGTGCTCTACTATTTAAGAACGAGCCTATGATTAAATCTGGAAATAAAGCGAAATAACGGAGAAAAATTTGAAATATTCCTCAGATGCCACGTCTGTAATTTATATCAAAACATCTAGCATTAATTCGATCTCAAACAGTTTAATTAAAATAAGTTATTACTCCACCACGTGCGTGACGTCATAAACCAACGTGGTTGAACACCACTTTGCGACAATATGGTTTCGGGAAACAGTCGTGACTAGCAAGTTGATTTCTTCAACGATGCATCGTACTATGGTAGTTAAGCAGCGAGTTATGTCGTTGTACGGGAAATGCACCCCTGGATGATTAATTGTCCTAAGTCTGATTCAAACCGCTAATCATTTTGTGAATCTTTTGGACTTTCTTATTAAAAAGACTTTAAAAAAAAAGTAATTTACCATTTACGATCACATTTTTTTCGTGAATGATGTCTGTATGGACACACTAAGTTTTCTCGAGTGGGGCTTTAAATGTCAATTCACACAAACAAACGCTGATTCTGCATGTTCAATTGGTAAAACAAGCTCCAATAGATGCCGACAGAGGTAACACACAGATCTGACAAAACCCAAGGAAGTGTCTATCGTTGTTGGTCGCCATTTGTCGGTGCAGTTTTTTGGAGCATTTGCGATTTATTTTAATCGTGGTCTGGAGCCCTGTGCGCATGATTTGAGAATGACCCAAAGAATAGAAAAAACGAAAAATGTTGTTCACTCGACATCATAAATTGTTTTTTTGATTAGTGATATAAAAATAGTGCAGAAATATAAATATTTCTTTGTTATACATTTTTCAAAATCATTAAACAAAAATGATTTCCCATTTAAATTAGACAGCACGTTTACATGCACAGCAATATGCTGATAACTCCCAAAAATCAGCTTATTAAAATAACCTGTTGTCCCGGGTTATATGCAAACTAATATCCCAGCAATGCAAGTAAACAGCTTTTACAAGACTTTATTATTAAATCAGGTTATTCCCGGGAGTGATGGAAAAGTATTTCATATGTTATGTCAGTTGTGATGTTAAATAAAGCATCGAAAACCCAAGAGTATTCCAAGATGTCAGTGGGAAACTTACACTCATATTCTCCTCTCATGCAGTTACGGATGCAGCATTTTGATTGTACCACTCTTCATGAGATGAAATGAGAAACACATTTTTATAATTTCTTGGGTCAAGAAAGAGTCTTGAAAGGGTCGCTCTGTCTGGGTGCTCTTAAATCCACTGTAAGGACGTTTTCCTGTCGCATATCATACATGTGCACTTCAATAAGCCGAAAGAACACAGGTTGAAATCAGCGTAACGGGCAAAAATCTGTCAATCGGTTTATGCTTATGACATGGATGTTGCGATAGTCTTTTCTTCCCTGTACACATATCCGAGTGAAACGGCTTCTGGAATTAGAAAAAAAGTAGGGCGGGACATGAAATAGTTCTTCGAGAATTGATTGGATCGTAGGAAGTTGGGCGTTGCTAACTACATGAAAGCAGATCTGAATGGCAGTTTGGAGTCAGTAGTGGAGGATACACTTATGACCTTAGTCATAAACCAAAAGAAAAATGGGTTATCACATTTACATGACCACCTGCATGATTGCCTTATTAAGCATAAACGGGTGAAGAATGTGCATGTAAACGTGCTGATGGAATCCCAGATTTTGAACGTGGTCTCAGATTTTTTGGACATTTCTGTATCCTAAAAGTCGGTATTTCTATATTCTCTTTGTGATAAACTGTGGTGAATTTTGCAGAGCAATAACACACGCCAATAATCACCTGGGGGTTTGTTGAATTTGATTGAATTCTGTCTGCTTCTCTCCTGTGCTCCTCTCAGCATCTCATTTCTACAAATACAAGCAGCAGTTCATCTTCCCTGGTAAGTGTGTCATAATTGGTCATTACCCCTACCCATAATGCAGCGCGGCATACCGAGGCAAACTTTTTTGATGTCATTTTGATGCCATCTTTTCTTTGAGACGCAACAAACCCTCTCCCTCTGTCTCTCCTTCCTCTTCTTGTCGTCTCTTAACCAGCAATGCTGTATTCTATAATGATGGTTCCTTTAAAGGCGAGGTCGGCTGATAAGTGCCTGTATTCTGTGGGAGGCACTCAGCTCGCTGCATGTTTTTGATGAGCGTGTGGAGGGAGGAAAGCCATGGTGTTGTTGATAGCCTGATAGTTTAGATAGTGGCTACTAATGGCAATTTAACTGGTTTAATCCAATGAAGAGAACACCTATGTGAGGTGCTGTGATCACATTGTACCTTTAAGAAGGGAACATACGGCCAGTTTTATCCATTAGACAAAAAGGACATTTTTTTAAAGGAAAGTGTTTGTTAAATGAGAATCAACTAGGGTTTCACCTTTCCTGACAATAAAGCATAATATATTTGTCTGACAGTATGATATGTTGCTTATTTACCAAATCAATAAATCAATGGACATTCAGTGTTGGCTTGAGTTGAGATTTTGTTGGCAACAGTTCTTCTAACCCTAATTGATAGTGTGTAGCTTTTCATTTCTCAAACAACTATGCAGGAAGCAAGGGCGTAGGTTTGGTCTCAGCTTTGGTGGGGACATCCCACCCCCACACCACCCCCTCGGTTTTTCAGCCAATCAAATTATGGCGTTTCTTGTACTGTCGTCCTGGCCGTCGGAATCGATCCAAATAGCAGCACTGGAGTTAGCTAAAATATTGGTGGGGACAATTTTGTCATCTTAAAATATTGATTGGGACTAGTACCTAGGGTCCCCCCCTAAACCTACACCCATGTTAGGAAGACACATTATGGCCATATTCCAGGATGACAATGTCAAGATTCATCAGGCTCAAATTGTGGAAGAATGGTTGGGAGGGAGCATGAAGAATCGTTGAGTCCAGACCTTATATTCATTGAAAGTCTTTGGGATGTGCTGGTGGAGACTTTACAGAGTTTTTGACTCTTGCATTGTCAATAGAAGATCTTGACCTAGAATTGATGCACCTCTTGATGGAAATAACATCACAACATTTATTTTCATCGAGAGGTGCATCAATTTTTGGTCATGATCTTGTATTGACAATGCAAGAGTCCAGCACTTCCCAAACACTTTCAATTCTCAACTTTACAAATGTCTTCACTGAAACTTTTGATCAGTTTAATGCATCGTTAATAATAAATGTATTATAAATCTTACTGACCCCAAGCATTTGACCGGTTGTAATTCTTCAGATGGTTGTGTATTAAACACATTGAATCGGCTTTTGACTGTTGCAGTGTAAGTCAGAGAGTTAAATGTTGTTCTCAGCAATACTCCTGCATGTTTCCATGAATTTATCTCTCTATTAGTCTATAAAAATACACTCTTTTACAAATGTCATTTTCTCTCTCATCTCTGCCTTGTGACTTATTTTGAACTCTTTCTCTTTGTAGACGTGGCCCCTGAGGTTCCCACCAGGGCCCCTCAAGTCATTCTACACCCTGTACTGTCTGAGACTGGGTAAGTGTGTGCGTGTGTGTTCATATGTGTGTGTGAGTTTGTTGATTTGACATTTTAGGATGCATTTAAATATGATGACATCAGCCCGTTCCAAACCTGTCTGAGGTCGTAGACAGCAAGAGTAAAGTTGTGTCCTAAATGACACACTATACACTATGCACATGTACATGTTCACTATGTACTCGACCATGAAGTGTATGAATTTTATAAGGTTATTTTGTCATCCAACATCTGAGTGTGATAGCCCCGCCCCTTCTGCTACGCAATTAAAGCTGCGACAGTTGAGTGCATAAAGTGCCCAACATTACATACTTAATTTTTTCTGTTAATTAAGTACAACATCTGGGTATTTAAAGTGCACTTTTTGGGGGGGAATTTTACAGTGTGAATTAGTGCAAATGCATGTAAATCAAATATGTTAATTAATTATCTTTTTAACACTTTAGTTAATGATATTTTTTTGCATTAACTAACTACATTTGTTACAGTATTTATTCATCTATGAAGTTTCCATTGTTAGTTCATGTTAGCTGAGGTCCATTAAATAATATTAACAGATACAACTTTGGATTTTAATAATGTATTTAATATTCAATGTATTTATGTTTAAATAATGTATTAGTAAATGTTGAAATTAACATATTTTAACATAAATATATTTTTCACTGTTAGTTCATGTTAACTTATGTAGTTAACTAATGTTAAGAAATGGAACCTTATTGTAAAGTGTTACCATTATCTTTTGTTAAGGCTGTTGTGGAAATTTAGGTTGAAAAAAAGCTCTAATTACCTCTGGTTTTATTTAACCTAACAGTGTTCTTTGAAGGTCACATGTTGATCAGCTTCTGTTCATTCTGAATGCAAAATTAGTAGCATAAAATGTAGATGACTGTATATTTACAGTGCCAGCCATATCACCCTGTAGCCCAAGACTGGTTGCCCACTGAAGCTAAGCAGGACTGAGCCTGGTCAGTACCTGGATGGGAGACCTTCTGGGAAAAACCAGGTTGCTGCTGGCCTCTGTACATCATGGCCTCCTAATCATCCCCATATTTATATATACACTAATTGGCTTCATCACGCTGTCTCCTCTCCACCAATTAGCTGGTGTGTGGTGGGCGTTCTGGCGCACTATGGCTGCCGTCGCATCATCCAGGTGGATGCTGCACATTGGTGGTGGTTGAGAAGATCCCTCTTCCATGTAAAAGCGCTTTGAGTGCAGAGAAAAACGCTATATAATTGTAATGAATTATTATTATATTGTTATGTTGCTTTCTTGCCCCTTTGGATAGAGGTCAAATACCATCAAATGTGGAATTATTATGATTTTTGTCACTTATAAAGATATGCCAAGACCATTTAACATTGTTTATTAATATACAAAAGTGTCTGAAATGTCATGTTCTGTCCTGTACTGTCTGTGTGCGTATTTAGAGCGATGCCCAGAGAAAGGCCACAGACATGTCAGACAGTTACGCCACGGCTTGTGTCTATTTATGGCAGATATGAGCATTTTAGATTACAGAATTATTGGAGCAAAAATATTTGTGGTGCAATAGTTGATGTGACTGAAGACAAGTCACACACACACACACATACTCTTTCGCCAAACAAAGAGTGAGCTTGAGTTCACGCTACAGTGATGATGTCAACCATATCTGAGTATGTTTTGGAAAACTCAAAGACCCATAAAGAAAAATATCCTTTTTAATTAACTGAATCAAGATGCAATAACTTCAGGAAAAAAAAAATATATATATATATATATATATATATATATATATATAAAAGGCATTTCAGTGTCTGTAGTGGTTTGACAGCAGTATGTACTGCATTATGGGGTATCGTTATGCAGCTGAAATAAGTTGTTTGACATGGCTGTAGAGTGCAATTGTTTACAAGCATGTATGCATAAATGCCCTGACAGATCTTCCGGCATTGTCCTTCCATATTTTTCAACCCAAACAAGGGTCAAAGGCGTATTAACAAACACATTTCTTACCACAGACATGTATAAGGCAAGTCATCCAGACTGAATAAGGCCTTGAGATTTATGCAACTTCAGACACTGAATCTCTTTCTTGTAAGTGGAAGATGATGATTATATGCTGTACTGGCTACTAAGGTCATGGAAAAGTTTTAATCCTTATAAATGTTGTATTCCAGGCACAAAAACGTCATGCTGCCTTCTAGGATACCTTGTTCCCTAAAGTAAAGTAAAGTAAAATAAAATAAAATACTATTTTGCCTGGAATTTTTCTGTGATATTTATGTTTATGGTGATTTATAGAGTTATGCAGTCAAAACCCGGAAGACTAATTCACCATGGTTTCCCTCAAGATTTTCCTATGGGGTTTTAAAATGTGTTTTTTTTTCAATTTACGAGCAAAACAAGGTCTGTGGTAAACATAACTTGACGATACTTGAATGTTTTTTCCTTTATAAACCCCATTATAAAATGACATAGGAAAATCTCAAGGGAACCAGTGGCGAATTAGTCTTCTGGGTTTTGAGGTTTGAGGTTATGTGAGGTTGCGTTACAGTTAGGATGCTAACTGAAGGCAGCTCAAGCTGTAGAGCCTGTGAACCACTTTTGTAGAAGCTAAAAATATGAAGATGAACAAGCAGAATTTTGTATGTGATCCTTTCAGATGGCCTAAAGTAAACAATGGATTTTAATTAGATTATAGGCCTTTGAAAATGAAACATTGGTTCGTTCTGCTGAGGTAAACGACCCTCCCTGTGCAAACACATTTTCTGTTTTCTCTTCACACAGTACCAAAGTGAGTCCCTTGCTACAAATTGAGGTTGAGCCAACATCTGATGTGAGTCATCCTGCTTCTATTGCAAATGTGTTCAATCATATGCTAAAACCTGAGTACAAACACTCTTAAAAATAAAGGTTCTTTATTGGAATAGATAATTCCATGAAGAACCATTAAAATCCATGAAACTTTTCCATTGCACAAAAGGTTCTTTACAATGAAAAAGGGTCTTTAGATTATTAGAATGTTCTTTACAGTAGAAAAAAATTATCTTTTAAGAACTGTTTACTGAAAGGTTCTTCGGGGAACCAAAGATGGTTCTTCTATTGCATTGCTGTGAAAATCCCCTTTTAGAACCTTTATTTTTAAGAGTTTTAAGATTCTATCTATCCATTATTCTTTATACACCTATCGCTCTATCATCTGTCTGTCTGTTAATCTGTCTGCCTGTCTATCCATCCATCCATCCATTATTCTCATCTGTCTGTCTGTTAATCCATCCATCCATCCATCTACCCATCTATCGTTCTATCTATTATTCTTTATATCTATCTCTCTATCATCTGCCTGTCTGTTAATCTGTCTATCCATCCATCCACCCATTATTCTTTATATTGATCACTCTATCATCTGTCTGTCTGTTAATCTGTCTATCCATCCATCCATCCACCCATTATTCTTTATATTGATCGCTCTATCATCTGTCTGTCTGTTAATCTGTTTTATAATCTGTCCATCCGTCTGTCTGTCTGTCTATCGTTCTGTCTATCTATCTATCATTCTATCTATTATTTTTTATATCTATCGCTCTATCATCAGTCTGTCTGTTAATCTGTCTGCCTGTCTATCCATCCATCCATCCATTATTCTCATCTGTCTGTCTGTTAATCCATCCATCCATCCATCTACCCATCTATCGTTCTATCTATTATTCTTTATATCTATCTCTCTATCATCTGCCTGTCTGTCAATCTGTCTATCCATCCATCCACCCATTATTCTTTATATTGATCACTCTATCATCTGTCTGTCTGTTAATCTGTCTATCCATCCATCCATCCATCCATCCATCCATCCACCCATTA
The DNA here is from genome assembly GCA_029959095.1 of Rhinichthys osculus. Lineage (NCBI taxonomy): Eukaryota > Metazoa > Chordata > Actinopteri > Cypriniformes > Leuciscidae > Rhinichthys > Rhinichthys osculus. Next base: position 9,237,796 of record JARWKJ010000004.1, on the reverse strand, counting down.
TTCTTTAAATTGATCGCTCTATCATCTGTCTGTCTGTTAATCTGTTTTGTAATCCGTCCATCCGTCTGTCTGTCTGTCTGTCTATCGTTCTGTCTATCTATCATTCTATCTATTATTTTTTATATCTATCGCTCTATCATCTGTCTGTCTGTTAATCTGTCTGCCTGTCTATCCATCCATCCATCTATTATTCTCATCTGTCTGTCTGTTAATCCATCCATCCATCCATCTATCGTTCTATCTATTATTCTTTATATCTATATCTATCTCTCTATCATCTCCCTGTCTGTTAATCTGTCTATCCATCCATCCACCCATTATTCTTTATATTGATCACTCTATTATCTGTCTGTCTGTTAATCTGTTTTATAATCCATCCATCCGTCTGTCTGTCTATCATTCTATCTATCTATCTATCTATCTATTATTCTTTATATCTATCACTCTATCATCTGCATGTCTGTTAATCTGTCTATCCATCCATCCATCCATCCATTATTCTTTATATCTATCACTCTATCATCTGTCTGTCTGTTAATCTGTTTTATAATCTTATAACCCATCCATCCCTCTTTCTCTCTGTCGTTTATTGTTGTGTTTATTGTTCCATTTATCTATCAGAACGAGGAAGGCAACGATGAGGCCGAGGGCTCAGCGGACGAGTTTGAGGAGATGAATCTTTCCCTCTTGTCTGCACGAAACTTCCCACGTAAGGCCAGCCAGACCAGCATCTTCCTGCAGGAGTGGGACATTCCCATGGAGCAGCTGGAGATCGGAGAGCTGATTGGGAAAGGCCGGTTTGGACAGGTCTACCATGGACGCTGGCACGGAGAAGTGGCCATACGACTAATTGACATTGAAAGAGACAATGAAGAGCAGCTGAAAGCATTTAAAAGAGAGGTGATGGCATACAGGAACACGCGGCATGAAAACGTGGTCCTGTTCATGGGAGCGTGTATGAGACCCCCTCATCTGGCCATCATAACCAGGTAGGCTTGAACAGAATTTTGTGAGTGACAACAGCTCAATATTTCCTTTACCTCACTTTTCCTGATCTTCTCTAATCAGCATGACCTCATAGCTTGCATTAGTAGCTGCTTTCAGCTTAATTTGAAACGACATGTCATTGGCCACAAATGTAAATGTAAGTGGCTGATTTTTTTTTTTAACATCTCAGGATTCTCAGAAGACATGTCAGCATTAGTATTATTAGCTATTAAAAACAAGTGCTACTTTAGCATACTGTCTGAACAGGAGATGGCCAATATTATTTCCTTCCTCCTGCCACACAAATTGGTGCTTCCTGTTTGTTTTTCTGCAAGCATATACTGAGATGCATGGCCACGGCCAAAAAAAGATTAAAAGATTGCAACAGAGGATTTAAATTTTCTTTTCTTTTTCTATAATGGAAGTGTTATCAAAATGTTTGATACCATTGACATTTCATAATTATCATCAGCAATTTAAATACCACAAAAAAAACTAATTCTAGCCTAAGTAAATAAAAACAGTTAAACAGACGGTGGTAAAATAACAACTAATTACAAGCAATAGGACAAAACTGCAATAGAACAAAGACACAAATGAAATAGATCTACTACATAAATTGTATAAAGTAATGAAATGTACAAAAACACTGCATATTCTTTACTGTGTAACTTAAATACATATTTTTCATTACAAAAGTGATTCAGTCAGGAGCAGTGAGGAATTTTCTCTTTGTCTTTTGTTGTTTGATTAACATTAATGACACAAACATCAGCAGGTACACTAACCTAAAGGATTATTAGAACACCTGTTCAATTTCTCATTAATGCAATTATCTAATCAACCAATCACATGGCAGTTGCTTCAATGCATTTAGGGGTGTGGTCCTGGTCAAGACAATCTCCTGAACTCCAAACTGAATGTCAGAATGGGAAAGAAAGGTGATTTAAGCAATTTTGAGTGTGGTATGGTTGTTGGTGCCAGACGGGCCGGTCTGAGTATTTCACAATCTGCTCATTTACTGGGATTTTCACGCACAACCATTTCTAGGGTTTACAAAGAATGGTGTGAAAAGGGAAAAACATCCAGTATGCGGCAGTCCTGTGGGCGAAAATGCCTTGTTGATGCTAGAGGTCAGAGGAGAATGGGCCGACTGATTCAAGCTGATAGAAGAGCAACTTTGACTGAAATACCCACTCGTTACAACCGAGGTATTCAGCAAAGCATTTGTGAAGCCACAACACGCACAACATTGAGGCGGATGGGCTACAACAGCAGAAGACCCCACCGGGTACCACTCATCTCCACTACAAATAGGAAAAAGAGGCTACAATTTGCAAGAGCTCACCAAAATTGGACAGTTAAAGACTGGAAAAATGTTGCCTGTTCTGATGAGTCTCGATTTCTGTTGAGACATTCAGATGGTAGAGTCAGAATTTGGCGTAAACAGTAGTGGTCGACCGATATGGGTTTTTTGATGGCCGATGCCGGTATCTTAAGAGAGCAGGATGGCCGATATAAGGCCGATATTTATATATATATATATATATATATATATATATATACATATATACATACACACACACACACATACATATTATATATATATACATACATACACACACACACACACACACACTTTATATTTATATAAATCAATATTTAATAAATTTGATAAATTTAATAAATATTTAAAAATCTTTAAAATAAACATGCTTAGGCCCTATACTTTAGATGGCAACTTCTTGAATCTGCAATCCTATTACAGATGTTTTCACAAATAAAGTAATTGTTTAAAAATATATGAATATGGGAATAAAAAGTAAGTAAACACTGTAACAGGGCACTCAGTAATCTGGTAATTAATCAGTAATCCCTGATAATCATATTTTTTCAAATAAAGACTTTTTTTTTTACTTTGACTTTTGACAAGGTTTAACGCTAATTTTACATACAGCAGCACACAGTGAAAACGACATGAATATGACACAGTGGGCCACTGGATATAGCACAGCATATTTTAAAATGAAGGATTTAAAGTGTTTCGATCGAGTCTCATGTGAAGCTGATCTTCTGTTCGCATTTACTCACTTCACACGACCGTCATTCGCAGTCACACGTTTATGCCGGCTAGCGGCTACAAATGCACACTTCACAAGATATCACAGCTGGACTCTGACAGAGATCGTAAACTAATGAAGACGGAGAATGTGAGTGAGCGCTGTGTGATCAGGCGCTGCCATTCTCTTCTCAGGTGCTGGTGTTCTCAGCGCCGCCCGTCAAAATAAATGTCCGCAGTGCCGTTAAAATAAAAGTCCCGCTTCCAACACATTGGCCAATCAGAAAAACTGATCGGCCGATGCCGATATTTAAAAAAAGCCAAATATCGGCCGATATATCGGTCGTGGCGATATATCGGTCGACCACTAGTAAACAGAATGAGAACATGGATCCATCATGCCTTGTTACCACTGTGCAGGCTGGTGGTGGTGGTGTAATGGTGTGTGGGATGTTTTCTTGGCACACTTTAGGCCCCTTAGTGCCAATTGGGCATCGTTTAAATGCCACGGCCTACCTGAGCATTGTTTCTGACCATGTCCATCCCTTTATGGCCACCATGTACCCATCCTCTGATGGCTACTTCCAGCAGGGTAATGCACCATGTCACAAAGCTCGAATCATTTCAAATTGGTTTCTTGAACATGACAATGAGTTCACTGTACTAAAATGGCCCCCACAGTCACCAGATCTCAACCCAATAGAGCATCTTTGGGATGTGGTGGAACGGGAGCTTTGTGCCCTGGATGTGCATCCCACAAATCTCCATCAACTGCAAGATGCTATCCTATCAATATGGGCCAACATTTCTAAAGAATGCTTTCAGCACCTTGTTGAATCAATGCCACGTAGAATTAAGGCAGTTCTGGAGGCGAAAGGGGGTCAAACACAGTATTAGTATGGTGTTCCTAATAATCCTTTAGGTGAGTGTATATTAGGATGCTGTCACTTTATGCATTGATCTAATATACTGATACACATGCGCTTTCAACTGTTTACATTCACTTAAGACAAAAATGACTGTTTATGAGGATACAAGCAAAGATAGGCATTTTGACACATAAGTATGTGTATTTGACCGTTCAAGCCCAATAAGGCGACAAAAATAACTCAGTTCAATACTCTCACTCTATGAGCGGCTTCATGTGTGCGCGTCTCTCAGACAGTGTGCTCACATACCAAAATAAGTTCTCTTTCGCTGCTTATTGCACCTCAACGGTTTAAAATCCCTTGCATGCAAATGATAAGCTTTTGTGACGGCGCAGCACGGCAACATCACGTGAGTGTAACAACGATAGACACGGCATTCCAAAATCCTTACCGGCTGGTGAGTGTGTGTGTGTGTGTGTGTAAACATACATAAACAATAAATAAATATATTAGCCAATATTTAAATGTACATCTGACTTGTTCAGTATTTAGTATTCAGCATTTCCAGCTAAAATTGCTAAACAAGAATCATTTCAGTTTATTGACAAATTGTTTTCATTTGGCCAAACACTGGTACACATTTATTAATGTCTAATCCTAACTAATTTTAGCGCATGATTTTGTGTATTACTATTAACAAAGACAAAAGTTATAATGATTTTATTCATAGTCCTTAATCATAGCAAAGCAGGCCCAAACAAACAAATTGTGAAATAATTGCTTGAAATGGGCTCTTTCTTAAAAATAAACATTGACATAAATATTGATTGTTTTTCTTAGCATTGTTATGAGTGATTATGCATTGATTGCTTTCCATATTACCCCTGCACTGTGGAATAAAAGTTTGGCTTTTGCTCACAAATGCTGTGTGTACAACATAATTGCACTGGAATGTCAGAGCCTGTTATTATTTCGAATAGTCGGTCTTGACATTATTAGTGTTAACAGCTGAAATGTGATGCACTCAAGACATTTCCTTCGTGACGGCATATATACAGAGTTCAGCATTTGCATTTGTACGTCACATTTTTGAACGGTCCCACACTGTAAAAGGCCAAAAGGCCAGAGTGATGCAAAATAAATGAGCGTCATACCCTGAATCCTTTATGAATATGTATAAAGGGAGGAAGAGGGCAGCCTTGGGAAAGATGCACATGTCTTCGTCAGGTGTCACAGTAGGAGCTCGGGTGTCTCTCTCCTCCTTCCTGCCGAGGTGAAGTTCATGGCTCACTCAGCATCATTAGTAACAGCACTCAAATCTGCTTGTGTGTAAATACAGAATAGCATGTTGAAGTATGAACACGTATCATTTCTGTGCTAACACATGTTTCATATGATAATGTAGGTTGTAGGTTCAAACACTGCAAGTGGTGATCCATGAACTTTTACCATTGTGACCTAGAGCGAAGTGTTTGGTTTGTCAAATGACCCTACCTTAATTTCCCATCATTCTCAGTGGCAGCATAAGAATGTAAATGGATAAAATACATAATATTGCATTTTGACTACTGGTTTTCGCCTACTGCTTTCACAGGATGTTCTGTATCAACAAGCTAAATAAATAACATTCATAATGTATAATACATTGAAAAAATACAATCATGATTTAAAACGTAACTAGATAAAAAACGTTAAAAACAATCTTTGATGTTGGCTTTGAGATAGCCTCGCAAACATTTTAAAGTAGGTTTCAAATCTTGAAGGTTTAAAGAGACCATATTATCTATAAGTCTTGATTTTTTTTTTTTTTTTATGTAAAAAAAAAAAAAAAAACATTATGTCCCCCATATTTTACATTGTGGCAGCACCTCTCTTCCCAGTCTGTCAGTAACGGTCTCTATGAAGCCCCTCCTTCTGAAAAGCCCAATGTGCACTGATTGGTCAGCTGGACCAGTGTGCTGTGATTGGTCAACCGCTTTGAGCGTGCTTCGGAAATGTCACACCCCTTAACATAACCACAAATGTCAAAATACTACTAACGCAACTGAACTTGGCCTCATCCCTTTATTTTACATTTGCCTTGGGCATGAATTATTTAAATGAGGAATATTGTGACGTGTTCGTTCCTCGAAAAAAACTCAAGAGAACAACTGAGTCATTTCAGGGAGTTCAGAAACAGTGCTTAATAATATATAGATAGATGGAAAGTTTGATAGATAGATAAATTGGGAAAATAGTCAAATGTATTTTGTATGACCCTGTAATGTTACTGTTCTTTATTTCGGCAAGGATCGTTTTGAAAACCTGCAATATGCACAAGAAGCTTTCCAGTCTACATGAAATGAATATATTTTGATGTTATGGTCACTGCTGATGTCTAATAAGTGTTTTGTTGTTGTTTTTCTCCGTTGTAGCTTGTGTAAGGGCAGGACCCTCTACTCAGTGGTACGAGATGCAAAAGTTGTTCTCGACGTGAACAAGACTAGACAAATCGCACAAGAGATGGTGAAGGTAAGTGTTACTGATGTGAAGTCAGGGTGAAGACCGTTTGCTAAATGTCAGCTAAAATTGATTCAGCAGTCATTTTGAAAAACATGGTAGTGTTGGAAAGTACTGTATGTACCTGTACTGTTCCTTTATACAGCCTGTGATTACATTCAGGGCTGGACGATTAATCAGAATAAAACCAAAATCGCCATATGGCTTATGGCACTGTGTTCTGGTACAAGCAAGCAGCTCATGATAAAGTTTTTGATAATTTTTTTTTAAAGATTATTTTTTTTTGCTTATAATGTGCATTTGGGAAGGTGCTACAAACAGGCACAGCAAACCTGGAAGCCTCCCCCCCTTTTAATCACATTTTAAATTGAAAGTTTTATCAGAAAAATTCACAAATAGGCTTTTTGCAGCCCTAATTACATTAACTCCTTTTTTCCAGGGCATGGGCTACCTACATGCCAAAGGGATCCTTCACAAAGATATGAAATCCAAGAATGTATTTTATGACAACGGGAAAGTGGTCATCACTGACTTTGGCCTGTTCACAATATCTGGTGTTCTACAAGCAGGCAGGTATGTAAAAATACACACAAACACACATAATTAAGACTTGCAATGTTTTCGAAAGAAATCTCTTCTGCTCACCTAGACGGCATTTATTTGTTCATACATAAAATCAAACAATTAATCAAACAATTCTTCAGTCACATGATCTTTAAAAAATAATTAAATGAATACTTTATTCAGCAAGGATGCATTACATTGATTCAAGTGAGAGTAAAGACATTTATAATGTTACAAACAAAATTCAAATAATTTTATGATCAAAAATAGTGTGAAAACAGTAATATTGAGAAATATTGATCAAATAAATTCAGATTTGGTGAGTAGAAGAGACTTCTTCCAAACTTTTTACCGCCAGTGAATTTGTTATCATTACTTTTCATCTTGTACTGTATGAATATGTTCACTGAGCTTATTGTTTCGCATTCTGGAATTGCCTCGTTCGCATAGGATACGTGTGATATTGCCTTAAACATTGGCCAACATTAGGTATCTAAGGCCCTGTTTACACCTGGTATTAAGGTGCGTTTTGGTCGTTCCGATCACAAGTAGAAGAGGGAGACACATAGGCCTACCCGTTTACACCTGGTGTTTTAATCCGTCTCTTTTGTCCACTTTCAAACCACTTCTGTCCTGATTTCTTCAAGGGGCGTAAATGAATGGGCTTTTTCCGATCTTTTGATCTAATGGACTAAATAAGCTCACACAATTTACATATGAACGCGACCGGAGACGACGGGAAAATATCAAATATCAACTTTCGTTTCTGCTCTGACAGCTGCAAGACCACACCGAACGCTGTGAGTGTGTGTTAGAAATCAGGAACGGTGAGAGAACATTGTGCTTGGTATGTTTTTTTGTCTTCTAACCAAATTTGGGTCTCCTGTCAACAAAGTTAAAATCCCGTCTGGCTATAGCGCACTTCCCATAATGTTTACGCATTAGTTCAATAAGCGGAGAGTAGATGGTCTTTTTGCAGCTGTTCGAACACATTCGCGTCTGCACTACGAAAGCAATCCAGTTGAATGCGTTTTCGACTACCTCTGGAAGTGGTCGAAAGTGGACAAGCTCTAAGCCTTTTAGACCCCGTTTACACCTGTATTTAGCGTCGTCCACTTGTGATCGGATTGAAAAACGCATCTTAATACAGGTGTAAACAGGGTCTAAGAAGGCAACATGATGTTTCTGGCTACTGTACCTTTAACGCGAGTGTGCCTGTGATGCTGTTAGATGCTGTCTAGATAGGTTGTTCACTGAAAACGAGAGTAGTCGTCTGAGCTCTGATTATAAGCTAGGTGTCGTCTGTAGAAGAGTGACAAATGTACAGCCCATCACACTCTACATGTGGCAGGCCATTAATAACGTCCTTAAATTCCGTAATGACTTTCAGAACTGCTTATTAAAAACCAAAGCCTGTAATTATTAAAGTGTGGGCCACAGAGCTAAATCCAATTTGACCTTCAGTGTTCTCATGGTTCTTCATAAATGTATGCTTCAATGAGTTGAAGTAGCAGCAGATGTTATCGACACACAAGCGTTTGACAGAACTTCAATAACTTTTATCAGGGTAACTCCCTCTAGCAATGTCAGTGCACTGCAGAAATATGAATAGATATTCATGTCTAAACATATTCAAGTTCTCATATAGTGCACATGTTATATATGGACTATTTTTATGCTTTTTAAAGCTTGACAGTATAAAGCCAGAAACATAATTTACAAAATGACATGAAGGACATGGAAGCCTGGCCAACACCCGTTGTACTGCACATACTTAAAGAGGACCTTTTATTATTTTTCATTTTTTTCATTTTCAACCTTCTTTAGGGTGTAATGTTGCTGTTTGAGCATGAAAAAGCTACAGTCACTCCAAAGGGAGTTATTCTCGATATCAGTGCGCACTGTTTCTGAACTTCCTGAAACGCCTCGATTGTAGTCTTGAGCTTTCTTCTGGGAACGCACACGTCACAATGTTCCTCATTTAAATAATTCCCACCCAAGGCATGTGCAAAATAAAGGGGCGGGGCCTGGTTGAGTTGTGTAAGTATTGTGTTTAATCTCGTAGTTAAGGTAAGGGGCGTGACATTTCCAAAACACACTCAAAGCAGTGACCAATCAACACACAGTCCAGCCGTCCAATTCGCCTTTGGCTAAGCCACACCCTAGAATGTAGATTGACCAATCACAGCGCAGCCAAGATTGAGCTCCCACAGAGGTCCGACACTTTTTCACAATGCTCCATTGACTTTAACACAGGCGTCTCATATTTTTGGCCTCGGCAGGCTAATACCATCGTAGTTTTATCAAAAATATGGTTAAACGTTGTGCCTGGGGCATTTGTAACACAGATACGCGTTTCCCAGAGAGGTTGGAGGGGGGGGGGGGGGGGGGGTGGGGGGGGGGGGGGGGGGCATTTTTTTCCCTTCCCAAACCGTAGTCAAATCCTGACAAGTGTCGTCTAGCACACACTGCTAATAAATACAACGTTATACTCGCGTAGTCCGTTTGCTTTGTAACAACGATTATAGAAGTGAATAGAGACCTACCCAGCTTTGCATGAACACTAGTGTTGCTCCTTGATATTGTTAGTCCCAGCCTCCGTCTCGATTTGTAGGAAGTTTGATACAATTTCAGCAGGAAGAGCTGTCACAGCATAAGCCATGTTGATACCAGAGCCCAGATGAAGTTTGTTTGTCGGACGTAGCAACAGTAACTAAGGGGGGCGGGGCTTAGCCAAAGGCGAATTGGAGTCAGCTAGAATATGTTTTCATGCTTGAATGTTCAAAAACAACTTATTTTTCATATATTTTACATTGTGGCGGCACCTCTCTTCCCTGTCTGTCAGTAACGCTCTGTTTAGCTCCTGTCTCTATGAAGCCCTTCCTTCTGAAAAGCCTAATGTGCTCTAAAAACAAAATCAAGACTGTAAAAGAGCATAATATGACCTCTTTAAATAGTTCTCCAATTTTTTTTTTTTTTACTCACCCTCATGTTGTTCCAAACCTGTACAACTTTTATCTGCAGAACACAATTTCGAAGGACGTTGGGGTCAAAAACAGCATTGGACCCCAATGACTTTCATTGTATGGACAAAAAAAGACAATTCAAAATGTCTTCTTTTATGTTTCACTAAAGAAAGAAAATCATACAGGTTTGGAACAACATGAGAATTTCCATTTTTGTGTGAACTATCCCTTTAATGTTACACATTTCAGAACGCAACAATGCGTGAAATCGAGCTTTCATAGCTAGAAGCTTTTCCATTCACGATGACGATGAGCGATATTTTTGAGTCTATCCACTGAGCAAGCATTTCCCTTAGGTCACTTCATTTCAGTTTCAATTTAAAATCAATATTCAATGTTACAAATACTCAGTTAATTATGTTTTAATGCCATTTTCGCCAAGTAATTAAATCAATTCCCCCTGTGTATGTGATGCGGGTGAGGATTTTGGCATTCATTTATTTATGATTGAGAGTCATAATACAGAACACAAGGAAAAAGCGCAACATTTATACTGAATAACAGCTACCTTGACATCCTGTTTGGCTCCGTACTAATCACCTCCACCACCTTCTTAATTGAGTACCACACAGTCCTTAGCCTACAAATAGGACCGCTGTCTATATATTTCTGTCTCCTTCAAGAGACAAAGACTTAAAAGAAGCCTTCTCCGCCACACTCCTTTGAACAGGAAAACCCATGAAAAAGGGTATCCGATGGATGTGTTCTGTTGCTCTCTTGCAATGTATGAAAAGGAAAGATCCTCTTCTTTATGGCCGAATGAACTCGGAGATATTCCTTCCTCCAGGCAAGGCCATTGAATCACTGTGAACAGTGGCAGACGTTTGATTTGTTTTGTAAATTTGTGACATACTCCATATATCTCGATTATTCACCAGTTTTGAACGGGCAAACAGAAGGGTCATAAGAGGACATGTCCTCTTGTACGGTGCATTGAATTTAACAGGCTACACTGCAAAATCATAATTGTTTATTTATTATTATAATATTATTATTTATTGTTTTATAATAATAACATTTATTCCAGCATTACAGCAATGAGCATGAGGGAAATATGATAAGAGTGATGTCATGCTAATTTATAATTAATTGATAATTAATACTGCCATGATTTACACTTTACCATGTAATAACTATATAGTTTTATAATTTTATTTAGCATTAAGTCAGATCTATTTTTAGGAATATTAAAATGTACTTGCATTGTGATATTATTTTGAAGACAATTAAGCTCATTCAATTTAATTTAATGAAATAAATACTGCCTTAATTTACACACGCCTCCATTTACATAATTATATAATAATAACTTATTACATTTATGAGAATGAGGGAAATATGATAAACGTGATAAATAGTTGACCTTGAGTTGAGTGTCATGGAAGGCGCCTAATAAATAAAATGTGTTATTATTATTATTATTATTAAATATGATGTCATGTTAATGTAATTTAATACTGCCATGATTTATACACACTTTACCATTTAAATACTTATACAATTTTATAATTTCTACATTTATAATAATATTTTTTTCCCCCCAGCATTACAGTAATGAGAATGAGGGAAATATGATTAATGTGATTAATTTGATGTCATGCTAATTTATACACACACTTAATCATTTACATAATTGTATATTTTTACATGCATTACTATAACATTTTTACAGTATTACAGAAATGATAAAGGGAAATATGAATGCGATAAAGAAGATGTCATGTAATAATAATGCCACAATGCAAAACATCTCAATAAGACGTTAAGCAAATCTGTCCTAAACATGTTCTTGACCGGTTTAGAGAGATTCGGCAACATCTAAACAGTGTTCAGTTCTTGCCGTCACCAATCAACAGTCCTGAAACACTATTTGAATCTACTTCTTTGTTTTGATTTGATATGTTTATTAGTGTATTGAGACGTTTAATAAAGTCTTTGGCTTTGAAAGTGCAGTAAATTATCTGGGGCAACATGAAGCGTTTGCCACCACTGATGACCGTGATGATGTTGATGTTGTTCTGGCACTCGTCCCGTTTGTGTTTGCGCGTCTCGCCTCTTTGAAAATGTTTTCTTTGGCATTGAAAGCAGTAAATCAACATCCCCGATGGAGCGATATTACAAACGCTCGCGCCCATCGGTTCATCTGATTATGAGGCTGATTTCGCACAAGTGTGTTTACATATGTTGGCAGTGATTACCGGGGGAAAAGCTGACGTCTCCACAGCGACAGGTTTACATTGCAGCCATTGTTGATCAAGTGTCTTGGATCGGTTGCGTTCTGATCAGCCCACTTCTACACCTCCGCAGCCATGTGAATTATTTTCAGGAGTTATTAGGTGGAAGGGATAGTATTTGAGAGCGGTCATCAGAGACGCGCAGGCTCTAGCATAATTATGAATTGTTTATCTGAAAAGGCACAAGTCTGGCTCTTAATAACATGATTTTACATTGGTTATGTATTATGATGATTCAGGACCTGACTGGGTATTGTAATACGATCTGATTATTCTGGGATTTGGTTCTGTTTGAAATTCCACATCCATCTAAGGCAACATTTATCAGGCTAGTGAGGCTGTGGACAAACTCGTACTGAAATGTCAAGGTTTCGTTATGAGGGTTTGTGTGGGTTTGAGTCTTTTTGAGAGATGAAGTCATTGGAATTTTACTCTGGACAGGCTGCCCAGATTTGAGACAATAGCAGTTTTAATGTTATGGAAGACCCAAGAGGTCATGCTTTTGTCTTGATTCTTGTCTTAAATAAGGGTCAATATTTGCCCCTGAAATCGATTTTTTGGGGGGCTTTTTTTCTACTTTTATGTAAGTATTAAAACACCGTCCCCTTGTTTCCAGACTAAAATGCATGTTTGAGCTGTTTTAACTGAATGCAACTTGCAATGGCATATCGAAAAATATGTCAGTGCCATTGTTTCACACCAGATATGTAAGTAATGTGTAAGCACATTATGTGCACGTGTAAGTAAGCACAACACTAATGTGTTTTTAAGGCATGTTTATAAAAGCTACTTAAATGCCTCTAATTGAACTAAGGCCTAATCTTGATTTAACTTAATCTAAGCACTGTTTGTGAGACCAGGCCATTATGTCATATTTTATGATAGATATATTGCATTAATTTATTCAAATGAAGTCTTACTCTGCATATTATATAAGATGTTGCATAAATAAATATTCATTAGACATATTTATAAATATAGTATTTTTTATTCTGTATAGTGAAAGTTTTGTGGGCACTTGTGTAGTACTCCATAAGCTTACAAATCAACTCTGTCAGACATAAAACCTGATGGAGTTGACAAAACTGAATATTTTTCTCGACTTAACCACATGTTGTACATTGGAGCAATTTAGTTGTCCCCCACCTCCCCCCCCCCCCCCCCACCCCCCCCCCCTCCCCCCCTCAGTTATAGCTTGAACATATCATATCAAAAATGGCAAGATTTATCCCACAACTATTTACAGAAAATATTACGCTGGGGTGTTAAATGTCACATGTTAAAGATGTGACTGCCGAGACTTCTACATTTTTTGTATAAAATATATATATTTTTTAAATAAAAAGAATTTCAGGACTGTGTGGTACTGTGAGATCCACAATGAGCAGGAAATAGGAGAAGGGGTCCTCAGAGTTAAAAGATGACCATGACATTGCCTGATTTATTCAGAATTGTAAAAAAAAAAAAAAAAAACTTGGAGTTGAAGCAAAGCGAGGACACAATTTTGATAGGCTTTTTTTTAAAATGGAAAATATAATTCAAGAATTACTTTTTGTATTGCTTGATATAGATGCTTGATAAATTATTTAAAAAAATAAAAGCAATGAATGTCCTTAGTATCCAGATTTCCTTTAGATGTAACACTTTTTTGTTGTAGCTGAATTTCTTTATTTTTAACATAAAAAAGGGTTTTGTTTTGTCCCTGATCTCAAGAATCAGTGATACACAAACACACTCAATTTTGAATGGTAGTGTATCACGGTTTCCACAAAAATATTATGCAGCGCACCTGTTTTCAACATTGATAATAATAAGAAAATATTGTAAAATGTGTAAATAAAATAATAAAGAAAGAATTGTAGAGGGTGTTTTTTGTCAATTTCGATGGCATTTTCCCCAAAGCCCCCATTCATTCCTGCCCCTGGTTTGGAGGTGTATTATATATCATGGGTGATTGAGTTTGTTTTTACTTGGATCAGACATTCAGTCAAGCTGAAACAGCTCTATGTCTGTCAGTGATAGACCACTTCCAGTGTACAAGTTTCCAGACTGCAGCACAACACGATACTTTGAAAAGTATCGAAGAGTTTCTGTTTAGTACCAACTATCAACTTTGTATTCAAATTTAAAAATAGATTTAGAAATAAAGTATAGAGCTAAAAACTGATTGTGAATTGTGTAGCTCGGATAATGACAATTTAATGAGAAATATCTTTGTTGAGATCTGAAACTACAGAAGATACATCTGAGATTTCCAGAGTAGCTGTTTTAGAAAATCATTTGGAAACAGGAGATTAATGCAAAAGTCTCCATTTGATCTGTCTAGGGGAAACGAAGTTCAAAAAGAGATCTCATTTGTCGATAATCGGACTATGCAAGACTAATAGTCGCTTATTGTATTTCTATGACAGTATTGTCACTATAATGATCTTTTGGTTTGTTTTCTGACCTTTTGCGTAGTACAAATAAATCGAACTCGAAGCATTGGTGTGTTGTGACGGATTACGTATTAAACTTCAGGTTCTTCTCTCTCTCTCTCTCTCTCTCTCTCTCTCTCCAGCCGGAGAAAGGATAAGCTGCGGATCCCAAGCGGCTGGCTGTGTCATCTGGCTCCTGAGCTCATCCGTCAGCTCTCCCCCGAGACAGCAGAAAACCAGCTTCCCTTCTCCAAACAGTCTGACGTCTTTGCCTTTGGGTGGGTCCCTCTCTGTCGCCAATCACTGCTTCTCTGCTTTTTGTCACTCAGGAAACCAACGGAATCCAAATATTATTTACAGAAATAAGCTTATGACCGTTTCTCTCCACATTTAACGTGCTCTTATAATGTCAGCATAACCATTTTTGGATTCTAAATCTAGAATGTAATCACATTTCGTTAAGAAACGTGTTTAAAACACATGAATTGCGTTGCATTAGGACAGTTTCAAACTAAGTGGCATTTATTTGAAAGTAAGCACATTTTTTTTTGAAGCAAAACATTCATCAAAAATAAGTTTGTTTGGGTTTAAATGATAGTTTGTTTTGGTAAATTTCTTTATTATAAAATAATACTGTAGATATTGTGGACAGTAAGATAAAAAAAGAAATTAATATATCTTTAATTTTAATAAATTGGATGTATAAAATTAATCAAAAGTGACAGTAAAGATGTTTAAAATAATAATACAAAATATTTCTAATTCAAATAAATGCTGTTCATCAAAGAATCCTGAAAAAAAAAAACTCAGTTTCCACAAAAATATTAACTTTCAACATTGATAATAATATGAAATGTTCCTTGAGCAGCAAATCAGCATATTAGAATTATTTCTGAAGGAGTATTGATGCTGAAAGTTCAGATTTGCATCACAGGAATTACGCTTAAAATATATACAAATAGAAGACAATTATCTTCAACAGTTCTTTTAAATTTCACAAATTTAAATCAAAATTTATAAACAAATCAATGCAGCTTTGGTGAGCATAAGAGACTTCTTTCAAAAACATTAAATTGCAATAAAAAACGTACTGACTGAATTTATGTATCCACTATGTAACCACCAGTTGAATAAAAGACAAAAGCAAAATGTCTCAGAGAAGTGACTTTGTGAGTTTTGAGAAAATCTCCAGCATTATTTGCATGCAGATGCCACTTCGTTTGATATATTATCTAATCCAGTGCCATTCATAGATTTATAAGTGTCACTTAAGCATCCAAATACATTTGGGATATCCAACCAGATAAACCGAAATCTTTTTTCCGTTTAAATCCGTCTCTTTAATCGCTACCGTGGCCATATGAAAGTACAGCTCAGCTATCAAATGTTATGAAAATGACATTGTGTGAATGACCACGCATGATCATGAAATCACAATAATACACGAAATCAAGAATCCGGCTCTTTAGGATTCATCAAAGAATTGATTCTCTCGGTGCTCAGCTTTCACTAATCAGAATGTATTCACATGAGACGGCATGCGGAACTGAACCTCCATCTGTACTCATCTCTACCTGACCCGGGCCTTTCCAGAGGCAGTGAGTGTGTGGGCCAAATGAATAAAAGAATGGATGGATGGATGGTTGAGGAAATGAAGGAATGCTGCTCTGTTGGGTCCTAACACAATTGCGTCCTCAGCTGTTCTCTCCATATGGAGGCTCTGTCACACTGTCATTCTACGGGAGCCAAATACAGCACCCACGCAAGCTGTCCAGCTGGTCACACTAAAGGGACATTACCTAGAGGTGACCCCAAAGCAATGCTCCCTATTGTCCCTTCTGCCTCTCTTTTCACTTCCGTTGTTCTCTGCGAGCGCCGTGTTTTAATGCGGCAGAGAGTTCGCATTGGCTTTTAACAGCAGCTGTGGGATAGGTTATGCCTGTAATGCTCTCGTGTTCTGTTTTATGGACACTTTCTGTATGCACTGTACATTACACTTCCGGTAAAAAAGTTTGAAATATTTTTTGAAAGTCTCTTATCAAAAATACCGTAAAAAGAGTAATATTGTAAAATATTATTACAATCTAAAATACATTTTCAGCATCATTACTCCAGTCTTCAGTGTCACATGATCATACAGAAATCATTATAATATGCTGATTTGCTGCTCAATTATTATAGGTGCTTAATTATTAATACCGGTTCTTATTATTATCATCAATGTTAGAAAACTCTGATCGTTTTTTTTTTTTCAGAATTCTTTGATGAATAGAAAGCTCAAAAGAACAGCATTTGTTTGACATAAATGTCATTTGACAGCATTTCATTATAATGTCTTTACTGTCACTTTGGATCAATTTAATGGATCCTTGCTGAATAAAAGTTTTTTTTCTTTTTCTTTTTCTCACTTACCCTAAACTTTTTAATGGTAGTGTACCATTTTTTCCACAAAAATATTAAAATTGTTTTCAACATTGGTAATATAAGAAATGTTTCTTAAGCAGCAAATCAGCATATTATAATGATTTCTGAAGGATCATGTGACACTAAACACTGGAGTAATGATGCTTTGATCACAGGAATTACTTTTCATAAAAATATGTTTAAAAACATGATATTTATGATATTTTACAAAATGATATGATAAAATAAATAAATGCAGCCAAGGTGAGCATTAGAGACTTATTTCAAAAACATTAAACAAGCCAAATTATTCCAAACTTTTGGATGTAGTGTATGTTATGTTGTAACTAAAACAGAACATTCTTTCTATGTAAATTAGGCTAATTATAGTATGCGCATTATTCAACACTGTTTGCCTGGCACAATCAACTTTGCTTTCTGTGGGCGGTAAATGATTTGTTATTAAAAAAAGAGATGTTTTATATACGGTTTCTAGCGATCATGGCAGTAGTAATTCATCAAATGATGATCAAATGATGTAGAAGACGCTGTCACCGGGCATATGTCCAGATTCGCACTTTCAGCATTTTTGAGAGATGATTTAGGTGTCTGGATCACAGTGGTAAAGTACACACAAGATCAGGTATGGTGCATTCTCTACAACCAAGCTCTAAGAAATCACCGGCAAGATTGGAAATGCACCATGCAAATTGCGTTCAGCGCAATTTTTTTTGCATGCAATATCATTGGTTGAAAATGCAATTCATTCTTAGTGAATTCCCCACTTCAGTATTGCAAAAGCCATCTCAATTACATGTTTTCTTTTCTCTCTCACACAAGTCTCAGCAAGCTGCACGTTTCACGTTTGGCTTTAAATTGCAGAGCGCGGATGATTGGCCTTTTCAGCAGGGCTCTTCGTTCAATGATTGTTAATTAGCTCTTAAGTGTGGTTTAGTAAACTTTAACACGAGCATGCTCTTTAGAGCAGAATACTGTGTTTTTCAGCAGTCAACAGCACCTCAAAGTCATTTATTAATTATCTCGGATGACTCCTCCTGACTACATCGGCTTCAGGGAACGCATAGTGCACCAGTGGTGCTTTACTGTACTGCTGTATTGCGCTCTCTAAGGGAGGCGCGAGTCCTCGTCCTTACACACACAAACACACACACACACACACACACACACACACACACACACACGTGATATACTTGCGAGGAGTTTCATATTACTTTTTGTTCTTCTCAAGTTAAATTATAATTAAGATCTACATTTATTTTTTTGAAACATTTGAACATGGAACATTTTTGGCCCTCATGGGTGTAAAAAAACAGGTACACTCTCAAACTTGTGAACACATATTTGGAAAATAACTATCCTATCATTCTTCAATTAAGCAAATTATAATTTAGAATGATGGCTTTATTCATTCAATTTTATATAAAGAATTTATTATTTATTTAAGACTTTTTTTGCCCATTTATGAACCATTATATTTGTCTTTAAGAGGTTTTACTAAATTTGTCAGGGCACTACATTCTTAAATTAAAAATTAGATTAAATTTATTAGGATTTGTAGATTTATTCATTTTATATAATTGAAATAATATATTTTAATAAAGACATTATTTGGGCTATTTAGTTTAGAGGTTTCCTGTATATTTACGTGTTTTTTTGTTTGTTTTTTTGACCCTCACAAGTATAATGAAACAACACTCACACTCACATTTATACATATAGACTTGCAATGTTCTTAAAAGTTCTCAAAATTAGAATTAAGATTTATAGATGTATAAAAAATTTATGTGATGCTATTCCCTAGGCTATTTCAGATGTTCCTAATTTTGTTTTGAAGGTCTCCTACAATAGGTCCAAGTTAAAAAAACACAAATCTTCTCATAAAATACATTGCAGCATCACCTCTTTTCTCACAGTGTCTGAAACGGATCGATAAAGGGATTCCTCCTTTCCGAGAGCCTACTCTGCTCTGATTGGTCAGATGGTTCAGTCTGTTGTGATTGGTCTACTGCTTACAGCGCGTGTCTTCTCAACGCTTCTTCATCAGGGCGGGTCAAAGTAGGCATTGTTTGCAGGCAGCCATTGAAGATCATGCATTATGCAAATGTGTTACGAACCTACGTAGGCTCATGCAGGAAGTAAGACTGGAAACACTAACGACTCGTTTCAGGCAGTTCAGAATCGGTTCTTAAATTTGGGAGACATAAATCCCATTTGTTGTGCACTTTGATCTTTGAAACTTTGCAGACTATCACAGTTATATAACGCACTTCATGAAAGGTAATATCCGAAATAGGGGCACTTTAAGACATTATTCAGCCCGTTTATTTGCTTTTGATAGGTTTTATTAAATTAGTGACAACATTTTTATACATTTGACCCTCACAAGTATAGACAAACCAGTACATGCACATTAACCCTCGTATGTGTCATATGTTTCAGCACTATCTGGTACGAGCTCCATGCGCGCGAGTGGCCCTTTAAGAACCAGCCAGCTGAAGTCATTATCTGGCAGGTGGGAAGTGGAATGAAGCCCAACCTCACTCAGATAGGCATGGGCAAGGAGATATCCGTGAGTATTTCCATATACCTCACTAATGCGGATAAGCAAAACATACGGGGAAGTCTGAATACTACCAACTTTACACAAACAAAGCTATCAGAATATATTGTACGAGTCACGTGAACCACTTTTATTGTGCTTTTACGGAGCATGAAAGTCCCAAAAGAGGCTATTCAATCTATTTTTATTGGAAAAACCCGACTCGGACATGCTTGACTTGCTTTTAGATCGTGTGAAAGTATATGAACAGATTCTTCTTTCCTGTGTAGGACATCCTGCTGTTTTGTTGGGCGTATGAACAGGAAGAGCGGCCCAGCTTCTCCAAGCTCGTGGATCTACTAGAGAAACTTCCGAAACGCAACCGTCGCCTGTCTCACCCAGTTCACTTCTGGAAATCAGCTGAGTATGTGAAATGAGCTAAACTCAAAAATGCCAGTTTATATACAAAAAAACCGAATGAACAAAAAAAGAAAAACCCCAACAAAACAATCGTTAAAATGGAGTCAGTCGACGCGACTGAGAGAATCTACCGAGAGTCGCTTCTGGATGGTGCATGTATTCTGCTGTATTTAGCAACGTTTCCTAAAAGCAGTGATCATTTAGCATATTTAGAGCACACAGTATTTTCTGGTGTATCGTTTGGTCATGAAAGAGAGATGTTTTCTCTTTTTTTCAGTTGTTGGTTTTGCTAAATGTTTGATCTGTTTTGCATATATCAACTGCTTGTGATTATTTCTCATTATCTTGAACGAGTCCACTTTCAGTGAATGTTGTTTTCTTTCGTCGAACCTCTTGCAATGCATTTTTATAAACTGAAACTAGTGTTATTTCGAGTTTTTGTCTGTATTGCTTTTTCTTTCCTTTCTGAATTTAGTCATTAGATGAATGTATTAATTTTGTTTTGTTTTTTCGATTTTGAAAAAAAAAAAAAATGTACCTTTCGGAGTTGTTTATTTTTCTGTCATCATGCTGTGTGTTTCACAGAATTCCATCCTGTCGTTTGCTTATTACGTGCGGACGTTCCGATCACAGAGCTTTACCGTAACGCAGGGAACGTGACTCGTTTATCTCCCTTCCCGTCGCGTTGTACAGCCGTCACTCATTTACTTGCGCGGTCGGTCAGCATCGCCTATACGGAAAGATGCGTTCGTACAACGGCGCCGCGATCGAGCGTGCCGCCACGAGGCACGCGCGTATGTATATTATCGACACTTGAATTGTATCATGCCTAACTGTGACAAAAACAGAACTGCTATTCCTGAGCCTACAAAGAAAGGGATAGATATAAAGGCCTGTATCTATCACACTTACAAACCTTTTCTTATCAGTGCATACTTACGAATGTTTTAGCATAATTGAAAAGCTTTGCGTTGTTTGTACTAGGCTACACATTGTTCTATTGTAGAGAATATACAGTACCATGAGTAATAGTGCACTTTTCACCACGACGGCATTTGTATATTACTATTGAAAATCACATCTCATTAATATGACTGTTGCATGTTGCAAGTTCTGGAGTGTCCATGTTGTAACACGGAACGGTGATCATGTCAAAATGAGTGTGAAGGTTGGTGTCGCTAGCTAGGTATGGCTTAAACAGAACCGCTATCCCGCTTTCTCCACACCATGCACTCTGGGTACAGACAATCTGCTCACTTGTAAAGCCATGTTTTTTTGGGTCATGAACAGTGCCAGTGCTCACAAAACTTGTTGCTGCTGTTATTTTTCAAGTATATTTTAGGATCACGAAAATACAGATGTTGTTAAGTGGGCGTTTATATTTGTACGGTCGACCGTTTTTACATGCATGAGAACATTTTTAGGGGATTTGTTCACGTTACCCCCCCCAAACCCCCCCCCCCCCCCCCCCCCCCCCCCCGAATACAGTACCACACATAGTAGTTTTACAAACTATGACTAAATAAAAAATGACACCTTGTGTGATAGCCTGAGAAAGTAATACAAATATGATCAGACCGCAATTTTAAACCTATAAATAAATAACTGCTATAATGTTTATATATATTTTTGGAAACGGGGCTATGAGGATGTGTTGGGACAGTGTTTTTACGCTGGGAAATCACGAGAAGATGGGATCTTGTTAACAACCATTAGCAGCTTCCATATCAGGCCTATTTAAAAGGCTGTAGATTTTGCTTAATAATCTGTTGCTGTAATTAATATTCCAGTCACTGAATCCGACCTCATTGTCATCTCTTATATTTCTGCCCCATTATGAATGTATGAATTGTTCTGCGTGTACGTGTGTGTGTTGTTGTTTCCTTTTCTTTTTTTCGTAATTTTTCGCATTTACTTGGTGGTCGTTGATTATTTACCATCGCTCTGGTTTACGTTTCTTTTCTGATATTGTGTGCGTGTCTTCGCAGATTTCTTTGATGGCCTCCATGATTGATTTTTTTTGTATTATGTATTTGTTGTAAGTATATATAAAGCTTGTATTTACTGATGCCTTATGGTCCATGGCTTAGCGACTGGTACACATCACAAGCTCTTTCTTTGCACTCATCCTTTATGAAATAAATAAAAAGGTGTTGATTTTGGACTTTTGTTTTTTGTTCGTCATTTCTTTTTGCTCCTTGTCATGATTCATGTTTTATGTTCACAGAAAAACTATATTACATTATGTAAAAAGCTTTCAAATGGAAACGTTGTATATGATAAGGTCTTCTTACTTAAGTGGTTAAGTAAAGAATAAATTGATTGTAATTATTTTAATGAGTTGGATCGTGAACAAAATAAAGCTTTTCTCACTTAAACTTAACAATTTTGAGCAACTACACCAAACAAAGTTACTAAATCACACTATAAATATTCACAAATATCATAATTAAGGAAATGTCTTCATTAAACTGATTTTTGATATCGGATTTAGCCTAAGACTTCATAATGTTGGTTAGAGATAAAGAAAGATGGGATAAAACAATACATTTTTGGTAACACTATTTTGATGGTCACTTTTAGACATTCTGTTGATTATAGAAGAACATTTTCTATAAAGAACCTTAAAAGGGTAGTTTGTTCAAAAATGACTGTCCTCATGACTCTCGTTCATCTTTGGAACACAAATGAAGATCTTTTTGATGAAATCTGATTGTTTTCTGTCCCTTGACAGCTACGCATATGAATTGAGCGGTTTAGTCCAAATTTTCTGAAGAGACATGATCGCTTTATATGATGAACAGATTAAATTTATTTTGTTCACATAAACATTCATCAAATCAGTTGTGGTAAATGGAAGCACATGTTCACTTGATGTGCAAGAACCAATGAGGTTCATTCTCATGTTACGCAGCACGTTTGAGCTTCTGCAAGAACCAATGAGGTTCATTCTCATGTTACGCAGCACGTTTGAGCTTCCTCAAGAACCAATGAGGTTCATTCTCATGTTACGCAGCACGTTTGAGCTTCAGCAAGAACCAATGAGGTTCATTCTCATGTTACGCAGCACGTTTGAGCTTCTGCAAGAACCAATGAGGTTCATTCTCATGTTACGCAGCACGTTTGAGCTTCAGCAAGAACCAATGAGGTTCATTCTCATGTTACGCAGCACGTTTGAGCTTCCTCAAGAACCAATGAGGTTCATTCTCATGTTACGCAGCACGTTTGAGCTTCAGCAAGAACCAATGAGGTTCATTCTCATGTTACGCAGCACGTTTGAGCTTCTGCAAGAACCAATGAGGTTCATTCTCATGTTACGCAGCACGTTTGAGCTTCTGCAAGAACCAATGATGGTCATTCTCGTGTTACGCAGCACGTTTGAGCTTCCTCAAGAACCAATGAGGTTCATTCTCGTGTTACGCAGCACGTTTGAGCTTTCTCAAGAACCAATGAGGTTCATTCTCGTGTTACGCAGCACGTTTGAGCTTCAGCAAGAGCCAATGAGGTTCATTCTCGTGTTACGCAGCACGTTTGAGCTTCAGCAAGAACCAATGAGGTTCATTCCCGTGTTACGCAGCACGTTTGAGCTTCCTCAAGAACCAATGAGGTTCATTCTCGTGTTACGCAGCACGTTTGAGCTTCAGCAAGAACCAATGAGGTTCATTCCCATGTTACGCAGCACATTTGAGCTTCTGCAAGAACCAATGAGGTTCATTCCCGTGTTACGCAGCACGTTTGAGCTTCCTCAAGAACCAATGAGGTTCATTCTCGTGTTACGCAGCACGTTTGAGCTTCAGCAAGAACCAATGAGGTTCATTCCCGTGTTACGCAGCACGTTTGAGCTTCAGCAAGAACCAATGAGGTTCATTCTCGTGTTACGCAGCACGTTTGAGCTTCAGCAAGAACCAATGAGGTTTGTTCACGCACATCAAGCAGGTTCGGTTGAGCATCTGTTTATGTTCGCTGATCAATGTTTATATGTGAATAAAAGACTACTAAATCTGTTCAACATTTGAAGCAATTGAGTCTCTTCAGAAAATTTGGACTAAACCCTTTCTATTAATTTGGATCTCTTTATGAACTTTTTGATGCGTCAAATTGATAGTTGCGTAGCTGTCAGTGGAGGGACAGAAATCTCTCAAATTTCATCAAAAATATCTTCATTTGTGTTCCAAATGTAACCGTGGCGTCCCTTCTGCCACACTAGTCCCGACTACGCCACCGGGGTTATATACCCACGGACATAACAGCAACCCAAGTTCAAACAAACAGTAATTGATAAAAGAACGAAGACGTGACCTTCAAGTTTAATAACTTTTATTGGCAATGGGTTATAAACCTCTGAATAAATAATCACTTTTAGTTGTGTGTATTATAAAAGGAGCAATAAAACTTAATCACATAAACATTAAGTTATCATTAAATAGCTCAATTACAAATAGGAGTAACCAAGCCTGTGTGGAAAATAGAGGGTCATTGGCCGCGGACCCGCCGCCCTAGGAGCACACACCACACGTGTACTATCCTCAAGATGATAAAATCACTTCTAAATGCAAATTCAGTGCATAATACAAACCACTCTACACTCCCAAATCAATACGCATGCAGTGCAGGAAATCTCACACCAGCTGCAGTGAAGGAAAGGCCCAAACGACCCCAGAGGAAGTACTCCCACACAGGCTGGCTCCTAGGACACAAAAGAATATAAGTTAACACTCCCCTTTACATATACTCAAACACAGCGGTTGGTCTAAACCAAAATCAAATGATATAATCAGTACACAAAAATAATAAACCACAATTTAAGCAGCAGAAAATCAATATATAACCAAAACTTTGAGGTTATTATAACGAAAGGGCCTAGACGTCAGAGGTCCACGTGCATAGGGCTTCACAAAGGAGGATCTGCCAAATAAACACAAAACAAACCATAAATATCTAAAATACAGATCCCAATAGACCTCTGCCACAAATTCCATGCAACATCATTACACCTTTACTTTACAGAATTGTTAGATAATTCAAGATTATACATGAAATGTTAACACCAAAGCAAACCTAACAATCTAACACACACATACCTCTATCGTAATCCAAGAATAAAACAGACTGGGTGAATGATTCGTGGCTATGGATTAAACACGGCATCCAGCGCTCGCCACTAGCCCCATTACATCACCCACGCGCTCACACTCTTGTATCATTATCAAGGACTTCCGCCCTGCGTTTAACATAAAATCAATGAATAAAAAAAAAACATACTACTGTAACGTCTTGGTATTACAACAAGAATGCCACACTCACGGCTCGCTATGCGCTTCGGGTCGCAACACCGGAAGGAGACGAAAAAGGTCAAATCATCAGGAAGTTATCCCGTCTACACGGTTGCGCTATTTATAGCATGAAATAAATACACGCCCCGCCCTATACCGAATCCTTACCCGGTCACACAAAGATGAACAAGAGTCTTGGAAGGTTTTGGAACGACATGAGGGCGAGTAATTAATGAGAGAATTTTTGGGTGAACTAGGCCTTTAAATGGTTCAGTGATGTGCTTCATAGAACCTTTTAGGGGTTCCCACCATGGGACCATAAAATTATATGAATTGTAAACATACTTTATCACTAGAAAAAAAGTGGATATGGATTCTTTAAAATTGAGTCAAGAACCCTAGGGTTCAATGGTGAGTTCAACTTCAACCTTTTTTTTTTTAGTGTAGGTAATGTTGCACCTACACGTTAACTAACTCTTATTAGAGTATTAATAGAGTATTAGTAGACTATTTTCTTAATATCTGCTAACACTGTATTTTGATGGTCCCCCAACAGACATTCTACTGATTATATACTATTTGCAAGCATGTCAACTTATTCTACTAACCCTGAACCCTAACAGTCTACTAATACTCAAATAATACTCTAATGTGAGTTAGTTGACATGTAGTAGCAACATTACTTATAATCAACTGTGTCTAAAGAGGACCATCAAAATAAAGTGTAAAAAAGCTAAAAATGTGTATTTAAAAGGATCACACATGACATGTCCTTCCAAACCCATATGTTTCTTTGTATTGTGTGGAAAAAAACCCCGCATTTTAAATAATGTACTGGTTGTTCACTCTTGTGCAGTTTTCCTCGTGCGCCTTATGTGTTCAGCAGGAGTAAGAAACTCGTACGTGTTTGAAATGACACGAGATACAATTTATATTCTGGGGTGAACTATCCCTTTAAGGTTGGGCAACAGACACCATGTGACTGCAAATGTCAAACACCACATCTCGATTGGCTAGTCTTTCTAATGAGAGAATGATCTGCTCCTGTTGCTCCCAATCTCTCCCTCAGCTGATGAGTTTAATTAGGGCAAATCACTGTTTAAAATACTAAATGAGGTGAGCCTGAAACTCACTACAGATACAGTATATGGCTCAAAATGGGCTTTAATGACATATTTCTTAAAATTATGTAAGTATTGTTTAAATAATGATTTTTTACAATATAATATATACCGGTAATAAAAAATTGTATACACATTGTATAATGCATAATATAATTTCAAGTAGGACAAGTAGTTAATAAGTATATCAATTCAAAACAGATTATCTAACTGATTATAAAAATATCAATGTTTTCTTTAAAAAACCTTGGTTTCACTCAACGCATAATAGAAATATGCACAGAACAAACTGACCTGAAACCTTCATCAAGAAGCACCTCTCACATCCTCCAATTACAAGCAGATACACTCGTTTAATTCCCTGGATCAGATTCAGATGAGCATTAGTGCTGAAGAAAGACCTGTGTGGAGTACTATCATAAAAGACGATAAATTATTAGCAGGGGATCCTTAATTGAATTAGGAGCAGTGAGTGAGCGAAAGAAAGAGAGAGTGCATGGTAAAGGAAGTGAAAGAGAATGTCGTAATTATCTGTCTTTTCAGTGTAGACTTCACATATGCACTCTGTATATATTTCCTATTAGACTTATCTGTTCCAAAACCCAGTGAGCTGACTACAGAAGGAGCCTATTAAGGCGTCATAAGCACATTACTGTGCAAATGCTGTTTTGAAAGGTAGGCTACTTGACTATGCTGCCTTGTATTATTTTTATTTTTAGGGAATGCAATCCCACAATGCACTGTGAAAAGTTCAGTAAAAATAGAGAAATGTCTATAATAAAAATAGACATGATATAAAATAGTCTAGTGTGATTAAAAATCGATTATTTTGCACAATATATATGGGTGTTTTATGTACTAAGTTCATATCAAGAATTGTTTCTTTTTAATTAAAAATAAAGGTTCTTTACTGGCAGCGATGGTTCCATCCCAGCTAACAAAAATATGTTCTAAGAACATTAAGATAACGTTCCCATTAAGTTATCAATTTTATTTCTGAATGTTCTCAGAATGTTCAAAACGTCCATTTTCTTGTTTATGCAAAGGTTGGCAAACTATATATTTTACAAATATTATAGGAACATTACTTTTTGAATATTGAATGTTTTGAAACATGTATAGTAACATTTGTAAAACGTTAGATGAATGTCTAACTAAACGTTTCATAAACAATGTACTTATAATATTTTTGCGCTAACATTTTGAGAACGTTATTAAAGACCAGATAACATTGAATGAACATTCTATTAATATTACCGGATGAATTCTATGAATGCATTGTTGTGAAAACATGAATGTGAATTGTGAACGAACTTGAACGACGCTCAGGACAGTTAACAGTCAGCACTGCATCGTCACGAAAGTGTAAGCCTTGACAATTGAAATATTTAAGCGCAAGAAGACGTGAAAGGGAACTCACACGCTGTTTTGGGAAGTATAAACATCCGTAGAGCGGACCCAGAAATCCACGTCTCAGACAGTGCGTGTACACTAAACTGAACTCTATTCACACCTTCTTGCACTTGAACGGACAAATTCACACAAAATGATGTCTCTGCGAGTATCCTAGTAAACATAGTAGGTTATGTCTTAAGTTAACGTAAACAGTTGAGAAATAAAACGCATGTGTTAACAGTATCAGTGTATTTGATTTGTGCTTTATGTCTTAAAGTGACAGCAGCCTAACATTCTGCTGTCTGTTTTTAAAGCTCATCAAACAACAAAGGAAACGGTAACAAATCACTCACTTCTCTTGACTGAATAACCTTTGTAACTTTAATATGGATTAATATATCTATAATTTATACAGTGAAGACTATATTTATAGCCTATTAGTTATTCTAGTAGTTTTAGCTGTGGTATCAACATTGGAAAATGGAATTGCCAGTTGGCAGGTGTGGCAAAAAGTTAGTTTTAGGCCCTGATTATTGCTTGAGGAACACTACAGAGTGTCTCTTTTAAGGTTCCATTTCATTTATGATGCTGCCTTAAAAGGAAGCTGCCTGTGTAGACAGCAGACAGCAAGGTGGCTCACTAAGTTTTGGAACAAAGCTTGTATTCAGAAGCACAGAACAAAAGTAAAAAAGATATAATTTTGTGTTTTTGTCTAACGTCTGATGTGTTTTGAACCTTCCATTGGTGACTTTTCTCATTTGACCAACCTCCACGTATCATTTCTCTCACCCATAATAAGTATGTCGTTCTGAACTGGGATGCACAAACCAGGCCTGAAGGTAAATGAAATTTCCGAACCTTGTTGCTGCTACATTCACATTTGTGTAAAAAAGAAAAGAAAAAAAAGTTTGACCTGGATTCATGGCCTCAAGCAGAGTTTGCACTGAAAATGAGCATATTCGCTCCAATCTAAAAGGTGTCCAGTCACAGGTACTGTATCAATACATGTCTTGTCTATGTGGGAGGACTATCTGACCAATTTCATGCTTCAGATGTCTAGTTTAAAAGTCATATGCGCAGGAGAGTCGAGGTTTTTCTTTACCTCGCTGATGACACCCACACACTTCACTGAGCTTGTGCTGATTAGTCACGAACTTGGGACAAAAAAGGAGAGAGCTGTGAGAGAATGAGAAAAGGTTAGATTTAAAGGTGGGTGATAAAAGAGTGGTAATATTGTACCGCACAGCAGGCTGGAGATCCACTAGCAATGACGGCGAGAATGCTGACGCAGACTTCTCATCGTGCTCGTTGTTTTATTGTGCGAATTTTAGGGTTTAAGGCCAAAAACATACTCAACACAAGTGCACAAATGCAAATCCTGTGGCCAAAGCATTGCAAGCGCACAGTCTCTGTAAGTGTGCATTTTTGTGGCAGAAAATGACTTTAATTATTGTTAGTATTTAGATAGCTAGCTATACCTCGACAGTTTGATACATTTCTAATTCAATCAGCAGGATTTCCCATAGAAGTTCAATCAATGAAAGCGCATTGAGAAAAGAAGGCAGTTTATGCTAAATGCTCTTTTAGCATTAAAATTCTAGTTCACCAAAAAATGAAAATTCTGTCATTAATTACTCACCCTCATGTCGTTCCAAACCCGTAAGACTTTCGTTCATCTTCAGAACACAAATGAAGATATTTTTGAAGAGATCTGAGAGATTTCTGTCCCTCCATTGACAAAAATGCAACTAAGTTACCACTTTGGCTCTTCAAAAAGTTCATAAAGAGATCATAAAACTAATCCATATTAATTGAGTGGTTTAGTGCAAATTTTCGGAAGAGACACGATTACTTTATATGATGAACAGCTTTTATAGTACACTGTAACTTAGTTGTATTATGTAAAGTATTACTGTAGTTGCAAATTAATGAGTTGACACTTAGTAGAATGTCTAAGGGAGACCATTGATGTCTAAAGGGGACTATAGTTTTATATCTCCTTTCAGTAATATTTAATACTTTTTTTTTTTTTAAATGGTTTTAGTCAATAACTCCGATTTGGCTCACTGAACACAAATACTGCTCCTTAAATAACCGTTCGCAAAGACCCGCCCCCCTTAGTTACTGTCGCTATGTCCGACAATCTACGCTGCTCTCTCTCTCTCTCTCTCTCTCTCTCTCTCTCTCTCTCTCTCTCTCACACACACACACACACACACACACACCATGTTCTAACGCAGTGAAAAATACATCGCGGACTGACAACACGCTGACAGACCAGGTTACTTTTGATATTAAACGTATTAAGCAAAGTCTCACCTTTCAAATTTGGTCTTTTAAAAAAAAATGAAATTTAAACAATACCGTTTTGTGGCTCTTTAATGTGTCGTGACAGATCGCTGTAGAGCATCAGTTAAAGCTGCTCGTGATCCGATCATCTCTTCCTTCTAGTTCATTTATAGCATAAAATAAACATGAATGAACATCAGAAGGAATGTTGTTTTAACCGCAGAAAGGCATCAGTACATTCCGTTTTTCAAGTTCTTCTTCTTTCTGAGTTTTATGGCGGTTCCGTTTTTCAAGTTCAAATCCTCCCATGTTTATCTACCAACTCTCCTGACTGCTTTGTCGGACAAAATGGCGGATGGCGAAGTATGATTGGTCAGATCACCTGTCAATCAAGCTCCCTGCGAAGGGTCAATTAACTCAGCAAACACTCACAGTTGATTCCAATGGTTTATCATGTTTATTCATGTTGCTAAGTATCGACACGACACATAAGCATAAAAATAGCCTTAAAATCTGGTCTAAAGAAGGCATGATGTTGCGTTTAGAAACAGCTTTTGTGTCATATGCACACCTATGATGTCTGAAAATGTTGTCTAGGTAGGCAGCTCACTGGATTTTGGAGTTAATGTGTTTCTGTGTTTATTTTTAAATGTGTCCCATCAGAAGAGGAGGAAATAAGCAGAATTTCTCATGCTGGTTTAACTTCATCTGTTTTCCTTTTCATAGGCTGTGACAGCGATGGGTTCCTGTTCTTCAGAAGGCTTTTCTCTCTCTTATGATCTCACCTGGACTGCATTGTCACAATCAATCAAGCCCTGGAACGAGTATTTACCTCATAGTCACGTGACAGGAAATCTTGATGCTGGCTTCCTGTGGGCCTTATGATTGACGGACTGAGTTCAGTTTAGAGAGCCCTTGCATTGTTAGTCTATGCAGAATATGACTGGTACCTTTGGTTAGATTTTGATTTCAAAAAGAGGCTGCATCTTCTTCGTAATCTGCATAGACAAAGCCCATGTATATCTGTCCTCCATATAAAACATGTCAGCTATCAACATCACAGATATTCCTGCTGTATTAAAGGTGAAGTGTTCATTTTTATACTATCCAAGTTAAATGTGCAAAGACAAGTAGGCAATGAACAGTAATTAATAATAAAGCCATTTACCATTGTAGCTTCCCAAATATCTGCTGTTTCTGAAACAGCAACTATTGGTGTGATTTGGGAATGAGGCACGTTTATTCAAACAACTGAACGTAATTGTGACTTTTTCAGCAGCCATGACTCTAGAGGTATTTTACTCGTTTATTTCCTCTAGGGATTTCAAATAATTCTTCAAATAGTGTTCTGAGCCTTGAACCAAGACAACCAGAGAACATTCCCTGATAGCTGGGAAAACTGTATTTCGTGGAGTAAAAAAAGTTCTTGGTTATGATGTTCCTCACTTGTAAGTCACTTTGAATAGCATCTGGTAAATGAATAAATGTAAATGTTCTCATCCCAAGATGGATTGCAAATGCATAATAGAATCAGAAATGACAGTCCAATATAAAACTATTCACTTTAAGTCGACAACACTAAGAATATACAATATTTGTATTGCAAAATTTAAAAATATATACGTTAACATATATGCGTTGTGCCATAGTGTAGGGATATTGAAGAGTAATCCAAAGTAACTCTTCAGGATTATGGGTAGTGTAATTTAGAAATGATAAGCAGGGATACGTGCATTAGGAGACACTGTTACTCAGAAAAGATTTGAATTATGCTTTGTTAAATCTATAAAACAGAAATTAGAAGAATTAAAAATATCAAAAAAGTTTAACACTTATAATTCTGAAACTTTTCAAATTACACTACGGCTCAAAAGTCTAGGGCCAGTTTTTAATTCATTCTTTTATTCAGCAAGGGCACATTAAATTAATCAAAAAAGTGACAGTAAAGTCATTTATTGTATATTTCAAATAAACACGGTTATTTTGAACTTTCTATTCATCAGACTCCTGAAAAAATGCATCACAGTTTCCAAAAAAAATATTAAGAAGCACAGCATTTCAACATTAAAAACAATATAAAAATGTTTCTTGAGTACTAAATCAGCATATTAGAATGATTTCTGAAGGATCATGTGACACATGATTTGCATCACAGGAATAAATAACATTTTCAAATATATTCAAACAGTTATTTTAAATTAATATAATATTGAACAATATTACTATTTTATAGCGTTTTTGATTAAATAAATGCAGTCTCTGTGAAGATAAAAGACTTTCAAAAACATAAAAAAATCCTTATGACTCCAAACTTTTGAATGGTAGTGTATGTACAGAAGATAACACTAGCAAAACAAATGTGCATACAGTACAGATATGTCCTTAGCACAGAGGACGTGACAACAGTAAACATTAAATCAAACGCAGTTCTAAAATAACACTTTCTCACCAGCTGGAAAGAATATTTACTTCTGGAACGAACTGCTGCACTATGAGAAGGGAACAATTGTTTTAAAAACCTGTTTGGAAACAGTTGTAAGTTATGCAATTACCGATACACACTTCACCTTTAATATCTACTTCATTTAATCTTTATTTTCATTTCTCTCTCCTGTGCTACATCACCGCATGTGCTACTTCAATGCCCAGGTAACTTCATCCTTTTACGTAATGTAAAACATACACAAATATACGCTTACACTCGCCCAAACTATGCTCTGTCTCTGTCATCTGATGGAGACACACAAACCCTCTTCTAATTACATCACTCATTGCACTCGGGACAGTCAAATGATCTCACTGACATTTTCTACCCATTGGACAGACATTGCTAGTTGAACTTTATCTTTCAGCATAATAAATTATTGCTTTAGTCAGACTCATACAGGAGGAGGGCAGACAGGTGGGATGAGCTTGTGCATTTCTTTATGAGTAATGTCTACGATATTTTGTTAAAACATACAACTTTTATTAACAAGTCGTCACCAAACATTATTAGTGGTGTTTGCTAAGCCAAACATCACAATTCCAAATACTTAATAAACAGCCCTAATGGGTTAGAGAGCCCATATCATTTGTGCATTGTCTTCTACACAATCGAACTTATGATTTTCATCTGATGGATGATAATAAAATAGGCGACCACTGTGGCAGTGAGTTAAACACCACTATATAAGTAATATTTATGAAAATTTACATTTATGCATTTGGCAGACGTGACTTACATTGCATTTAAGTTGTACATTTTATCAGTTCATGCGTTCCCTGAGAATCGAACCCATGACCCTAGAATTGCTAGCACAACTGTTTGAGCTACAGGAATACTAAAAAAATGATGACTACGGAGCCCCTGAAGGGACATGGTGATGGAAAAAATATGAGATGGAAGAAAAATTACATTTCAATGCTTTTGCGTTTGCTTGGGAGATAATGCACAATTTCTCGGGGGAACGCGAGAGAACGCAAAGGTCAAGTCACCTTTATTTATATAGTGATTTATACAATACAGATTGTTTCAAAGCAGCTTTACAGTGATAAACAGGGAAATAATTCAATCAAATGATTCCATGTCCCTTTAGAGGCCCTGTAGAATGCACATTATCTGATAAGAAATATGCAATGTAATAATGTTTGTTCTTCATTTTTTAACCTTTGTTCTCATTCTTTTTCCCCTACTGTGGGAGTGTTTGATCATTAGCATTTGTAGAGCAGGAAGATGAGCTGATTGAGCTGTGCAACATTAAATGAAAGCATGTTGTCAACAATAACCTGAACCCGCTGCAAGTCAACATGCCTCTCAGAAGCATCTGATTAA
This sequence comes from Rhinichthys osculus, assembly GCA_029959095.1. Classification (NCBI taxonomy): domain Eukaryota; kingdom Metazoa; phylum Chordata; class Actinopteri; order Cypriniformes; family Leuciscidae; genus Rhinichthys; species Rhinichthys osculus. Next base: position 9,203,866 of record JARWKJ010000004.1, on the reverse strand, counting down.
AATGCAAAGCATTTAATTACTTATGACAGGACGTGTTTACCATCATGTTATGGCATAAAAGAAGCCCCCCCCCCCCCCCACACACACACACACATAACAGCTGATTTCATAATTCCACAAGTCTTTAACCAACGCAGAATTGTTAATTTTTCAACGCACCCTGCTTTGAGGCACATTTTCATGTAATTTTCAACGTAGGCGAATGATTTGCTGCTTTGATAATTACCAAATAATTCACATTCCGGATAATTAGAGCAAACAACCCTGTGAGCAAGAGAATTCATTAACAATCTTCACCTCTGATGCTTCGTTTGAAAGGCATATCACACATTCCATCTCTCTCATGGCACTCATTTGTAAGACACTTTGGATATCATCTGATTAGCTTTCTGAACGTTTCCTAGATTCTGTGGAGGGAGAAATCTTTGTTTTTCTTTAATCAGTTCATCACGGTTATTTACATTTCATTTCATGTGGCCCGTTCTGTTGAATGTGATTTAAGTAATGAATTAAACCAAACTTTACTGTAGATTTCCCATCAATTGGTATTCTGAACTGTACCCTATGGCCTCCCTGTGTACACAGTGCTCGATCTGCCCAAGATTTTTGGCAATTATTATCAGTAAATACTTGCCATGAAGATTCATACAGTCTGGGTCAATGAACTGTGCTGTATTTGCTGGAAGTGCAATGGCGGACAGAAAAGGTTCCTGCCGTGAGAACCTCAAATGTAATCCCTTGTGCTGCAAAAAAAAAAGGATGAAAGGAGACATGTCATGTAAATCAACATCAGAGAGTTGCACCATCAACCATTGCACACAATGGAACATAAAAACAAAGTTAGAAATATTCTAGTCTGGCCGAGAACCGCCCTCTTAAACGCTAAGAGAGAGTATTTGACTGACCTCTCAGAAGTTTCAAAGGCCAACCAATCAGATCAGAGCTTGGCAGGAAAGGATAATAAAGGATTAGTTCACTTCAGAATTAAAATTTCCTGATAATTTACTCACCCCCATGTCATCCCAGATGTTTGTCTTTCTTTCTTCAGTCAAAAATTAATTTTTTTGAGGAAAACATTACAGGATTTTTCTCCATATAGTGGACTTCAATGGGAACCAACGGGTTGAAGGTCCAAATTGCAGTTTCAATGCAGCTTCAAAAAGCTCTACACGATCCCAGCCGAGGAATAAGGGTCTTTTCTAGAAAAATGATCGATCATTTTCTATAAAAAGAAAGATTTCTATACTTTTTAACCACAAATGCTCATCTTGCAGTAGCTCTGCGATGCATTACGTAATCACGTTGGAAAGGTCAATTGCAACATAGACGAAAGAACCGATCCAGTGTTTACAAAGCGAACGTGCAAAGACTAAGTCAAATGCCCTTTACAAAAAAAAAAAGGTAAAACAACGATGTCGGACGATTTTGAAGTTGGAGGAGAAAATTAGATGGTACCCCGATACTTCTGCCTACGTCAAGTGTGACCTTTCCAAAGTGAATATGTAATGCGTAGCACAACGCAGAGCTACTGCAAAATGACCATTTGTGGTTAAAAAGTTTACTTTACTTTTTTTTTTTTTTTTTTTTTTAAATGACCATTCGTTTCGCTAGATAAGACTCTTATTCCTCGGTTTGGATTGTGTAGAGCCCTTTGAAGCTGCATTGAAACTGCAATTTGTACCTTCAACCCATTTGTTCCTGTTGAAGTCCACTATATGGAGAAAAATCCTGGTTGAAAATGTAACCTTGGTTCCCTGAGAAGGGGAACGAGATGCTGCGTCATGGAGTTTACACTATGGGGAACGCCATCATCGTGACCATGTCTGAAACACATATACCTAACACACCAATTCACTGGCTGACTGCAGTCATTGACGTCACAAGCGGAGCACCTGTGAGTATAAAAGTAATCAATTCTTTTGTCTGAAGGAGACATGCAGGCAAGCCCTAGTGATGGAGCATCTCGTTCCCTTCTCGGCGAACTGTCCTAGATGTCCCCTTTTGATGTGGAAAGGCACTTCCCACGCCATGCTGAGGGAATGTCTGCCTCACTAAGCTGTGAATATGCACAAACATAGTGGGCAAAGCCTAAATTGACTTCGGATTACTTACTATAGCTGGAGTCCGAGTGAGTCAACCCCAAGGGCACATCTAAAATGACTCAAAGACTACTTGGTGGTGCTTTTCCCTAATGCTGGTGCTACACCACAAAATATTCAAGCCAGTTTCTCCCCTTCCCACAATCCTAAATGAAGTCCGGATTATCTTGATGGTTCTACAGATTATTTTATCAAACTCCTGCGGTGTGAGGTGTGTTAAGAGTGATCGAACCTGCTCGGAAGAACGCCAGAGCCGCTCCGATCGTAAATCGTAAATATTCAACATGTTGAATATTTACGATCAGAAATCCCAATGTGTGGGGGGAACCCAGAGGACAAACGCTCACGTTCTCTGTTGATTGTCAGGTGGAACGAAACGATACCCAATCAGAAAGCGAGCTGAAAGAAGACGGAAGCATAACAACCGCAGTCATGGCTCATTTACATGTAAAGTCCATGCTGCCGCCGTCTACACGACTTCACCCAAACCTTTTTCTTTTTCCCCCGTGAATGTTCAGTCAAAAGCATTCCAAACACTATCATAGCAATTTCTTTCTTCCTGCCTATCGTCCGCCATGTTTATTCTGAAGTCCACAGTCGGTACTCTGTTTGAAAATCTGTTCGTGTTAATTCTTAAGGGAGTAGCCTACCGAAGGGAGTATATCAACTATGACCTTTGATATACTAAAAGTTTCAGGGGGAGAATGAAACCCTCAAATTCAAAGAAAGGATGCAAAGACGAGAGCAGCATAATTGCCAAAGACTCTCGCCATCAAAAGTGGAGGGCCACTGTCCTGTAGAGTTTAGCTCCAACTTGCCTCAACACACCTGCCTGGAAGTTCCTAGTTTGCCGAATAAGACCTTCATTAGCTGGTCCAGGTGTGTTTAATTGGGTTTGGAGCTCTACAGGACAGGAGCAGGTTTGGACACTCCTGCTATAGAGCAATTAGGGGAGAGCGTTCACACCCTGCTTGATCAAAGGTAGGCTATCTCTCCAGGATCCATTATAAAAGACTCCATTCACTTGTACAATATAAATTTGTAATGAGCTTCATAATGGTCATTATAATGATCATAAAATGAAGTCATATACAAAAATGACATTACATATACAACATGTTTCTGTATCAGGCCTCATCAGTAGCTTTCACAGAAGCCTTTTGTTTTTGATTTGCTTTCCTATTTTTGTTTAACGTTGCTCATTTGGTTCATGCCATTCATAATGATTAATTATCTCAAAGTCAATCTTACTGTGCTCCAAACTCCTTTCCCACACATTTCACCTCCTCGTGGAGTTTCCTTTCACAAAACATTGTGAATGAAAATCACATATTGAGCAAAAAATGAGGATAAATGGCTGTGTACATATTGTACAGTGATATTTCTATAGTTTTTCTACTCTTGTAAGCAAATGGTATTTATAACAGCAGATGTCATGAATGTCAGCTCTGGACCGCTACAGGCCTGGTTGCCAACTATGTGTTTATGTAGTGCCGCTTTTGGTCAGGTTCTACCTTTGCTCGCAAAAATAAAGACTTATTTATCAAAAAAAAAAAAAAAAACAGCAACAAATGATGTCTTTGCATGATTTTTGACAAATATGTTTAAAATTATGCATCACACATGAGAAGAAGATGCCAGTCATTTCATTTGGCCTAGAAAAAGAAAACACGTGACCAAATGTCACATTGGGTTGATAATGAAATTTGAGTTTTGCAAACTTTGCATGGTCTGAGGTGAAGTTAGCCATCTTTTTTGTTCAGGCACTGCATGTGAATAGATGAGAATAGAGGAAAGTAGTGCAGGTTAACAGTATAGTGTCTCGGTAAGAGATGTGAGTCATAACTTGATTCCATAAAGTATTAATCTTCCAAATTTCAACCCTTGTTCTGATATTGAAATTAGATCATTAATGCAACATAATTCCTGTGAAAATGACCTTGGGTCATGGGTCATGAATAGACACGGGCTATTTTGCCCGTCGGCTATCTTAACAAAACAAAACAAAAAAAACGAACACAATTTCCCCAACAGATTTCTTTTTCATCCGGCCCACCGGTGGGCCCAAATCCATTACATTTAATATCCTATACTAAACCTAAACTAATCTTGACAAACTATATATCATTTGAAAGCTTACAATCTCTAGTTTCCATATTTGGTGATTGATTTTCAAAAATAAATTTAGCAATTTGCAACAAGAATATTTTCATACTCCTAAGGCGTGTTTAGACCTTTATTTTGAAATAGTGATGAACATGAAAAATCATAAGAGAAAGGTAGAAACCTCAGTTTGTTTTATGCCAAGAGTTCAAAAGATAGCATCCATTCAATTATTTTAGAAAAAAAGGTCTGATTTTTTTTAAAATATAAAGAAAAAAATTATAGATTCACCATTTGTGATATGGCAGCAAGCTATAATGCACATACTCGTTCTTTTTATGTGTTTCTTAGAGGTTGAATTCAAATCAAAATCTGCCAAACTTCTCATATTACTTCTGAATAGGATGTCTACTTCATAAATTGTATGAAAATTGTGGAAATAATGGTTCATATCACTCAAAACACATTTGGAAATGGAGACGCCCTTATATGGGCAGTAATGGAGTCTGGTTGTCATCTAGTGAAAAAGTTTGGTACCGCGCCCAAACAACACCAGGAAAGTCCGATAGTTCACTTGCCTTGGTCCGGACCAAATACATTTTTTTTTTTTTTTTTGGTTCGGTTCGCTTTCACACTGCTCTTTTTGCAAGTGAACCAAAATTTTTAAACAAAACCACACGTGTGCTAAGGTCGTCCATTCATTGGACAAGGATTCTCAAGTAGGGAAATCAGGAAGTGCAAAAAAGGCTCAGCATGGAGATATTTCGTACTGCAATTTTTGTTATTTTACTAATTGTGTGTTATTCTGTACAAACGCAATATGAAGAAACTGCGCAGAAGACGGATAAGGTATAACGTTTTCATTCATAGAGAGGGGCTATGTTCATACATTCAAATAATGAGATTCTTATTGTATATACTGCTAACAAGTGCTGTCAATGTTAACGCTTGCGAGCCAGAGAACGCTCTGTATGTGAATGTCCTGATGCACACACTCATTCATTCATTCCATTCCAATGATGCACACACGACGCGCAACAGTATCGTGTGGCCAGACAGCGCGCCGGAATGGAATTCTCTTTCGCACTTGAACAACAATAACACAAACCATTATGCCAAAATCTCCGACTACGGAAGCCTGTTAACTCAAAGGCGCAGTGCTTTCTTGCAATTAGGTCGGTTCATGTTCACACCGTAAACGAACCGTACCAGAGTTCGTTTGGAACCGTACCGAGACCACCTCTTCAGCTGGGTCTCGGTTCGGTTGTTTGGTCCGCACCCGAGTTCGATTGCTGTATTCAGACCTGCCCAAAAGGTCCGGACCAACCAAGGGGGGAAACGAACTAGAGTTCGATTCAATCGAACCAAACAAGGCAGGTGTGAATACACCGCTCATTTTTTGAGATATCAACCTAAAATTTGAAACACAACTTGTTCAGATTTTTGGCTTTGATTGTTTTGCAGTTTTAGAGTCACCCAGGTTTTGAAAATATATATTTTATATAAAATATGAAGAATACAATTTTTTACATTGTACATTTTCATAAACTCAAAGTTCTATAACTTTTTTCTGTTTCACTCTCATGATTTATTTCACTTCTACAAAAATCTACCAAATGTCTTCTCTAAAACGAGACCAATCTTACGTCTATATTCCAAAACATTCTTGAATTACAACCATTTAAGTTTGAAACGTGCATTTTCATGTATATTCATAAAAAGGGGGGGGGGGGGGGGGGGGTGACACTTAACAAAATGCTTACATAATATAAATGTATAAGTTTTAAAGCCTATACCATGCAGCAATATATCAAAAGTGATGTAATGATATATGCCTGTGGTATGTGTGGGTTTTATACAATTTTATACAGTAGAGTTTGGGAGCAAAGGAACTGGGTGCTGTCAATGACATGAATGGAAAAACTGCCCTGCCAACATTTTAATTTTATGCTTTTTTTGCTCACTCTGAGCCACCGAATGTTCCCGTGGAATTTATATTTCCGAACGCTGTGATTAACTTATGACCCTTTGCTCTCTCTACATTCTGAAGGACAAAGTAATGCAATCCTGTGCTAATGGGGAGCATCATCATTTTGAAAGGGCAGAAAGTCACAACATAATCACAGGATACTGAAGTTTACGGTTCAAACATACCGGCGGCAGTCTGGTTAAACTTGTCTTTCGCCTTTCATTAAACCATTACTGACAGGTAACTCTCATTGCCCACACATTTTCAAAGTGTCTATAAGGTCCTAAACGATATGTTGTGATTCATCCCTCAACGTCAATTGATTGATTGTTTGAACATAATCATGCTTTCATCATTAAGCAAATGTAATGGTGTCTTTTGGAAGACAAGACAATACACTAATTTCCACTGAACTTACACTGCCGTTCAAAAGCTTTTAAAGACATCACTTTATGCTCAACAAGGCTTCTTTTATAAATCAAAAATACAGTAAATGCAGTTGTGAAATATTACAATATGCTATTCATAAAAAGTAGACTGAAAGTATACTTTCTTATTTTTATTTTAAAAGAAGTATGCTAATACACTTGAATAAACTGACGCTGGTCATTTTCAGCTGGACAAAAACTACTGGATCTTATCCACAATATTTTGGCCAAATATTATCCTTCACAGACGAGGCAATCTCATAATGCACCACGACAAGCTCTGTGAACAATTCCACTTAAAATGAAGCAAGAGAAACTACAACTTTAATACACTTTTCAATGTACCAAAATGAATTTGATTCCAAAAGTATTGATAACGTCAGTGCTGGCACATGCAGGAATGGTATATTGTCTCATGAATTCAGCATGCAAATACTAATTTTAAACCCAAATACAGAAATAATTGCTATTCTGCAGCATGTATTACAACAAATGCCAGGTTTGCCCTTTTAAGCCTGGACAAAATGACCATCGCAGCCATTATCTGAGGGTGCAGCGTCAACAAAACCACGAGGCCCTTCAAACAGAAAGGCCACGTCATATTGAACTGGTGATGAACTGGCCCTCTGCATATTGAAAAAAACAAAAGTGCTGATGCTTGTTTTTCTATATTACACAGTTAATTCTGTCAATTAGTCTTTTTCAAACCTCCGTATATTAGCTACTTTTAAATAAACACAATGCTAATCTAGCATTAGTATAAAAGACCTGGATATAATCAACTCAATGAGAGAATGTAATTTGTTACTAATATATTCTACAAAAGTTTTTCTCAATCCAGCTCCTGAAGATCACTTGCACTGCACATATTATTTGTCTCTTACCTATAGGGAAACACTTTTTTCTCTCTTTTTTTGTTGTTGCATGGTCTGTGCAGAGTTTGCCATGTATGATTTAGTCATATTTTGTGTATGAGGATTGTCACTAAAATATACTGGTCAGGACAGATCAACAGTATGTAATTCTTGGTACTTAGATGAAGCAGTGAAGACAAGGTCCCAACAGATTTATTGTAGTTCGTCCCTCAAATGAAATGTTTGTGTGAACATAATCATGCATTCATCATTATGCAAATGAATGATATATTGGAGTCTTTGATAAGATACTCATTTCTATTGAACATATGCTACTGTTCAAAAGTTTGGGGTTGGTAAACATTTTTAAAATAAGGCTTCTTTTATTTGATCAAAAATACAGTAAATACAGTAATATTGTGAAATACTACAATTTAAAATGACTGTTTCCATTTCAATATATTATAAAATGTAATTTATTCCTGTGATGGCAAACTGAATTTTCAGCATCATTACTCCAGTCTCCAGTGTCACATGATCTTTCAGAAATCATTCTGATAGCTGATTTGATGCTCTGGCAACATTTTTTTTTTTTTTTTTTTTTATCAATATTGGAAACAGTTGTGCTGCTTAATATTTTTGTGGAAACCATGGTACATTTTTTTTTTTCCAGGATTCTTTGATGAATAGAAAGTTCAAAAGAACATCGTTAATTTGAAATATAAATCTTTTGTAACATTATAAATGGATTTAATCTCACTTTTGATGAATTAAAGAATCCTTGCTGAATAAAAGTATTAATTTCGGCAAAAAATAAACATCTTATTTACATGAAACCTGATGGTCAGTTGTCTGACTGGTTAATAAGGGTCAGTTAGCCTTAAGGTCACCAGTATATGCCTTTACGACAGCATTCCGCTCTCAAATGGACTTTTCCCCCTATCAGCTACCTTTAATGTCACCAATTACTTGTGGGCATGGTCACTTAGTGTTCAAACATACATCTATACTTAACCATTAATTGGAAACTTTAAAAGGTGACAGGTCACTTTAAAGTGACTTGAAAAACAGGAACAGTCACTTTATGGAGCAACCTGGGGTTAAGAGTGTTGCTCAAGGGTATAATGGTGATAATTCAGATATCATCATTGGTTTGGATGCATTAATCACTATGAAAATGTATTTGCATGGCACCTGTAGTTCATGTAGTAATTCGTTTTTTAAAGTAAAGATATAAGGGCATCATCACCATGCCTGTCATGCACCATGACTCAATAAAAACATACTTATGATTGGTTAAATCATTCCTCAGATGTTTCTCCAGATGATCTATTGCCCTTTGTAATGGCTAGTACTGTGACCTGACAGGTTTTCCCAAAAGCATTGTCTGGGAAGATCAAAGCCAGTCGGCCAATCACGTTCTTTTGACATAGCTCTTAAAACTATTTGCCTCCCCAAAAGAGGTGCACTCAAGTTGAATCTGTGAAAGGAGCACAGAAATGTTATATTTTAATTATGTAGGCTATCAATAATGTGGCCCTTAAACATGTTTGCACACTTAAGCCTCTTAAAATGCAAGAATGCCATTGCATTAGATAAAATGTCAAACCAAAAAGAAAGCACTCATCAAAAGCAAAACATGCTTTTTTTCATTTTTTTTATGATAGAACATCAGACACACCGTCTAAAATTATAGTGAAAAAAATTCTGCATTATTCTTCTCTCATTTGCTTCCTAGTGGTCTAATAAGCCTGCATTGTATATTACGAATATTGTATATATTTGCTTTTGGTGTATGTAAATGTAACCTGTTGTTCATAGTTAACGTGATGAACTGCAGCCAATCAGAAGATATTTGATATTTAATGCACTGTGATGTGCAGCATTTTGGACCAGTAAGATTATAATTGTAGATGGATCTACTCAGCACGAAATAGAAAGAAATGCCAATTCCAAATGCCATTTTGTGCATTCGAAGGACACTCATGAAGGGGATTGTATTTGTTGGGTTGCTCCAAATGAAAGCAACTGAATCCCTTCATGAAGGGCCCTTCCACAAGGCTGTGAGCGAAATGTATGTCCGTCACTTTAAGGAAGAGCAGTCCATTCAAAAGAGAGCATCTCTGTGCCATACTCACTCCGAAAGGGCACATGGAATAGTGTGAATGTGCAGCCGTTTTGAAACACGTCAGACACTATTGATAACATATCAGAAAAATGTATAAAATGACCTCTGACCCAACATAGGACGTATGATGAATAAAAATAATGACTCGACGTATGATGTATGTGTAGCGTAAGCTTGAGAAGTTGGAACAAAGAACACAAAGTTATCATGGATGTTACAATATCAGTATCACAAAATAATTCAAACATCTTGATGTACAATATCACACTTTCCTCAATGGTTTACATACATAATCCATTTTTCCCTGAACTTGTTACATTTGTCAAATTTAAGCCTTAATATAAATGTAAGCCTCTCCATACTGTATATTTCATTTATGATCCCCAGCCATTGATCCTTAGTTGGAGGGTCAACCTGCAACCACCATTTATGGGTTATTGCTTTCCTACTGCTTGCTAACAATATTTTTAATAAATATATATCCTTGTCTAAAACATTTCCTGGTATTTTACCTAAATATAGTAATAAACGAAAAATCAACCCATAATTTTCCCAATCTCTGCCACTACTTCTTGCCAAAAGAATTTCATTTTTGGGCATGCCCAGAAAACATGATAATGATTAGCCATCGGGGTTTCACTCTGTGAGCCTGTATGAAGTGCTGTTAATTTGGGAGTTATAAAAAATCTTACTAAATTCTTCCATCCAAATTCCCTCCAGGATCTTGAGTTTGTGGTATTTGCCTGTATCACACATATATCTGTCCAGTCTTCATCTGTTATTTGTGAGTCAGAGTCAGACTCTTTCTCCCATTTTTGTTAAATGTATATTGATCAATGGTTCTTGGATGCTTGTATACTTCCATACAATCTAGAAACCAGTTTTTGTTATCTCCTAATGTGTACGCATTTGAGAATATAGTAATTAAATTATGATCTTCCGTCAATGTACTTTTATTTTTTTTTTGTTAAAAGAATCTCTGACCTGCAAGTATCTATAAAAATCCTGCTTTTCTAGTCCAAATGTATTTGAAAGTGCCTGGTAACTCTGTAATTTCCCATTAGAGATGACTGAACAGTAAGATGTGATACCTCTCCAAACCCATTGTTTAAATCTCTCGTCTACCCTAGCCGGCTCAAAACCTGGGTCAAATGCTATCCAACTTAAAACTCCAGTTTGATCCTCTAATTGCAATACTCTGAACCATACCCTCAATGAAAATACAGTCCAAGTACTCAATCTAAGCTTGAAAAATGTCGTATGATTTCGATTTAAGAGAAGAGGAACTACGTCCTACATCGGGTCAGAGGTCACTCTTCCGCCGGAACTCAACTCTCTCATGAATGCGCATACAGCTGTTGCCGGAAGCCAGTGATTATAGTTTATAAAGTTTTAAATAAGAATATTTTTCTTACAAAAACCCGTTGCTGCGTTTCAGAAGGCATTTATTAACCCACAGGAGTCGTATGGATTACTTTTATGATGGATGGATGGATGTGCTTTTTGGAGCTTTGAAAACTCAGGCTCTATTCAATGCAAAGCTGGAAAGAGCCAGGATATTATTTAATATAACTCTGATTGTGTTCAGCTGAAAGAATAAAGTCATTTACACCTAGGATGGCTTAAGGGTGAGTAAATTATGGGATAATTTGAATTTTTGGGTGAACTATTCCTTTAAATCTATTGCAACCGCATCATAATTATGCAATATGCACTGCGAAACCCCTTCCTACATCCCTGCATAAATGAGTTGTGGAGGCCTGAAAACTGATGCTTCATAAGATTTTTACGGGGTTAGACGTGCAAGAGTGGAATATAAGCAGTTATGTATAATACTGTATACCGCTATAGCCTACCGATACCCTTCAGACTATGAGATGAGAGTGAGTGAGGAGCGTTTCTGACTTCAGAGGTCCAGGGGCCGTACTGCAGTCGCTCTCATGCCTGACATGCAACTGAGACTATGATTACAGGCAACATCTGTCACATTTATCTCGAACATACAGTTATCTACCTAAAATGTAGCTGACCTGTCACAAATCTAACCGAGTTTTGTCAAAAATACCCCGGGTACGACGTCAGAAGGCTGCTATCATAGATTTGTCATGTGAAATATATCAATTCAGCTTCAGACAGTACCCTTGGTCAGGCTGGGAAAAAGAAAAACAATCTATTCTCACAATATTTCACACTATCTCACACAAGGTTTTATTATAGGAGTTATTATAGTATATACCTAACACTAAAACCATAAAAAAAAACATTTTTGTTACTTTAAATAAGGGTACAATATGTAAGATTTTTGTACTAAAATATTCAAAAACCACTTTCACAGTGTGATATATTTCATGCAGTTGTGTAAGTACATTATCCCAAAAGTTCCCAAGGATTTGTAAATCCAGAGAAATTCCAGTTTTTAATAATGGCTCATCCCTGGTCATTGTCGCCTATCAATGACATAATATCCGCGCTATCCTCGGTTTCCGATTGTATAAACCATATAAGTACAATACATAGATTCTTCATTAGCGGCCGTTTCAATGGTCCGCTAATAGGTCATAGACAGTATAAGAAGTGGACAGAGCCATCTCATTGGAACTCAGTTGATACAGTTGAAGCCCATTTTTAGCGATTTTTGAGCACTTCCGTTCCTGACGCGCAGACTCAAACCGACTCAAACTAAGCTTGATGACGTGAGCAACCTGTCTGACAGACGTTAATCTTCTAGTAGCTGTGCGTGAAAATGGCTAACGTTAATCTTGCAGAGAGGGGGAACTTGAGCAAAGAGTTCTTTGGCGTGAGTGAGCAGGAGTAAGTATTCCGTTGGTTTTATGGACTCATTATCTATGGGCTTCTCCCTTGACGGGACGTCCCCCCGATTGCCTGCGAGCTTCTCCTCCTGTCTGTACGGTAATTTCTGTACAGCGCGACAGAGAGTCGAGTGGTTATGACACAATCGTTAGCCTATTTTTACTAAATCTGTTTCTATGGGGCCATAATGTAACATAGAAGGTAATGGAGCCCTTTATACATTGTCGTGTTTCTTTCATTGTCGTGAGTCTTTAAACGCCTCAGATGTAAAGTTATTCGCTGTCAAAGTGACGCCAAAATGAATGGGAGTCAATGGAAATGCTAACGCAAGTGAAGTTCTGCTACAAGATGGCGGCACCCGGCCGGCTTCAACTTCCGGTCGATGGATTACCCCCTTGTAATAGGTAAGCCGCTAATGAGGAATCTATGCATGTATTTCTATGATACAATATCTCGCACACAGCTGTTGTGTCGTTCAGTCATCATGGTTCACGATTATAGATTGGCGAGTACAGAAAATCCCCAAAAAACTTAAACATAGCTAGATCAACTTAGGCAAGCAGGCTTTGGGAAAAACAGAGAAATAAATCAAGAATCAATATCGGCGTGGCATTTTTCAGGATGGGGAGACCTCACCACAGAGACTCCGCTCTCGCATGTGTTTTAATAGACAGGTAAGTAATATTATTTATTGTGTACACTACAGTTATAGTGCACTTACTTCAGTAACGCTTTTTTATCAAGTCTGGTGACCAAGTCTGTGGCAGTGAAACTATTGCTGTGTCCCAATTCGCATACTATCCGTCCTAAATAGTATTCGAAAATAGAATTAGTACGTCCCAAATCGTAGTATGTTGAAATGAGTGTCCCAAAGAGACCCGGATGGTCTACTATATCCGGTCAGAATCCGAAGTGCAGATATTGCCCACAACCCATCGCGCGTTGGACGAGGATTCGGTTAGAACTACAAACACAAGTGAAAAGTGTTCAAAAACTACAGACATGGAGGACACGCGAGTCCGACGGTTATGTAGAGAGGTTTAGATAAAGGGGTTTGAGTGATCAATTATCAGTATCTAACCTGACGAAAATGTATTTATTCAATGTTGTCCACATTATATTGCATCTGCAGCAACATTGTGAACTTTTGCAAAGATATGTTTAGCCATCAACTTTTAAATGCATTATTATATTCAAATTCCAAACACACGAGGATAGTCTCGGCATGAAAGACTCACGACTGGCAGATGAACGTGCTACAACATTTCTCTCCGAAACCGTAAGAAATTAACTTAGATTGAATGGAGGATTCTGGCGACAGATCTGTCCGTTAAAGATGATGAAGTAGATGTCCCAAAGCTTGCCCACTCTTTTGCTACACACTCAAAAGTATGTACTTTTTCTTCACAAAAAGAGTACATACTTTTAGGGTGTAGTAAGTAGGCGAATTGGGACGCAGCATATGTGTTGCACAATAATATTTAGCCATTAACGTTACTTTACTGTGGGTTTGTTCAAATGTACTTTTAGTACGATTGTTTTAAACGCGTAAAACTGCGCAGCATTAACCCACCAAATCATTTGACAAATAGTCACATATTAGTAACCGGCTAATATTGACATTTCACGTTCCTGGCAGCTAATTCATTACGATGACATAACATAGTGTGATCAGGTCTAACGTTACAGGTAATATATAATTATATGATTCGTGAATTCTATACATCTCTGAAACGACATCTCCCATTGTTCCACTCTCCTTCATAGCGTCATCAAGCTTCGTCTTTGTTATTGTTTTGAAAATGCGACCTCTGGCGGCGAAAAATGACATATTGTAGCTTTAAATAAATAATAGGTTAGGCAGTGGCAATTTCGGAGAGGCTAGCATTAGCAAGCTAGCTTTGAAAGCATGAGACCCCACCCTCCCATCAGAGTCTCCAAGCCACGCCTCCTTCAAAACACATGAACGCAACGCACACAGCAGTCAGCAGAGTCTGCAAAGCCGTTAAATTACCTAATGTCTCAAAGCACATAACATTACAATAATCTTGAAAGTAAAAAACTTACAGAGCTCTGGTTGGAACACCTGACTGCTTCAGTTAATTTCGGCATTATAAGCTCGTTGTTTTGGTTCAGGAACTGTAAAAGGCGGCTGCTGATGACGTGTGATGTCTGCGCAATGGAAATACATTATGTTGACAGGCAGGTAGGACATCAACATATGTATAATAGTAAAATAGTATTTCAGTGATATTAAAATAGCACTCAAATTGGTGAAATGGGCCATGTGAACTTCTTTGAACAAAAGGTCAGATTTTAAGACGATCTTTGAAATGAATGTCATGCTGATAATATAATTTGTATTGAACGATGTATATTCAATTAGAGAAGAATACAAAATAGAAGCATTTTCACTAGAAACATTCGCATATATTTAAAGATTATTTCAATTATTTTTTAGTTTATTTGTTGAGTTACCCATCAATGAAAACTATTATTAGATACTCTAAAAAGTAATCTGAATCAAAATAATATAATAATAATACATGGTTAACAAGAAAAATGTTTGTTCTGCAAACTGAACTTTTGTTGTGTTAAAGATTCTGACCCTGTATGAGAAAGAACAACATAACCAACAAGAAAAAGTTTCCATGGCAACCAGAGGTAAAAAAAAAAACATACATTCACATAAAATCATACATTCACAAGTGTGTGTGTGTGTGTGTGTGTGTTTACCTGTGTGAAATCTGAGGCAAAACAGGCTAAATTGTATTTCATTGGACTATTATATAATATATATTCCAATCAACCAATCAGATTTGAGGGATAAGTTTATAGTTAATGTGAAGTTTAGGCTTACAACAAGGTTTAGGGGCTTCTACACCATTCTTGTCCCTAAAAGCAGATGGAAATGATATGAATAATATGTTATGGCTAGAGTTAGGTTTAGGGGTATATATATATATATATATATATATTTGTGTGTGTGTACTATATATCACCTTTACACAGACGAGAACTGGCAGTGGCAATGTGACTCTACCCACAATCCCTCGCAAACTGAAAATATGGCTAAAAAGAGATGCCATAGTAACATTTGTAATTTTAGCTAAATGTCTATAGTTTCTGCAGCTTTCATTGAGAGGTTGCATGTGTAAATGTTTGTTTGCTGCTGCTGGTGTGTGTGTGTGTGTGTGTGTGTGTGTGTGTGTGTGTGTGTGTGTGTGTGTGAATTAGAGGGGTGTAAGAAGAAAGTGTGTATGTGTGTGTGTGTGTGTGTGTGTGTGCGTGATGAGCCACAGTGCACGGTTTCATTATAGGGCAGATGGCAGCACTCAAGTCGGAAGTGACTGACATAATGGCTCGACCAGGCCGACAGGCCGTGTGTGTGTGTGTGTGTGTTTGCATTTATTCACATCAGAGATTGAAAATTTCCCCTGCGCTTGCCCGCATGCACAACAGAATCCCTTCAGATTAAAAAAATATATACTACATTTAGTCAACATGAAGTGGTGCTTTTAAGTGTTATTTTGAATGTTAGTAGATGAGTAAGACATTACCCGGTGGTCTCACAGTTGTATTTTGTTTAAAAAAATATTTTATGTTATTTTTATACCATTATTTTTTCTCTTTTGCGCTGCATGGTTTAACAATGCACATCACATAACTTAGGATATTTATTCGTATAAGTTTAGTTTGTAATAAACACGGTCTTGTTTATTAAAGTAATCAGAATCTCTGATGTGAGTCTGTGGTCAGTCTGAAGCGTGTCTCTCCTCCTGCGGTAAGTCATATTCGTCTGTTTATGCTGCCTGTATAAATGAAGATCCTGTCAGAATGACACATTGCAAAACAATATTAGGGCTTATGAAAAAACATCAGGTTGCAATGTATGCACAGCTGGCGTTGACACCTAAAACCTTAATTCAAAGTCATTATGACTGGTTCTGAAGACTAGATTCAGTTCGTCAAGCTGCATTGAGAGATTTATTTAGTAAAAAAAAAGCATCTCACCAACAAGATTTTTTTTTCTCTTTTTAATATGACCTAGGTTCAACCTCTTATTAAATGAAAACATGTTTTTGTACATCGTGTGGGTGTTGCTAAAATAAAGTTGTAAACTCAAATATACAAGCTGTACTCAAATATAAAATTGGCAGAGAAAACTTCATAATGCAGTGTGCATAATTATTATTAATTTTCTATAATTTGTGCTAGAGCTTTTAGTGTCCTGAGGTGGAAAGTTTTAGCTTAGTGTTGAAATTAACACTACAGTATGTTCGTAATCTGTTATAGAAATTGTGTGTGTGTGTGTGTGTGTGTGTGTGTTTGTTTGTGTTTGTGTGTGGTTCATGGTGTGTTCTTTTCTTCTGCTGCTTGACCATGTAATGCAGGACACCTTTAACACTAATCTTTGAAGGTCCACAGATAAAGGCATTCTTGCTTGGCCGATAGTTTTTTTTTTTTACAACGTAATACAGGGTTATGTGGTTTAGAATGACCATGGAGCAGTTTTATTTTTGATAAACTTAATAATTCATCTACTGGGTAAGCCAAACAGTTTTGAATTGAATGGCAAATGAAAAATAAAACTCTGATCAACAGATCTTCATGTTGCATATGAATTCAGCATTGAAACATTGATTTTACTGTATTACTTCAACTCATTGAAAAGGCTGCAACATGCATGAAATGTCATGATTTCTGGGGAGTGATTTTGTTGCAATATACCTGTAAATTGGGATTTGTTGTGCAAAGTGTCTCAAACTTTGATGAAGGATTTTTGTCCACTTCAATTTAAAATAGTTTAGAAATCTAGAACTAAACAGTATACATTCATGTCAACAAGTATTGTATACTGTAAAAAATAAAGTCGCAGCCTTACATTTTTAAGTACAATCAACTTGGATGTTAAAGTAATTTCAACTTAAATTACATTCAACTGACTTTAGAAATGAGTTGAATCTTGTATAACTTATATATAAAAAACGTATTTTGATGAGTTAAAGCAATGTAAAAACATGTTGTCTTAACTTATAGATCATCTTTTTCTTTTTTCTTTTTTTTTTACAGTGAACCTACCCCAGAACCAGGGTGAGTTGAAACAATAAAAAACATAAATGCATTTGTGCATTGATTTATTGTGTTAATCATATTTGGTTGCTCAAAATCAAAGTTAAATTGCTAACACATTTAGAAAAGCATATCTGAAAACATAACAGAACGTCTCATCATAAATCAAATTATAAACCAGACCTGACCTTTTACTGTCTTGCGTCAAAATAGTTTTTTTTATGCTTTATAGTTATTTGTACTCCACTTTATCTACTCACAGCTTATACTGTGTTGGTCATGTATATGATTTCACCCGTTTAGTTAATATTTTAGGTTAAGCTTGGCATTCATTTATATAATCCTCTCCGGTCTCCCATATTTCAAATAATGTTGATTTCTGCTTTAATTATAAATGTTTTAACAGTTAAAATGAAGATGTGCACATATTACTGTGCAAATATGATTCCTTCCCATATATGTGAGTGCAGTGGGGTTGTAAAACCCTCCCATTGAGGGAGGCAGAGCCTCGGGAGGGATGGATGACAGAATGACAGCAGTGCGCGCGGAATAAATGCTCGCGCACCGGAGCGGCAGGAGCGCAGAGCTTCTCACGCGCGGCGTGTTTATACAGCGGCTCGCGCAGACATGCCACGCGTCTTCTGAGTGGGACATCAAGAAGGAAAAGTCTGAACCTTCCATCGGAATATTGGCAAGGTGATAACCGCACTGTGTGAGGCGATTTTTATAGCTTTTGAAAGTGGAAAGGTAAGTTGCGTTGCTATATTTGATTTACTCTCGAAAGTATATTTTGTTAATTGGACATTTTTTGCGAAATGCATACTGTATACACGATGATGCTTTGTGAAATGGGCATGTGGAGTTGCTGTAGCTCATGATGCAACTGGTGTGTCCTGTTGAACATGCATGCATGGCTGCAGGTCAGTGCTTTTTTTTTGATAACTCCTGCATAGTTGGCTCACATTTATTATCATTTGGTTTTAAAAAAGGTCTATAGGCTGTAATTAATTGAATGTCTTTCTGTATGTGAAGTTCTGCCTGCTTTTGAGAACTGTCAGTGTGTTTCTATCATTATATAGAAAAGGTTTGAAGCATGCACTTTATAGTTATTTACCATTTTTCTGCTTTAGCAGAAATATCAGTGCATGAGATTTATTTAAACGTAATTGTTTACTGATTTTCATGACTTATTATTTTTTTTAAATAAAATGACCACAATATGTGTGCAAATCATCTGTATTTGATAAAAAAAAAATTAACAACGAAAGCTTTTTTGTATCGTATGTCTTGGTAAATTATGCTATTATTAGGATACTATCACGATTCACCAATACATGTTAACTGTTTGGATTAATATGTTTGGCAATGCACGAGCTGATCTGACAGTTAAATTGCTTTCAATAATGAAACCGTCAGCTTGATTCAGTGATATTAAATAGAATTTTGTCTTGCATAAAACCAGTTAAGTAACCAAAATGAAGCATCTTTTCTAATCGAGGAATGTAATATGTTCCTTTAAGATCTTAGACATAGTGCATGATTTTCTCAGTGGGAAATGTCATTGCAACAAATGCATTTTTTGTTATTTTATCATCCACAAATAGTTATTGAAATCAAGTGTATTATAAACAAAAAGTTATTAGAACATGCTGGGAGGCTGCTTTGCAATTGAAAGTTGTTAGTTAGCTAGTTGTTTTTCCCTATTCTTTATTACAAAGCAGTCTCTGCAATTGTAATGTCTCTTTCCACGACTCTAAATCGGAATTAGTAATGTCTCATTTTGAGAGAATTGGACAATAGTTGTTCACACGAGGCCATATGCGTTTCATGCTGCCAAGAAAGGCGAGATGCAGGAGGACTGTAGATTATAAGCGTTTCTTACATGAACGTTTAATTGAGACTGAGCATGATGCTCATGAAGGAAATGCTACTGGCTTGTCAACAGAAAGGAAAGAGTGAATTGAAGTTCACAGCTTGTACACTGTGAAATGAGTCACCACTCTATCATTGAAATTATAAAAAAAAAAATATTGGGACGAATTGAACTGAATGCCTTTTTCTTCGAAATAATGACTTGCATTCAAAATAAAGCAATAGTTCGTTCCAAAAAAGAAAATTCTGTCATTATTTACTCCCCCTCATGTTGTTCCAACCCCAAATGATGCTATTATATTTCTGTAGAACAAAAAAACTGAATTTGGAGGAATCTTCACAACTTATGCTCTATATTTCAATTCTTCTGAAGCTGCACAATAATTTTGTATGAGAACTAGACTGAAATTTGATTGAATAATGTTCATTATTTGCTGAAGTTCCTCTTCAGTGAGCTGAAAACTCAAGGTCCTAATCACTGAGTCAGATAGATTTGTGAACGAATCATTCTGTCTGATTTGTGAACCAGATCAAGAGTTCATTGACAAAATTCAAAATTCATTCACAAATCGGACTGATCAAAGCATGTAGAGCATGAGTCGTATGGACTAATTTCATGTCATTTTTTTTTTTTTGCTTTTTGTTCCATGGAAATATTAAAGAATACAAGCTTAGAACAATTTTTTTGTTTAACTATTCATTTAAACCAGTTCCTACAATACTTATTATATTCATAGTTGGACCTAATTGAGAGTCTGAATATTTTCTTAAATGTCACAGGATGCCATCAGTACAATGAAAATGTAAATTTTACTGGCCTATATTGTTTTGCATCTCCGCATGTCTTCGCCTGCCTTTGCTGACACATTTGACATGTTGCTCTCCTTTGTCACATTCAACTCAATTGCAGATCAGCGCTGACGCACAGGAAGACACAATGCAGGAATCTGAGCCCAGCGTGTGTCAGCTGCAGCCCAACATCATCTCAGTGCGCCTCTTCAAAAGAAAGATCGGTGGGCTGGGCTTTCTGGTCAAACAACGTGTGTGCAAGCCGCCCGTCATCATCTCCGACATCATTCGGGGCGGGGCGGCAGAGGAATGCGGGCTGGTCCAAGTCGGCGACATTGTCCTGGCCGTGAACAACAAGCCTTTGGTGGACCTGAGCTACGAACGTGCGCTCGAGACCCTGAAGAACGTGTCAACCGAAAGCCACGCCGTCCTGATCCTCCGCGGACCCGAGGGCTTCACAACTCACCTGGAGACCACGCTGAGCGGCGACGGTAAACCCAGAACGGTTCGCGTCACCAGGCCCGTCAACCCCCCTCAGAGCAGGCCGTGCGAACGATGCTCGCCCCTCACGCCCAACATGACCAAAGAGCTCAGGGCGATAGAGAACCTGTCCTCTGCCTACACTCCTGGGAAAGAACCGTGGGAGAACAAACCCCTGATTCCCCTGCTGGCCCAGGACACTCTGATCAGAGAAGGAGGCCATTCAGCCCTGCTCCTCAATGGGGTGGAGGAGAACAACGACCTGTTGAAGGAGATTGAGCCAGTGCTGAAGCTCATCAAGAACAGCAAAAAAGAGATAAATGGAGAAGGTCAGAGAGTCATAGACAGGAAGGATGTCGAGGTGCAGGTGGAGAGGTGAGTGATGTCACAAAATTATGTAATCTTTTACCATAGCGAATGATCTGTAAGCTAATAAAAAATGAAATAAAATAATGTAGTAAATTCACTTGTTAGCTCATCTAGTACAGCGTTGCACTTGCAATGTGAAGCGCTCTGGTACTGCGAAGCATGAGTTAAAGGTGCAGTGTGTAGATTTTAGCGGCATCTAGCGGTTCGGTTGCGAGTTGCACTAAGGGCTCAGCCCACTGCTCACCCCTCCCTTTCGAAGAAGCTACGGTGGCTAAAACGGGATGAACATATCGTCGTCTGAGACAGCAGAGAATAGCCAGAGTAAGCCAAGTTTCTGTACCACAGTCCATTGTAAACCACATCATGGATAAAGTTTACAAAGCCATAGTCAGGTGAGGATCAAGGGTCTTAATATATAATATAGTAATCAGCTGATTGTCTCACGAACGTAACCAGCACATAGCAAACCCATAATACAGCGAGGGAGAAGAACCACATGAAACTATCCAACTACATATTTTTTCTAACAGGGTAGTAAAAGTTTAGCTGGCTAATATGAGCTGTTATGCTATAGGGCTGTGGCTGAGCTGGTTAAAGCGTAAAGCATTGTTTAAAGGGTAACTAAACCCCTGGTCAGAGCCTGACTCCACCCACTGGCAATATTTTAAAAATGCTGGAAAAGTGGGCGGAGCCCAGCGGAGATAGAGGGGATGAACGGATACTCTATCCTGATCGTTTTCAATACTCGCAATTCCAACTCCTGACTCGCTACAGTGGTTTTGACGAAACAAGATGGTTTTTAAACTGCCATGGACGTGGTAGCTCGTACCAAGGGCGTGGTAAGCTGAATCCTGCTTACGTCAGCTCTCACCGCTACCGTCACGAACTACCGCAAACATCCAATAGGAAAATTCAACTGCAGTAGCCACTGTTCAACCTGAAGAGGGCAGCACTCAGACGTTTTTACACCATATATTGTAGAATTAAAACACTTTATACCCAAATGTCAAAAAAGTTACTCAAATCAATGAACAGCATTAATAAAGCCCCAGTCTTACAGATCATTAACTAAAAAAAGTTGGTTTAGTGTTTAGTTACCCTTTAAACTCGACGCGTCCGCATGAGCGCAAAGGTGCTCGCGGCAAAAATGACGTGATTGTGACAGCGCGCACGCCTCCGCATCCCCTAGACAACATTTACTACACACAAATTAATAAATAATAATGAATAAAAATATTGTTTTTTTTTCTCTGGTTTTGAAAACTCTTCGCGATCGACTTAAAGGCTTCCAAGATCGACGGGTTGGTGACTCCTGTAACGTTGCTGTTTTACGGTCAATAGTACTAATCAGCTGATTGTCAAAGCCATAACACAGTGAGGGAGAAGAACTAAGTTACATGAAACAATCCAGCTACATATTTTACACCACTGACAAGGGAAAAGTCACTACTCACGGTGTCTATGGCTAGCTTCTAGCTTTCTGTCGGCTACGGTAGAAACAATATGTCGACCTTCATAGAAGGGGGTGCCCGCGGTTATGTAGATATAAATATCTCATTCTAAGGTAATAAAAACATAACGGTTCTTTGAGTAAGGTCTTTATACACCACTGAACACATAGTTATGGATCTTATATTGCATTTCTGTCAATATATCCTCAGAAACATTACACATTGCACCTTTAAGAGACAATTCAAAGACTTTGTTATGAGGATAGCAGATGAACCCAAGCCCAGACAATATGCAATCACACAACGTTTATTATAACAGAAAAACAGGGGAAAATAAAACCCACGAGGGGGCAAAACAGATGCAATACAAACGAGGGATAACTAAACTAGATAACACTTGACAAACACTAGACTATTAACAAACAGCAAATACAAGATCATGACGTTCTTCAAAGACAAGGTACTCACAGGTAGACTCTCACAAAGTGTGACACAATGAACCAGCACAGGACAGCAAACACAAGGGGATGAAATAGGGGAACACTAATGACAAAGACAGGTGAAACTGACTAGACAATAATGACAAGACGTTATTAAATACGTTAAAATATTACTCATACTCAAATATTAACTTTATTAGTTTCTCCTTCTCCTCCACCCACGCTAGGAGGCGTACTGGGCGACCTCACATTCACTAGGGTACAAAATATATGGCATTACAGGAAATCGCTAAACTTTTCAATACAAAATTCAAAGTTAATAAAATACAAAGACTATTATATTGTTTTATTATTTTGGTTGCACTTTGTAAAGCACTTTGTGATTTTATCTGTGAAAAGCGCTCTATAAATAAACTTTACTTACTTACTTTACTTACAGTATAGAACCAAGTTAAAACGGCAGGGTTGTTTTTATCTCACGTTAACGATATAACGATATAAGGCCCGTTCACACCAAGATTTATAACTATAACGATAACCATAAAGAATTTAGTTCTAAAAATCATTCTGAATATAAAAGAATAGTTAACACCACAACTGTAATGATAACGGCACAGAGAAATAAAATCATTGGAATCACTTTCAGAACAATTTCTCCAGCTGATGAATGATAAAACATTGACAGGTGACAGCCAATCAGAATCCACCCTGCTTTATTAACGACTGACGACACAACTGCAGCGTGCACTTAGTAATGCATTTTATAAAACGGTTAGTTCCAGTCCTTGATTCTGATTGGTCAATAGCTGTGTTTTATTCACGATAAAACACTACTATGACCACTTCACCCAACGGTTCTATGTATCACTACACAATCCCTAGCAACCACTCTTAGCAGCGTAAACATGTTCTCATTGATATTGTTCATTGAAGCTTATAGAATAGAGTATTGTGTAGGGCTGTTCGATTCCGGATTTTTTGGAATCGATTCCGATTCAGATTCCTGTTTCTGGAATCGAAAAGAATCGATTCCAAGAATCGATTCCTCACTGTTTTTTTTTTTTCGTTTTTTTAATACCAACACCGTGTCTTAATACCGTGTTTTAATACCAACACATTGTTGCGTCTTACCGTTCCACACAGCAAGAAACTCTCTACATCGGGCGTGACAAAGCGCCCGTTGCAAATCCAGTTGTCCTTCCTATTAGACTATTGCGAGTGCTGCTTGGTCATAAATATAACGAGGCATTTACTTCCATGCATGAAAACGGGTCTGGGGTGAAATAGGTTAGAAGGATATTACTAGGATGGTCCGGGGGCATGCTCCCCCGGAAGAAAATTTTAAATATTCCATATTTTAAAGCATCAATCTGATGCATTTTGAGATGCATTTTTTGCAAACCTGGGGAGAGAAACTTAACTTCAGCCATGGGTCAAAAATATTATGGCCTCATAGCGTTCTCTCCTGCTGTGTTCAACGACTCTTCAACTTTACCAGCTTAGTTAAAAAAAAAAAAAATCAAGTAGAATTTCTATAACTGTGTTGAACTGATAATCACTCTTATGTGTGTTAAACACAATCTAATTAATACAGACAACCTCATTATAGCTAAAGAAAAAAAATATATAAAAAAATATATGATCAACCTATGACAAAAATTATGTTATACTAGATTAGTGGATACCTCAGTAAAATTTAGTCTAGGAAAACAATAATTGTATAAAATATGAACATTTAGTGAAAAAAATCATTTAGTGGGGAATAAGAGAAAATATGTGTAGCACTAAATCTGGTAAACCGTTACACATTGTTGTAAAATATAGGCTACATTCATGAAAAACAAGATAAAAATCAATTATATATATATATATATATATATATATAGTTAAGACATTTTTTAAATGTATAGCACAGCTGTTTAATGAGGCAGCAACATATGATAGAGAGGACAGAACAGAACAGCGGTTAAAAACCGGGGGCTATTAATAATCTTTCATTGCGCAAAAAGTAGCCTATAATGATATGATTATGAAGACTCCAATACGTGCGGCATTTTATTTTTCATTTTATGCAAAACCATATAGCTTTATCTACAGATCAAGTATAATAATAGTAACATTGAATCATCTTGGACTTGGAGAGAGTTTTATCGTTGACTGTCGTAACCGAACGCGACGCGCTGTTTGAACACTGGATGACTGACAGGGAAAAGTTTACGTGAACTTGAATTTAATGACTTAAATATTCATTTCTATCTCACATTATACTATAGGCTAGTATGGCTTCATATATTATTTTTTTGAACGGCCCTAAGATGTTTTATCATTGGGGATGTTGTTTTGCTAAATTTATCGCAAATTTGGCATTTACATTTTTTTGTCGAATCTCACGTAGCGCCAGACTTGGACTCAGGGCATTCTTCGTCGCGTGAGTGTGATTGATTTTTGTCGATTGATGTCATAAATCAGATTTATTACTTGTCCTAAATTACAACGAGTAAGATCAAACCCCACCAAGCAACCGATTCTAAAGATTTCATTGGGTCAGTCATTGCACTGATTGCCTACACAATGCTGAAATAATCATCCTACGCGGCTTAAACCATACTCTGTGTCACGACTGGATCCATTTATTTAGTCTGGACTTTATTTATTTACAGGTGACGTGATTGTGTTGACAAATGAAATCGGTTACAGGCCGCCGTTTGTGTTAAAAAAAATCTTAAAGGAGGAGTCGATTCCCCTTAATGGAATCGATTACAACCTTTGGAATCGACTCTCGATTCCTAACGCCTCGGAATCGAGGAATCGATTCTTTTTGGAATCGATTCCCAGCCCTAGTATTGTGGGAGATCGAGTAAGCGAGTGTACTTGCATTTACAGTAGATGTAGCATTTTCCCTCAAATCATGGCCGCTGCGATTATCTTGTCCTTTTAACAGTTTTAACGGGTTTTCCGTGCTCAGACACGCTAATCATTTGTCATTTGTGTCTTGCTTCTCCGTGTTCACAAGTTCAGTCCTTTCAATATTTCAATATTTCCTTTCAATTTCTTTTCTACTGACAGACTCACTCATAAAGACAGTCTTTGGCGCCATCTAATGGCGAAATAATGTAAATTCTGTTGCTGTTCACAGCCAGGGACTTTTTTTTTTCCAGCGGAAGAAAGACTTTTAGTGATTTTACTTAATTAAAGTTGCATTGATACATATTTTTTTGGCTTTAATATTTTTATTGTGTGGTAACTGTTTTGTAAAAGCAATAAATAAGGTACTCGAGGCTAGTGCTGCTGTATCGTGAATAAGTCACAGCTGAAGGTGTTACGTAATCAGATTACTTTTTAAAGGTGCTCTATGTAACTTTTCAACTAAAATGAATCCCTTTTTTTATGGCCTGTGTGTGAAGTGGTTGTAATCACACATTAAAATGATCCTAATTGTTCATAGTGCTGGACGGGGCCTTTTTGAACGAGCCCACCCCCGAGGTCCAACTCGCCCGGCTCCCCGAGTTATAGCCGTTCGAAATCGGGGGTCCCAGCGAACGGCGATCCGGTAGGGGGCATCCCCGAGGCCCGCCACTCTAGCGTTCGGGCAAGGGTTCCCCTGGGACCTCCTCCCCCGAATTTGAGCTCTCTGGGTCTTTGCGTTCCAGAGATACAAACGATTTTCTTCTGAGATCGTGACGTCACCGGCGTCCGCAATTTTGCAGCGCGCCCGATGGTTTTCTGCTAATATCTCCGCGAAAACACCACCAAAAACTCTGGAACTTATATGGTTCTTTTCAGCTCGACTAAATGGTCCCAACGAGCTTGATGCTCGCCGAATCCGTCTAGTATTCGCCTAGTCTAGTATTAGTATTGAGAGAAATCGTGAGGAAGTGCAGAGTAAACATGATTACTAATGTGAGCATGCATTTACTCATCTCACTTGCTCAAAAACAGATTCAGTATTCCTCAAAATAAAAACAGTGAAATGCAAACTCAGAATATTATGTAAACCTGCGATAATTAAAAACGTCAAAATATTAATCAAACTCAAATATTAACTTTATTAGTTTCTCCTTCTCTTTCTCCTCCACCCACGCTAGGAGGCGTACTGGGCGACCTCACATTCACTAGGGTACAAAATATATGGCATTCCAGGAAATCTCTAAACTTTTCAATAAATGTGCAAATATAGGTTATAGTTGCATTCTTCATTTTGAATTAAAGTTCGGAAGTGGCATTTAAGAAGCAAAGATGAGTCTACAAACCATGCACTACCACTTGAAGCTTTTCGAACAAGATATTTCTGGGAACACCTGAACATGAGTAATAACACTACAGCTAATTACATGAGCGCTATTGACTTAAGAAAAGTGTTCTCTCAAAGCATTATTGGTTTAATGTTGTCAACACAGATCGAGAAGACATCCTGCTCTTAGAATTAATTTGACTATTTAATTTAAGCTATACCTACATATGTACTCCAAGTCTTTGCTACAAAAAAAAATCTGCTAAACATTGCCACCATTATTGTGTATTGTCTAAAGTGTATTGAGACTGTGTGTGACAACGAACCTCAATCTATTTCCTCTATTTTCATTACATGGCAATATGGTTTACAAATAGCTAGCCAGGTTTTATTCGATGCTTCATAAACTATATTTTGGGAAAGTTCCGTTTTTTAATGCATTTTTTTCACGAGTTCATTTTGTGTTTATTTGGTGAGCCGAAAGTGAGTGAATCTGTACATAGTGTATTTATTCCATTCAGTCTTTGAAATTACTCTTGCATTGAATGTTCATATTACGCTTAAGTGAGCAGGAAGTACTAACAGGCAGTGTGAGAAGCTTCCAGCAACATTAATAATAGAATGGATATATATAGACATAAATATTATTTTCATTTTGTGATCACACCCCAGTTTTCAAAGTACACCACTTGGTTCGAATTAATTATGCCTAAATTATTTGTTTCACTCTAGTGATGTAGTGTTGTCATATTGTTTAACCGAATGAGAGAAATGTGAAGATCTATGAACGTCTACTCTGTAAACGCTTCATTACACAAAACTGATTAGATTTAGTCTTTGTGATTCATGAATAGCAGCTGTCCCTGTTGAGGGTGCAAAAAAGTTGACCTGTTATAAATAATGACTGTTTCCAAACGGGTTTCCCAAACATTCTGCCATTGGTTAGTCAAACAATAGTCCCGCCCCAAACTCTCGCCATTGGTTTAATCATTATTGCTGTTGTCGGGCAAGTCTGGATGCTCAAACAAACAAAGGAATGATTAGAAATGGCCTTAGGGTTTTATCGTTTGAAAAAGTGCATGCTTCACCAGATTTCTTTTCTATATTACTAAACAAATTATAATTGTGCTTGGAATTTCAATCTGACTAGTGAGATGGCAGCATTTCATCCAAAACAAATCATGCTTCTCTAACATTTTTTCTCACATTTGTGTTGAATGTGTTATAAGTCCCAGCATGCAATGCAAAGTCAGCTAGAAAAAATGTTCTGTAAGTGTTTATCGTTTACATTTTTAAATGTGCTAATGCATTTTTAAATGTGCTAAAAATGTGCTAAACATCTGATAGCATGGTTTATTGAACACTAGCTTAATCTGATTATGAAGTAACATCAGTATGAATGGAATTGAGGCAATTTACCATTTCATTTAAATGACAAAGTGCACATTGGTAGGCTTGAAAAATGAACGTTTTAATGCAGTGTTTCTCAACCCTGCTCCTGAAGGACCCCCAACACTGCACGTTTTCTTTTACTGCGTTCCAGTCCACTTTTAGACCCGCACTTGCGAACTTCCTCTGTTCCATATAGCCTATGTGAATATATTGCCAACTTCACTGAACTCCTTGAGTTAAAGGGATAGTTCGGCCAAAAATTATATGACTGACCGCATTTCTTTATATTTGAGTCCAGGTTCATTTACGTTCCAATGTACGGAAGTGTCTGTCCGAGCTCACAACCGGTTTTGCGCGGGAACGCAAATAACTTTGCGAGGGAATGCAAAAATTTTGCGTAGGAACGCAAATATCTTTGCGAGGGAACGCAAAGTTTCTCGGGGAACGCAAAAGATTTAAAAAAAAAATAAAATCTTCCACCCTAAATTTTTTTCCACCACCACGTCCTTTTAGGGGCTCCGTACTCGGAACGAGGGAAGTTTATATGGACAGACCCTCGCTCCCTGGATTTTGACCGAGGGAGCGAGTCTACTTCATATGTACACTTCAGGCAGCTCCATATACCACAATGCAACACGATTGTGACGTCACTGCACATCTCGTCTAATCACCACCACCAAAAACAACTCTATGAAAAAAAAAAAAAAAAAAAAAAAACTCTATGATATATTAATTATGATTTTTTTTTTTTAAACAACCCAAACACATATATATATATATACATTTGGATGCTGCAATAAACAAATTCTTAAAGAGCACGTTTTTTAATAATAAATCAACTCCACTCTGATTCCAAGTAATCAAGGGCTTAGGACGTTCCTGGGTTTCAGTCACGTGATTATGATGACGCGCGAAATTCAGATGGAGGGCAGGGAGTGAAGAGCGCAATGGACTAGATGGAGGAAAGTCCGTACTGTACTACTTTACACGCTATTACAAAAGAAAGATATGAACAAAAAATAAAATATATGTTGGGCGTGATCATTACATTATGAAGAGGAGCGATTTTTCAACTGAATTGAAATATTTTCCTGCCATCGAGGTGGTAGATATCAGCTACTACCTCGTCTTACAGACATACTTTGACTTTACAAAGTTCGGAAACATTAACGTTACACGTTACACAAACATAGCCACTTAAGTTGTATTAACTCACCTTTGACGAAGTGATCACTGACACACGGGCATTTTCACATTCGGCTCCTCCCGACCGCAGACGTATGTTTGCAAGCCGTTTTTCCTGAGTTTTTCGGTCAATTTCTTGCATTTTCCTCCCTTATGAACAACAACTTTTGGTACACGATAAAAACTCCTCGTGGTTTGATCGATTTAAGTAACCATAAACAACGCAAAACATATGCATTTTGAGTTTGTTATAGTGCTTTCTAAATACAGCAAATCACTTCCTGCCCTCCATTTGCATTTCGCGCCATGGCAACGCAGTGGCGTGACGTCATATGAAAATAAGCTCATTGCCGTTTCCGCCAGTAGTGGGCACTCATGCAACGTAAGCAATGACGTTGGGAAGTTAGCGAGTGAAGGGCATGACAATTTTGGGCTGGAACGCAGCATTATTTTGTCTCCCTAATCAAACACACCCAATTCAACTCATCAGCTCATTATCATGGGGATATATGTGATAATGAGCTGATAAGTTGAATCAGGTGTGT
Source organism: Rhinichthys osculus (assembly GCA_029959095.1). Classification (NCBI taxonomy): domain Eukaryota; kingdom Metazoa; phylum Chordata; class Actinopteri; order Cypriniformes; family Leuciscidae; genus Rhinichthys; species Rhinichthys osculus. Next base: position 9,173,647 of record JARWKJ010000004.1, on the reverse strand, counting down.
TTGATGAGGGAGAAAAAGAAAACGTGCAGTGTTGGAGCAGGGTTGAGAAACACTGTTTTAATGGAATTCAAGTTAAGCTTTATGGATGGCATCTGAGGCCTGCTGTTGATTATGACTGACTATAATTTGACTAGTTCCCTCAGTTTATTAACTCAAACGTAATACACTTACAATAGACAAGAATAAATGATATAACCGAATGTGTTTTGAGTAGTTGTACATACATCAGACTTGTTTCCTTCTGGCTGATGTTTGAGGTGTGACCTGAACTGTTTGTGACTTTCAGAGACCTTGGTGTGGGAAATGGACAGAACGCCCAGCTGGCGTCGGATAACGACAGAGTGTTTGATGACCTCTGGAGAAAGGACAACATGCCTATGGTGCTTAACAACCCTTACTCAGAGAGTGACAAGGTAAAATACAGTCTATATGGCTTCACATTTGGCTTTGAAGGACTGCGAGTGAGTCAGTAATCTACCAGTATTTGTTTTTCTGTTTTAAAGGTGCAAGTTCAGAAATATTGAAGCTTTACTTATACTGTAAATATGGCCTGATCCGCTTGACGGCTGGCTGATAGTCAATGTCCTATTCTTAAATACAGGACATAGTTCCACCACATACATTGTTTTATTTGCTAATTCTTGAGATGAACTGTACTTTACTGTAAAATGTAGCAGAGGTTCTTAACTCATGGATCACAATAGGTCTATTCTCTTGGGTCATGGGCGGCAGTGAAAATCAATGCTTATTACTGATAATAAAATGCAACTAACCATATAGGTATGCATATATGAAAATTGAAATGCGAGAGCCATTTAGAAAGTATAGTGTAACACGCACACATATATAACGTGTTCTGAAGAATCTGTAATTTAACTTCAAGCTTGTTTTCAAAAGGACCTTAGAAAACAACTATATTGGTTTCTTGAGGGTTTCCTTGCTGAACTTTGCTGCCGAGAACTTTTATTCTGGAGATTTTCAAACTTTAACCGTATATTTAAAAAATACAATGTTTACCAAAACCAAAAATACAAATCACACCCGACTGAAATTATCTACAGAATAAGATTTAAATTCAGTCAAGAAGCATGTCAAGAGGTTCAAGCTGAATTAACTGCAGAAGTGCTTCAAGTACTTCAAGTAGGGTTACTTGTAAGTAACCATATGAAAGCCATAAGTCTAGCGCCTGTCACATGGTCTTCTCTGTACCTGCCACACAGTGCTGGTGTAGCATGTGTTTCTACAGCCCTGGTTGTGGGGGTAGCAGTGCTTACATTTCACATCAGCACATGACTCTCTCATCTGGCCTCTTGTGACGCATTATCCCTCTGAAAGAAACCGGATGGATGGAGGCGATCCAAGAAAGCAGAGGGATGAATGGATGCAGCTGTGTGGTCCAAGACGAAGTTGCTCTCTTTCGCGTAATACAGTGTCTGGTGGATGATTAATCATCAGTGAGTAAGACGAGGAAGGAGAGGGAGGGAGGGGGAGAGTACAAGAGAAATAGAAAGACAAGAACATGGGACATAGTTATATTTGTGATTATTGTGCACGATGCTTGACACTATTAGTGTGACAGAAAGATGCAATGACTGTTGAGATGATATATGAACCCTTAGAGCATGTCCTACCACGCACAGAGTTCCTCCGCAATAAGTGCAAAACTTCTGCAGCCAATCAGACAACATCTAATGAATTATATTTAACATAATAGGGCTATGTAGTGCAATGTGTGTGATCAACAAAATGTCAAGATTTACACAAGATGTCAGATTTACATCAAAGAAATAGCCTTTATCGCTTGTTGCTGCGTTTCTTTGCATCTGGTTTGGACCATAAGAAGCTGAAGTTTTAAAGTGATGGATCTGCACAGGTGGCATCTCGTGTTCCTGATGAGGAAATACGTTTTTTGTGTGTGTGTGTGTGTGTGTGTGTGTGTGTGTGTTCGTACGGCAGGGGTGTGCTCAATCCTGTTCCTGGAGCTCTACCTAGGCTGCGTTTACACTTGGCATTAACATGCGACCTGTATCCGGATGTTGTCGTCCACATACACATTGAAAAGACCAGTGTAAACGCGCTTCTGACCGGAATGTTATCCGATCAGCGTGTCCAGGTTCGGAGGTAGTCGAGGACGCATTGTAATCGGATCTCAGTGTAATGTAAACGCAATCCAGCCGTCGTGTCTGCATTCACAGGTGGACGTCACACAAAACCCCGCCCACTGTCATTATTCCCCCTCCTCTCTCCAGGAACTGCTGCACGTATAGCTGTGTGGTTTTGCGATAGTCGAGTGCGAAGTACATTGCAAATATACTGTTGTTTGCTTTCGCACCCTAAAGTTGCAGAACCATTCATTTTCTGACTGTAAAGAACACGCATTTTTCCCACCACAGCTGGCAATGTTCTCGGATACGTTTCTCTGTACAGTTTCCATTACGGAATCTATCCATATTATTAATACTTGCAGCCTCTTCATCCTCCTCATTTTGCGAGATGTGTAAAAACTGTTTTCAAAAGAAAACCCACCACTTCAGGTCGACTTTGCACCAGAGCCATCCTTTTTTTTTCGCGGGAATGCGAGATCCGATCTGTTATCCAGATACAGAAGCCACTTGATGTGGACAGGTGTAAACGCACTGTGTCCTGATTGGCTTATGATCTGATCTGCTTGATCGGATCACGGTGATCACATGTTAATGGCAAGTGTAAACCTAACGCAGCATTAGGGGGCTTTCACACTGGCAGTTTAGTTCGGAACAGGGCACGGTTCGCATGAAAAATCGCTAATGTGCACGTTTGCGATGACGTAATATGCACGCAAACGCACCAAGGTTCGATAGAATCAAGTTGAGTGTGAAACGGCCCGCAGTAAACGAGCCCAGTGTAAATGCAGTCTTACTTCCAGAGTTCAGATCCAACCCTGATCCAACACACCCGCCTGTAATTATGAAGAGCTCCTGAAGAGCTTAATTAGCTGGTTCAGTTGTGTTCGATCAGGGTTGGCGGAGCTGAACTTTGCAGGAAGGTAGATCTCCAGGAACAGGATTGGGCACCCCTGCACTACAGGTTTTGAAGTAGACCAGACAATTGCAACCAAGTCTGCTTAAAAAGGTGGTCTGGGGTATTTTTTTTTTTTTTAGAACAGATCGTACTAAATTCATTCTGTCAACTATAATTTGCATCTTTGTATACATTTTTTGTACTAACATTTATTTCTTATGAGAACCTTTCTTATGAGTCCTACCGTTTAGAAGTAATGTAATGTATCATCCAGCCACTTTTAGCATACTTTTCTTAGGTAACAATTTACAATAAGGTCCCAATTTTTAAAGGGCCAACTGAAGTGCCTTGAAACGCGCAGCATTGTTCAATGTGTTGACGTAATTTCCACTAAAACATACAGGATGGGACATATCGAACAGCTCCTTCCCCTTTTAAAAAAAAGCCAATAGCTTTTTGTTTATATCACAGCTCGGCTGTTGAGCTCGGTAAAGCCGCAGTTTCCTCCTATAGATAACTGTAAGGATTATATATTCATACTAAAAGCCAAAAGAACTGCAATTTTGATTGTACGGAGTTTTATTAATCAAGCATTTATTAACGTTTGTTAATGTTTTGTTAACTGATCATTGTTAATTGTTCTCCCCAGATCCCACATTGAAATGAATGGGGTAATTATCAAATGTATACTTTTTTGAAGGGTTTTATTTATTTATTTATTTATTTTACATTTGTATCAGATATTTGAGTAACCTGAAACCCTATACTTGCGTTTGAAAGTGTAATTCGGCAATTTCTCTAAATTAAACAGACAAGGCCACAAAGGATCCATCTGTTTTCTGTTCATTGCAAGGAAAAATGAACGCATTTGGAGGCCGACACAGCTGTAGTGTTTCTTTACAAAGTGACATCGCCATCCTGACATGCATAATATATAGCCTTTTTAACCAGTTTCAAGGATCAGTGTAAATGGGGATCGTTTTGACTGTTATCGTCTGTATGCGAAAAACGCAAAAACGTTTCCGTTTTTAGTACACTGTTCTGTGCTGATTAAGTGAAATTAGGGTACGTTTACATGACAACACAAATAATGAAGTGGAAACACTATAACACATCCACAATGTGGAAAGCTCGTGCTCACACACACACCACCACCACCACCAACAACAACAACAACAACTCCCCACCCCCACTCATAGGAATAAATGGGCGACTTACCAAAAAAATGTTGCTTTCTGTTACATAATTTGTCAAAAAAGTCAGTTACAAAGCAGAAAACACACAACCCCAGCTCCCTCCAAACCCACAAAATCACTCATAAGAAATGAAAGGGTGAGATGACATGTTGTTCTGTTACATAATTTGTCCAAAATAAGTCATGAATGAAAGAAATGGAGTGACACCACAACACATCCACGATGGAGAACAAATGCAAACACGCACATATACACACATATAACACACATAACATGAGAGTAAAAACATTAAAAAATTGATTGATTTCAAAAAAAAAAAAAAAAACATTGTTACAAAATCACATTTCCCTGGGTCTGAGAGACCCCTAACATCCTGAGTGAACACCCTTTTGCCATTGAATGATTTTGGGCTGTCTGAGACAAAAGATGACCAATTGTGGCGATTTCTGTACAGTGAAAGCGGTTCGAAGACGGGCGTTCTCATGGTCTTGCGACCAAAGATAGCCTGCGATAATTTTCTTAGTTTCAGAAATGTTAGCATCAACGCAACATGGTGCTAAAACTTAAACTTGTTTTACCTCAAGCTCCATTTGCAAAATTGGCATCCCAGGTCGTTCTTTCTTCTCTTTCTCTAGTAATACCTCTTCTTTTTTTCAGCTCACATAAAAACCATCATTTCCAAAAAGTGCGCTATTTGTATATATATTTTACCACTAGCGCATACTGAAGTTTTATTCTTGTACACTATAGCGTTGTAGCCTAGGATTCCATGTCATCATACAGTCTACATGCATGTCGTACCCAAGTTTATTAGATCCATGTCATACAGTGTGATTTGTAATGATCTTATAGGATTGCCGAAATCGCACAGTCTGTAGCAGGAATAAACGAACTGCGCATAAGGGTTAAGTGTGTGTTATTCAGTCACATTGACTTTAAATGGCTAGCCAGATATGACATTATCTGCAAAGGCTAAGGGTCGATAACACATTCCCTTGTAATCTTCACTTCACTCTGACAGTGAGACCTTGGCTACTCTATAATAACTTGTTATAACAGAAGTGAATGCTGACATTTTGCACTTTTAGCATATTCCCACTGACACACAATGGTGGGTAATGAATTTGCTCGAACATGGCCAGAATATTCTTGACACACTGTTAGATATACAGCATATTCCTGCTGAGATAAGTGAGCATTCTCTTTAGGTTGCTTTAGACAATTTTAAACTTGTTTTACATTTCTTTGTCAAGCTGTAAATTGAACAGCTTGTTTTTTTTTGTAAGAAGTGTCTGTACTCTGGAACCTTGCTGACAGTGACAGAATGCATGTTTCGTTGCTTTAGTTATAGCAAACGCACTTAACGCAACACAGGTGGGATATTTTGAAATGTTTGAGATGATAATAACCTTTCAGTCTGTCTGATGTGGTTGAGTTTTTTTTTAGAAATGTACTGAGTTTTCCAAGGCTAACAGCAGTGCCCTGCATAATTTAAGCACTAATAAGGCTTGCTCGCCCAGTGGAAGTGGTGTGAAGCAGTTGGACAGATGAGCTGCTAACATCATTAAACAATGATCTTGCCGCCTTTGAAGCTCTGCGTGAAAAATTAGCAATATTATTTTATCATCTACATTTTTGTTTATTCCATGCCCTCATAAGTTAAATTATAAAACGGATAGTTCCTCTCCTGGATGCTTGTGTCAATACCTATTTTTTACAGTCTATGGTCAATACAGCATTCCACGTGAAAAAACGTGATTTATTAATTGCTATGATACCAAATGCATATTTACCATTAGCTATTGTGTATATCACTTCACAGCGCCCATAAAAAAAAAACCTTGTTATTATTTACCATGTAGATGCATGACACTTGATCACCTACAAATTTAAGTTTTACTTTTACATTTTTGCATCTAAAAGATGTTTTTTCCAAAGTTGCTTGCAAAAATGATAGAAATTTGTCTTTTATCACTATTTTTGCTTTAAAAAAATATATATTTATGACTTATTTAGAAAATGCTATAATGTAGACACCCTTTAGTACAAATCTCATACTTAATATGAGTATGTGAATACTGTATATTAATCAATCTTTGCATATTTAGGGTTGGTGATGCAAATCATTTTTACACTTATTTTTGCATGTATTTTATAAGGAGATGTTGCGTAGGAGATTTTATAAGGAGTTGGAGCTATTTCAGCCCTCTTTTATGAATATTGCAATATATTAAGCAATATTTGCATATTTATGATTGGTGATGCAAATAATTTTGACATGCCAGTGTTTTAAATGCATGTATTATATGCAATAAATTAGGGTGTGTGGGTTAGTTTTTAAGGTGGTAAATTATGTGTAGGTAATTATTTTATGTGTTATGTATATTGTGTTGCATCTGCTATCTCGAATGCCCAAGATGAATTTCTCAGTTAGGAGACAATAAAGGCTAATCAATCAATCAATCAATCAATCAAATTGTAACAGGAGATGTTACAATTTATTGATGCCATTTAATATACATCCCAAATTGGTCAGTGGCTATTGTAGATATAATCATACAGTGCAATCTATCTCCATGAAAGTGAAGATAGACAGATGGACAGACAGATAGATGGATGGATAGACGGACAGATGAGAAATATTAGATGGATGGATGGAAAGTCATATAAAAAGCTAATATTAGGTAGGCCTATTTATTCAGACAATTTCCATGACATCCAAGGAAACACAATCTTTTCATCTGATTAGTCATTCCACAATGTTTTATTTATTAGCAGCTTGTGAAATTAGTTTGTCAAATCAGCTCATGTTACTCTTTTACACAATAAAGCTTAGTGCGCAGCTTGTGTTAATACAGCTGTATTATGAGAAGGATGAGACGTAGACAAAGCAGTTTCCCCTGCAGTGCCTGTTATCAAGCGAGGTGCAGCAGTGAAGGTGTGCTCTGCTGGTCTGTGAATGTTACGTGAGTGTATCGAGTGCTTGTTTCTGAAGTGCTCCTGTGTGGGTAAGTGGTCTCTCCAAGTGTCGATGATGTTGCCGATTATTCCACCCCGCTCGAACACGTGGTTGTGTGTGTGTGTCAGTCGTTGCTCGGGGCGACGCTGTCATGTACACAGAATCCTCAGTTGAAGTTTCCTTTTTTAATTTTACACCATATGTTTCACAATGCCTTCCTGTCACGGTGTACGTTTGTATATATGTAAGGGTGTATCATATCCGCTTTTGTCCTCACTTTTCACTTGTGACAAGATTGTTCTTCTCATCCGTTTTACTTCAGATGTCTCACATGCGCAAAATTGAGTGTGCTGTTTTCCGTGCCAGCCAAGTGTAGCGTGGTGGCTTTGAAATAACAATCGTGTATGTTGTGTAGCCAGAGACATATTTTTCTTCTGAGGAGAATCAAATCGATTGAGTAGAAGGACGCCCACTATTCTTCCAGGGGACAGTGAACATAATGGGCCATGGCTGATATTGAAGTTTGCATTCATATCATCAGAAACCACCACAATTATGCGAGTGATGTGGTGTCGAAACCGTCGGCCTGTGAACTGGGTCTTCATAAGGAATATAATGGCTGCTAGATTGATTTCCATTGGATTAAAGATGTCAACTTCTGATACATTTGTACATGAAGCAAATTACAGTCATCTTTTGAATGGAAAGTCAATGAGAGCATTTTATTCTCTCTGAAAATCAAAGCTCAATTAAACCCCCCCCCCCCCCCCCAACTGGTTGTTAAAATAGCTTAAGAATAAATAAATTTGCAAAGAAAGTTAATTGGTGTCAAATATCATTTGTCTTCACACAGATTCCTAGGTTTCGCTTGGTTGCCTAATTTTTTTTTTAAATGTCAGTGTTGATAATCTAAACGTTCTTTTGAATTGTTCTTGGAGAGTGTTGTGGGAATTGTTCCTGTAATAGGTGTACAGGGAGTCATTTTGGATAATAGTGTTTGCTAATAAACAAGTTGCTAATAAGGTGTAATGTTTGTTCCTCCACAGCCGCAAACCCATGGAAGTGTTTCCCCCACTAAGACTGTACAGAATGGAAGTCCCTCCAAATGTCCCAGATTCATGAAAGTGAAGAATTGGGAAACTGGAGGTTTATACAACGATACTCTACATCACAGCTCCAGCACGGTATGTTTGATGTTGACCTCAAAGCTTTAAGGAAGGCCTTGTACCTGTATATGATCTATTTGCCATTTAATTGAGAATATAAAGAGATATCATTTCAGACATCCCACCTCTCTCAGAAGTTCTGGGAGTCTCCCGCATATTGATAGCGGCTCCCTGATGCCCGCAAATTATATACAATATCCCGAAAATCGAGTGAGCTTAAGAGAAGCTCTTTATTTCCACCTAGTATTAAGATTTGTTTTGGTGATCCGATCACAAGTAGTCAACCAAGACGCATTGCTGTTTACATCAGGTACTATCACACGTTTCAAATTTTCAAAAGTAATAAAATAATAGGAAAGCACATTCACATGCGCTCAACAGTGCGCGATACATGGCTTCAACACTGAAAAATAGTCATCGCTTAGTGACAGGATAACATTGTATTCACTCTTTACCATTTACTTGATAAACAGGCAATTTACATTTGTTTACTGACGCTCACATTTGCACACACAGTCCTGCTGAGTCTCTACTGATGATGACTGATGGAACATGCGCAAGGAATGTGGCCTTTTCTAACAAAAACTATATTTGATTAGGAAAAATATGAAATGGATCGATAGGTACACCATGGTTCTAGCTACAATTGAACTCTTTTCCTGTAGTCTCTGTAACCAGAAAGGGACCTTAATACATTTTCTGTGATCAATAGGCCTATTTCATTGCTTATTCAGGTGTTTCCAAAGTGATCTAACAACAAGACATATCAGGAATGGTTCAGTGTGAGAGGTTCATGCAGCGTTTACATTGTGTTGGAATTACCGTAATTACAAAAATGACAACTCTGAGATTTAAGACACAGACACGAGAAGGAACTGTTTCTATGGCAACACTCATAACACTAAAATGGATCCAAGTGTGCCTTTGTTAGTATTGAGTGAAAAATACTTTAGCACTTACCTTAATTCACCTCTTGCAAAATATTAAAATGCCAGAGGTTGAAAATCAAACAGAGGTTGCCAACAAAGTAGCTTTAGCTGCTGCCATCTTGGTTGTTTTTACATGTCACAACACTAGTGTGAGAACTCATATTTTTGTTGAATTCATTTTTATAAATAATCCAAGCCATTTTTAAAGTCGGAAACTCATAATTATGGTAATTCGGACATGACGTGGAACTAGAGCTGACTTTTGCTATTTGCATTTGCTTGCTCCTATAGAATCCATATGTTGTGAACAAACTGAGGTTTAAAATTAGCTTTTGCTTTCCACTGTAGACATAAGTCTGTACGACAACATGTTTGCAGAACTCTCAACATCTCTCTAAATCTGAATCATCCTTCCAAGAGGGGGTTATGAAGTTCTGCGCACTTTCATGAGAGGATGGCTTTGCATGCTAATTGATGGTAATTACAGATGGTATGATTTATAATATATCACATTCTGAAGGATTTTTGGGTTGAATCTCCAACTCTACAGAATGTGACAGCTGCAAGACTGCATTCACAGTCCCTTATGGTGGGTGAATGCGAAGAAACTAATGAAAGTCTTATTTTATTTTATGATAAGCGGCATCAGTATAAATGCTTGTTTGGTTAGTCACACAGGTGTCCCAGTACATGCCACTTGATAAAATAAATTGGACAGATATTTTGCGTTGGTGCAAGTAATGGTCGTGGTACCCTGAGTTAGTTTAGACACAGCATAAGGGGAGGAGAAAAATGTCATTAATAGAAGAAATTGAAACATTCAATATGGTGGTTGGGGGACGATGTAGGATGATTCAGCAGAAAACAGTACATTTGACATACTATTGCAGTTTTTTTTACTTCAAAATGTCATGTTTAATTAAATTTGTTACTTACCATTTCTTTTTAAATGTTATAGCAATTTCTGAGTGAAATTTGTGTGTATACTAATTTTTTTAAAGGGTCCATTATGCTTTTTCAACTTTAGTTAGTCTGTAATGATGTTTTTTGAGCATAAAAAAAGATCTGCAAGGTTACAAAGCTCAAAGTCGGATCCACTCCAAAGGGAGAAGTCACTTTCCAAGAACTACAACAAATGGCTCGTTTGGACTACAATGGTTTTTTTCCGCATCTTGTGAATCACAATGTTACTCATTTTAATAATGTCCACCCAAGGAAATCGCAAAAAAAGTTGGCCTAGTTATTTATAATTAATTTGTTACATTTATATAGCTCTTTTCATAGAAGATGAAGAGTGTTGTCGCTGTTTATTATCCAAAGGTGGACAAACTTAAGAGTGGTTAAATTATTTTTAACACTGTTCCTGATCATTATAACCCCAATGTTTGTCTGTGCGCTGCACATTTTACGAGAGAACAGCTTCCAGAACGAATACAATACAGGCTGCACACTAAAGCTTCTCCTGAAAAGAAGTGGTGTTCACATTTTGTCGGAACAATGTTGTTTATGGATCACAGCTTGTAAGTATGTCTTATTACTTGTAGTTGTGTTTTCCATTAACAGTTTTATGTAGTTGCTAGAATGTAAGCCAAGGGCAAAGCTTTGCCTCCGATCACCTGCTAACTAACATTACAGTATAGATGTAGTGTTTACTGTAGCTTTTGTAAGACGGTTCACCGCCCCTTAGGAGAAATTGTCCATGATTTTGTGATCGATTAATGTTTGTATTACCATTGTTTTCTGACAAATGATTAAAGCTGCAGTCCGTAACTTTTCTGGGTTAAAAATTATTCAAATAAATTTGAGCAATTACATAACCAGCCAGTGTTCAAAACTATCTGCTTGCCTTAGCTCGATTCAAAGCGGTAAGCTTGTGATAATGTTTTTAATTCCAGTGGTACTGGTGGATTCCCGCGGGAGATTCGAGCATGTCTTTGCGTCATTACGTCACATCTGTACACATAAAGGAGTCTCGGCTATGTTGCGTGTGAGGATGTTGGAGGTGGAGATTTATAGCCTTTTCTCACAGCACTTGATATAAACTTATCAACTGGAGATTCACCCGTTGTAAAACTTCGGACTTCGGAGTGGCTGCAGAAAAAAAGAGACTGCAACCGGGCCCATGCGAAAACAAGGATAAATATCAGAAAGGCATTAAATGTAGTCGCACAATGCTGACGTTGTTAACATTAACAATTTGAGAACAAAGTATAATTTGCACGGTTTGATGTGATATGATATCGTCGATCGTTAGATTTAATCAGCGCGATTTACTGCAATGCTTAGTTGGTCAGAACAAAATTGAATGTTACTTGTTCAGATGACATTTTCCAGTGAAAATTCTTATGTTGGTCATACTTTCAAAAAGTATAATCTGTGATTCTGAATGCCAGTATTCACACCGGCGCGGCGACTAACAGCCGCACATTCTCCTCAAAACATTGGATTCATCCGCGCTGTCCCGGGCCGAGGCACAACCCACGTAAAGTTGATAATCCCGCGAATAACTGCAATTGCAGATTTTGAACCGAGATGGTGAAAAACTACGAACTGCAGCTTTAAATGGTGGATAACATTGCGGATCTATAAGAAAATTACAACAACAAAAAACGTACCACTCTGAAATGTCCTGTGAAATCTGTTTTGGCAAAGTCTGTGCTTAAAATCCATTCTGTATTCATGATCCTCTTGTTCGTTAACATTGTTGGGGTCTAAATCTGCCTTGAATTGGTTTGAAATTGACGCAATCCTTAAAGGTTCTCTAAGCGATCCTGGGTGACGTCACTTCTTGTTGACGTTCGAACTATTGTCAAACAAAACGGAGGCTAGCTAGACCCTCCCTCCTCCTCATCCGCACACTAACCCCCCAAACCCCGCCCCCAAACCCTTCTTGTCGGTCATTGGCTGGAACAGTTTGTTATGTTTTGGGGAGCGGGTCGCTGCAGTTTGCTTTTGTTGCTGTTTGTGGAGCCTGGGCTGTCTACAGAGATCGCGTTTCTTTACAGTGTGTTCAGGGGACAGGCAGCCAGCGGTTAGTGAGGAGATGTTTGCTGTATGTGACAAAAAATGTTTTGGCCTAAACGCGTGACATCGCTTAGAGCACCTTTAATTATTTACACCAGAGCAGAACTCACAGTTATGGAGGGGAGGGATATTTCTCGAACACGCGCTAAGCGCTGCCAATCACATGCCTATTTCATATTTCGGAAGGAGAGGCTTCATCGTAACAGGAACTAAACGGCACAATGAAGCATGAAACATATTCTTATACAACCCAAAAACAATATCAAGACTTCGTAAAAGGGCCTAATAGGACCCCTTTAATGAACCTTCTATTGTGGTTAGTGAAGCATTTTACATCATTTTTCATTTCAGCGCTGTACAGTATTTCAATAATATTAAGGATTGATCTTATTGTGCATTCATGTAAAACTAATAACTCGCCCTTTGTGGTTTGCTTTATGCACATTCATTCATATTTGGTAGACACCATGCATTTTGTTCTTGTTCTTTGTTTGTTTTGGTTGAACTACAAATTTGTGTTTATGACGTGAGCTCTACAGTAACTATGAGGGTGTTACCAAGTTGGCCACCTAGTGAACTGACTTGCTTTAAAGGGACTGTTAAGTTATTTTGGGCTGGTTACTCTGAAACTGTTGAACGTTATGGGTCAATGGTTTAAATGCTTCACCAGACTGAAAGGGCAATATGTGACATAATAATAAGTCAGTCCTTAATTAAACTAGCTTGGACAGGCTTGTTGTTATTTTTCAGCTCTGTCTTTCCACCCCTAATCCAGTGAACATATTAGCAGCTACAGAAAGTGACAGTGCACTTCTTATTATAGTGACCATATGAGTATTTTCCCCAAGGCAATGAGCGACTTCCGTTTGTCTCTTTGCTTCTTATCAAGCTCTGATGAAGCCTGCCACTTATCACTTAGAAATATGTTTTTCATACATTTTCAACTAACATACTCATGAAACGCATGTACAATAAATGCTGTAGCTCTGTCTTTGTTTCACATGCCCAATATTTGATTAGAATATGATGCATATTCACTGCCTTAAAAGGGTCCTATTGCACGATTGCTACGTTTTGCAGCATGTGCGCGACACATAACATTCGCCTTTTTTCATTTCTCAAACCATTTTAACAAGTTGCAATGTTCGTACTGAATGTGTTAGAAGCAACATGGGAAAACGTGCCCCTTACGACAATTTTGCAAAACTCCAAAAATGTACCTATTTTCACTACCAGATTATAAATTAAGATTTATTTTGTATATTAGAGTCATGAAACTCTAGAGGGCGCAGGCTGATAGGTCCTTTACATGCAATCACATCATTACCACACCCTGCTTACCTATGCAGCCAATGAGATTGCTTGCCCAACATTTAAAAATAGTCTGGTTCATTGTTTGCTATAAACTAATCCTAATCCGTTCCTCTGAACCCCTCCACCTCCCCTAGCTCCACCTGCCTACATCTGCTATAGGATTTATGTATGTCTATTTATGCGGCAGCAGCATATCTTACATGCTCACAGCAGCTTGTCTGTGTATCTATGGTAGAAAGTCTATACTCGCTCAGCAGCAGCATATCAGATCTAGTCCACTAAGACCAAATTTATTGCCATATTCATTAACATGTTAAAACTATTTCGAGAGTTTTCGTAATTGAAATATATACACGGATGCATTATTAATTCTTTTTTTTTAAATAAAGGCAGCAACCTAAAACTGTTAGAAAAAACAAGCTGTGTGTGTAAATCTAAATAATACCATTTGGATGTAAATTTGCTGCCCCTTATGTAACTTAAATTTCATGACATTTTGTTATTTATGGTGGTAATTAAAGGAAGTACTCAATGTGCTCACCCAGACATCACCTTATTTTCTGTAGAGAGCTGTGCTTCTGTTACACTGCAGAAAAGGCATCTCAACTTCTGCCTGCTGTTGCAGTTAAACTCCTATGGACACAATATGTGTGAGATGGGCACAATACAATCTGTAGCACATTTCTATGAGTGATGTAGCATGTTTGAATTTGCACACTCAGTTTTCTTATTATACTAGTTGCTTTTTATTAGCAGGTTCCGATCTGCACCGAGCGTGTTTGTATAGGCTCTATTATGATGCCAAACCAGCACAGTCGCAAACCAGATGAAGTCCGAAGAAAAGACGAATTGCTACCACTTGCAACAGATTTCATTGACCAGTACTTCACATCAATCAAAAGGTAGGAGAACAACTTAAATTTAAGACATACAAATATGTAAATATACACATATACTCTCTCTCTCTATATATATATATATATATATATATATATATATTATTTTCTTTGCTTTAAAATTGCCATTGAAGTAATAACTTATTTCAAGATATACTATCCGCAAACAAAATATCTCTACTATATCTCATATACTGTACATCTTGTTTTAGGGATTTTTTTTTTAAAGAAAAAAAACTGATATATATATATATTTATATATATATATATATATATATATATATATAAATTTTTTTATACAACATAACTTTCCTTGTTAATTGTAAATATTTTCTTATAAATGCACCTCCAATTGTTTGGGTTTTGTCTGAACAGATGCGGCTCAAAGGCTCATGTTGACCGGCTAGAAGAGGTCAAAAAAGAGATTGAAACTTCTGGAACATATCAGTTGAAAGACACAGAGCTAATCTATGGGGCCAAACACGCATGGAGAAATGCAGCTCGCTGTGTGGGACGGATCCAGTGGTCCAAATTACAGGTATTGAGCTTGTTTTTATTTCTCGTCCTACATCCTTGGATGGTTCTCGAACAACATTACTATCAAACAACCATTGACCAAACCCAGTCCCTAATCTTAACCTGAAAATGGTCATTTATTTTCCAGAAGCATGCCATACTTAAGTAAATTACATTAAATGTAAATCTAACTATGTTTAATCTCTATCTCCAGATTAGTCGAATATCAAATGTATTTCCACAAATGCAATATACCATTCCCTTCATCTCATCTAGAGCTATAACAATGTGATAGCTATTGAAATGCAGTGATGATAGAAATAAAAAGTGTCCTAAAAAGTAAATACATTTCTTCCCCGAGGTGTTCGACGCTCGAGACTGCACAACCGCTCACGGAATGTTTAATTACATCTGCAACCACATCAAATATGCCACCAACAAAGGAAACCTCAGGTAAGTGTGGTCGTTTTTCACCAGCTCCTTTCTCTTCCTGTCTTTTTTCTGCATCTCCTTTTCTCTGCGATTTGCCTCCTTCCCTGTCAAAGTGTGTGTTCCCATTCTCTCTTTGTCACCTTGTTCCACAGCCCTCAGTACAGCACCTGCCACAGCATTGCCTAGCGCTGGCTCCGCTGCCACGTTACAAAGCTAATCATACACGACACTTACTCTCTGTTCTGTTTAATTAGCGTCAGTCTAACAGAATGATTAGAGCCCGGGAGAGTGAGAGAGAGGGGCGAGGAAAATGGAAAATTAAAACAAGAAGAGAGGAAACGCTGTTATACAGGCAAAAGCCCCCACGCTTGCTTCTTACATCATCAAGACCTGCCAGAATAAACGTCAGAGGTCTCCTACACTCTTTTTCTGCACATAAACAAATCAAGGCATATTTCTCTGTTAGCAAGAAAAGCTTCTCTGCGCTTTTGCAAACAGGCTGGTGACCCAAATTTCCTCCAGAGTCGTATTTCGAGAGTGACGGAACTTGTTATTTAGATTAGTTGGACTGACACTTTGCGCTCTTAGCATACTGTTGAAGTCAGTAAACAAGTAAAGGCACCTCAACACTGTTGGAGCCCCAAAGTGACGTCAATGCCATGTATTTTCAGCAGTGAAGCATGTTTCTGTTTGCTTATGGAACAGATTGGGTAGTTTGATTTCAAAAGCACTTAAAACGATAAACTCTACTATATAATTACTATTATCGGGATGGTAATGGCTAAGATTAGCAAACCAGTCAAGGTTGTTTTTCAGCAGGGTAAAGCTGATTTATACATTATCCTGCTAATATAGCTAACTATATAGTACAGTTAAATGTTTTGGTCTTAGTTAGTCTTCAGGATGGTCTTCCAACCTGGCAAAGCTTTTTTCGCTGGGTTGTCAGCTAGTTTCCTAGCCCAAAACTCTGTTAGCTAGGAAGCAAGCTTGCTTTTTGTTTTTCAGTTCTATATATCTGAAAAACTGTATTTATTAGCATTCCTGTTTATCTCAATGGCAGCATTTTGATGGATTTTTTTTTTTAAATGTCCATCCTGAAAAGATTATTTCACTTTTTAAAAGAGTAAAAAAATAAATAATACTCCAATATATTTTCCAGAAGAGAATTACTGTAAAATTCTTTGTTGTGAAGTGCATTAGTATGACCTCAAAGCTAACAGCATATGTAAAGTTGGATATGTAGTACATCCAATGTTGTCCGAATACATACAGTATACTCATGTAAAGCTATATTTACTTCATAGCAAATCTCGTCTGCATGATTTGTTTCTACTGTCATAAAATTTCAACTATATTATTGCATGCCTTTTTATATAAAGTTGGATATATAAGCATATCCAACTTTACCCACAAGAAACTCCTCCGGTTCTATTTGCCTAAACCTCACTCCCATCTGGGTCACGGCACCAATTAAACCCCTCAGGTTCTACTCGCCCTGCTCCGAGCAGGTTTCAAACTAGCGTTTCTGTCATGGGAGGCGGGCACGCTAACAGGGGCGCTTAAGACTGCATCCTCTAGTGTCTGTCGCTAGTGCGCCTCTTAAGAGCAGGGGAGTGAGGTTTACCCACACAGCTCTTACTAGCTTGCCTCCGTTACACACATTCAAACAAACATAAAAAATTTACCCTCGTATATACATACCAGTGATGGAGTCCTTATTCTCTGGACTCGAGTCCGACTCGAGACTTCATGCTCTGGACTCGTGACTCGACTTGGACTCGCGGACTGATGATTATACTTGGACTCGGACTCGAGAATATATAAAATCGGACTTGAGCATTCATCAAATGAATGACGTTGTTTCTGACTAAATAGGTTATAAAAAGATGTTACACTTTTCATGTTTCGGGGTCCAAGACCGGCCGTGATCTATTTTTTCCCTCACAGACACTACTACCGCTCGCTCTCCTTGCTTGACTACACACTCACTGACGTCACTCACTTTACGCTGCATTCTCGTGAGAGAGATAACGCAACACTCATTTAACACTAGATAAGTTCCTCTACATCTAATCAGCAATTTCGATTTTGGCACGCTTTGCAGCAGCTGAGCTGACCACTAAGGAGCGAACGTACAATGACGTGACATAACTGCCAGATTTAAACTGTGCTTTCGTGCTATGGCTGGCGCTGAGCCAAAGTCGGACGCGCTCAGCGCTTAATCCCGCTTATCATACAATAACACAATTATGTTTATTTTAGCTAACAAACTAGACGGCGACCTTGACTATGTCACACATCGGCATCGCAACCACTCTTTTCCTGTGGAGTTACAACTGCTTATAGCACTGCATTTTCTGTTGTTTTTTTTTGCCGCAGTTACATTGGGATTTAGTTTGCTTTTCAAAATTTCAAAATTGTTTTTCTTTTACCATATTCGTCAAGAAGAATGCATTTCTCCTCCTCTGTCCAATTAGGCTTTGTTTTTTGTTTTCTTTATCCATTCCAGTTGACTGATCATCCAAAAATGTATTTAAACAATTAAATAAATATTATCGTGCCACAGGTAGTTGACAATGATTTGATAAGGTCAAAGGCAATTCTAGTGATAGGCTATCATATACATTTCTAGCTGCAAGAAAGAGTGCCTGAAAAATGTTGCTTGATTTGGCTTAAGTGTATATAATTTCGACTCGGACTCGAACACGGGACTCGAGACTCGACTCGGACTTGAACTCAGGTAATGGTGACTCGACTTGGACTCGACTCGGACTCTTCTTTGGTGACTCGGACTTGGACTCGGACTCGAACACTGGGACTCGAGACCCGACTCGGACTCGACAGTTGGTGACTCGACTACAACACTGATACATACACAAAATGTCAACTATATTAATGCCCTGTTCTAATTTGCTAAATGCAACCATAAGGCATGAAAACATTAAGATGTTATAAACATTGACATATCTGTACATTTTAATGGAGTCTGTAAAACTGCCTGAATTAGAGGATTAGAACTGTAAATCCACCAGAGAGATCTCAGCATTACCCCAATGCTCTATTGTCTCTGATGTGTAGATCGGCTATTACCATCTTCCCCCAGAGGACAGACGTGAATCATGACTTCCGGGTGTGGAACAACCAGTTGATCCGGTACGCAGGCTACAAGCAGCCTGATGGATCAATTCTTGGAGATCCAGCTTCCGTGGAGCTTACAGAGGTGAGATGGAAAGCTATACTACTATAGCTTTGATTGTCACAGGCATCACAAAAGCATCCTACTGACATATTGATTGAAGCATGTTACCAGTACAAACAAGAATAAAGAGTCAAACTGATTCATACAAGTCTTTTTTTTTTTGTGGCATCATGGGTATTTCTTATCATTATTGGGATTTATTCGATTTATTATTTATTTATTTATTTATTATTAATTGTATTTGAGTTGTTTTATGGCGGTGCAATCTGTATTTTGGAACATTTGGAGCTAAACAAATTATTAGCTGGTCCAAGATGGTCATTAGCTGGGTGAACAACCAATATGTTCCAAAAACCAGCTTGACTACCTTAGGACCGAATAATATCTGGTTTGTAGCTGGTTCAAGATGGTCTACCCGCCAATGACCACAGTTGACAGTTTTAATCTTGGATTTTCCAGCAGGAATTCATCTTGTTACTCTGTCAGATGGTCCGATAGAAGTTCTGTATTTGTTTTTGACTTGCAGATCTGTATACAGCAAGGATGGAAAGCTCCAAAAAGCCGGTTTGATGTTTTGCCCCTTCTTCTCCAAGCCAGTGGGAATGATCCTGAGCTTTTTGAGATTCCTGATGATCTTGTACTTGAGGTTCCCATCTTACATCCAAAGTAAGAAGAACCAAACATATTGTAGAGTTTTTTTGGGGGGTCAGTCTGTTTTATGATCCTCAAACACATGTAGGAACATCGTTGTGTAGGAAAACATTGTTGAATCACTTCAGTGCTTAAAACGCTTTGCACCTAACATGTCCATAAACCCAGAATATGATAATGTGTCATACAGCACATACCAAAGGGAAATCACAAATCAGAAAGGCTGTAATGTGCAGAGCTTCAGGATGCATAGCAACAGAGAACTCAAGCTGAGAGAGTGCCTCTTATGCACGTACATTCAGGAACGTGGGCTAATTTGGCATAAAACTTGCCCTTTTTCCAGATCTTGCCTCAGTTTGATTGTTTAATGATGTCAGTTTGACACTGATGTGTGTCAGAGATGATCAGACACTTGGGTCTTGAGAGACTCTATATGACATAGTTCTAGATCTCATAAGTCATGCAGATAAAGTTAAATTTTGTATCAAAAACTTAAAAATAAAAGTTCTTTATTGGCATTTATGGTTTAATGAAGAACCTTTAACATCAATGGAACCTTTTCATTGTGGAAAAAGGTTCTTAATAGAATTTTCTTCACTCTAAGAGAAAAAATGATTCTTTTAAGAACTGATCACTGCAAGGTCCTTCAGGGAATCAAAAAGTGGTTTTAAGGCATTGCTGCAGAAAAAAAACAACCCTTTAGAACCTTTATTTTTAAGAGTGAAGGGTAAAAGTGGTAAATGCAATTAAATTGAATGAAAATTATTAACAATATCAATAAAATAAGTCAGTTAAAGGAGAACTCCGGGCAATTTTTAAGTTAATCTCGATCGTTACACCTTTGTGAGGTACAAAGACACAAAGAAACTCTATGTATATGCCCCCATAACTGCCGTTTTAGCTGAGTGGGAGCTCTGGGCATTTGCGGGAACAGCTCCGTGTTGCAAGCACCAATCCGGTTAGTTTTTTTTTTCTATAGACAGTCCTCACAAAGGTGTAACGATCAAGATTAACTTAAAAATTTCCCGGAGTTCTCCTTTAAATGCTCTAGTGACTAAGTAAAGCCTAGTTCACACTACAGGATTATAAGCCCGATTTAAGCCCGATTTACAAATCGTTGAGCTCGCCGACAGGTCAGGGTGTTATCGCGTGCAAATCGCGGGGGATTAGCGGACGATGGACGCTCGCCAATCTGTTAGTATGAAAGAGCCAACAACGCATCAAAGACGCTCGCTGACGCCTCGCAGACGCGTCGCCGAGCCCAGAAAAATATCTAGCATGCTAGATATCCAGAGCTGTCGCCCGACTCAACCTCAGTGATGTCATGAGCTACAGCCAATCAGAGCAAGGCATGGGTTGCTCCAATCAGAGCAAGGCATGGGTCTTCGTCTTCTTCGCTGGGTATTAGCGCGCGTGATGTTTCGCGTCATTTCCGGTTCGTTTTATCGCGTGATTTTTTGTGACAAAACGTGGTTTGTAGACAAGATTGAATCGTTGGCTGAAAGAGTTGTTGTCAACTCGTGTAGTGCGTTACCTCCTGTTGCGGATCAACCAGGTTGTGTCGTGTGGTGTGAACAGCTCAACAACTTGAACACTCCTGATTTCACAGAGAGCAAGTCATGTAGTGTGAACCGGACAGTTCAGCCCGACGTTTTAAAATCATGTAGTGTGAACTAGGCTTAAAACAAAATGTTCCTTTCTGCTTATACACTGCCCACTTGCGAAATAAACCACTTGGTCATTTTCACTTACGCTAGAAAAGTCATGTCAGCAACATATATTGTGATTGGGACATTCTTTAGGAGTAAACCTTGAATTTTGTGTTGAAGTTCGGTTAAAATATGCTTGTTTTATACCCGCAATGTTCTTGTGATTTAAAATGTGTGGGAGGTAAAAGTCAAATGCACACAAATCAAACATTCTTAGGAAATCTGAAGCACTGGTAGAAATACTACCATTATGAGACAGTTAGAACTTTTCAGCACTCGACGATTGCATTGATATAATGCCCATTATTAACAGTTTTCCCCAAAACGCTCAAAGAATTGACCAGCCAAACAAACATATCTAAATGGAGGAGATGCATTTGCATATGGTTTCGTTTGCGGGAAAATTGCTGGTATTATGCTGTGACAATAATGGACTCGATCACTGCAATATTTAACGCAATAATTGTGTGAATACTTTTGGGTAGATCAGCCATTCTGCATCTATATCAGACAGGTGGTCTTTATTTGCCTTTTAGCGCAACACTTGAGACACCTGCAGGTGCTGGTTTCGAGATAATGACAGTTTTGGCAGTGCTTACTATGTTTTTGCATTTGCTTACAGAGAAATTATGATAAACTCTAAATGGTATACTCTCCAAGCTTAATGGTGTACATCTGCAAATGCCAAGATATTCTGCTGACTTCAATATGTTATGCAAATGAATCCCAAGAACATTTCGCTGCATGGAACTTTTCTCTCTGTGCTGGGTTTAATATTGTCCACCCTCCTGTCTGTCTGTCTGTCTAGGTTTGAATGGTTTAAGGAGCTGAATCTAAAGTGGTACGGCCTTCCTGCCGTGTCCAGCATGCTGTTAGAGGTCGGAGGACTGGAGTTCCCCGCCTGCCCCTTCAGCGGCTGGTACATGGGGACCGAGATCGGTGTCAGAGACTTCTGCGACAGCTCTCGATACAACATACTTGAGGTACCATACCAGACAGCCATAAATCACCTCTGCACCACTGAAAATGTCTCAAGAAATCACACTTTTGAACCCAAACTGCATTACATTTGTTCATTAACATGCATATGAATTGGATATTGTACCCCAGCAGGAAATTAGGAAATACATGTTTGTGTTTTATCATTCATTATAATGGATTAAGTTAATTATGTGGTATATTACACATTGTTTATCCTTTTTTTTTAATTGCTCTCTGTAATTTTAAGCAGATTTTAATTAACAAACATGCTGCTTTCATTCATCAAGTTTTTATACTCTGTTTTACAATCTCTCCTCCACATTTCAATTGTATTATGAAATAAATTCTAAAAGACAATGAGCCAATACCATACCAACTGTTTATTTTTACTCAAATACTCAAATATAATTCTACTCATAAATCTTTAATCATTCACTAAATTGCATGTTATTCCACACCTGAAAATCAATATGATTTTACATTTGTCTCCAAAACTAATTTATTAAAATGTAAGAATAAGCCTTCAGATCAAAAGGTTTTTAAGATCGTGAGAAATGCATATTCATGTCAAGTGTGTCCAAAGTTTTGACTGGAAATGTATTTTTAGAGGGCTTGCTGGTCATGCCAGATCTGCCATAGAGAAAGATCACGAATGGCAGTTCTATTAACCTCGGTTCAGATCCAGAGAGAATACAGTATGGATACTCTCCCTGTACAGTATGATTAATTCCCTCCATTTCAGGAAGTAGCTACAATGATGGGGCTGGACACGAGGAAGACTTCATCCCTGTGGAAGGACCAGGCACTGGTGGAGATCAACATCGCAGTCCTTTATAGCTTCCAGGTAGGATGAACACACATGGATGGATGAATCTCATGAAAACATGTCAGAATCATATTTAAAATCATAAAGAAAATCCAGCCTATTTTAGTATCATTTAGAGTTTGGACAATGTGGCTCTTTCTTGATGTATAAAAACAACTTAATTTGAAACTGAAACTGAAATAAAAAATGAATAAAAATTAAATGGACATATTTAAAAAAAAAACATTTAAAAAATGTAAAAAAATACACAACAATGTTACTATGAAAAATTATAAATAGAAAATAGAAAAATTAAAAATGATTCAAAATATGATTATAACTAGTATCTCAATATTTCAATGATACTAAATTAACACACACATAAATATACACATAAACATATCTGTCTATCTACAGTATACAGTTTATAAAATAAAATTTTACTTTGTAAAAACATGTCATTTATATATCGTCACAACGTCAAAAAAGCTCCTAAAAATAGACTTCATTGTATCTTTATCCAGAATATAATTTCTAATTCATTTTTTTTCTTTTGATTTTGTTGTCAAACACAACCCAGACATGTTTTTGACAGGCTTTGTGAGGTTCACCCACATGTAATCTCACGCTCATTCTTATTTTCAGTCACGTTTATTTATATTTGCCAGTATCACATTTTTTCAGTCCATCTCTTTACACAGCTTCCCTAAGAGGCTAAAAGCAAATCCCTGCGTTCGCATTTATCCAGCATTCATAGAGACAAAACATAACCACAAATCAAAAGGCTGAATCCCTTCTGTTCTATATATTGGAGTTAAGCACCTTGGACATTTAACTGAAAGCTCCTGTGACTGAAGGAGCGTGTTTATTGATATTTATTATACACCCCCTGCAGTTTGTTTACCCACAAGTCCTTATTCCTTGCTAAAAAGGCTTTTACTGAACGGTTTGAACACTGATAAACTAATTAGACGTTAGTAAGTAGCCGTGTTCGGTTTCTTATGTTTCATAATTGCGGATGGAGTCAAAACAATGACAGATAACAATTAAATCTACTTGGAAAACTAGAATTGCTGCAGTACAAGCCAATCTGAGGATTTAATAGCAGGTTGTATTGACTTGCGTCAACATGCTGCATTAAGCATTACAAGCTATCTAAAACGCGTTTGAAAATAACCATGTCCACGAATGCACAAAATGATGGCCATAATTGCTGTTCGTACTGCATAATTTTGGGATTGCCCAATGTTACGGACATTTCCTTTGTCAAGCATTGACATTTTATTGCATTTTACTTATGATTCTATTACAGAACATGTGATTATTGTGTATTATAGTAAAAGACAATATACTTTTCAATGTCAGGTACTTTAGAATACAAAGTAAACCCAAAATCTAACATTTACCTCTTTTATTTTTCATTATTTTCTTCATTTAAGAATCAGTTTTTACATTGTTGGTCATATTATGTTGTGTTTTTGCATGAGATTAGATTACCATCTTAAAGGGATACTCCACTTTTTTTGGAAATAGGCTCATTTACAACTCCCCCAGAGTTAAACTGTTGAGTTTTACCGTTTTTGAATCCATTCAGCCGATCTCCGGTTCTGGCGGTACCACTTTTAGCATAGCTTAGCATACATCATTGAAGTGGACAACACCATTAGCATTTCTAAAAAAACAGAAACACAGCGCCTGAAAATAGGCTACCTTCCGTCAACACAACGGAACTATTTTCAGGCGCTGCGTCATATCATTACGCCTGCTGTTCTCATGGTACGGGAGTAAAGTTTCTTGATTATTACGCAGGAATGAGAGTAGCCTATAGTTCCTAGCCATTTCAGCCTAGAAAATCGCAACTTTACATTTTCCGTTGGTCTTAGTGCACGATGTAACTACAGAAGAGTCAAGTTTTAAATAGGAAAAATATCGAAAATCTTTGGTCATTTTTTTTTTTTAGAAATGCTAATGGTCTTGTCCACTTCAATGATGTATGCTAAGCTATGCTAAAAGTAGTACTGCCAGAACCGGAGATCGGCTGAATGGATTCAAAAACGGTAAAACTCAACAGTTTAACTCTGGGGGAGTTGTAAAATGAGCCTATTTCCCAAAAAAGTGGAGTATCCCTTTTAAACAGAAATACCATACTGGTTGATTCAAGTCAAGTCACCTTTATTTACATAGCACTTAATACAATACAGATTGTTTCTAAGCAGCTTTGCATTGATAGACATGAAAATAATGATCAGTAATACGAGTTCAATTCTGCTATAAAGCAGCTCTAAAAACACAATAGTGCCATTATTCAGCTGAAGTCATTGCAGAAGCTTCACAAGCTGAATTTTAGCCTTTTCAGAGCAGTTTTTTTCCCCCAGCCAGGATGAAAGCAGCCTCACTCTTTTCAATTTTTCCTTTTATAGATGTCAAAGGTTACCATAGTAGACCATCACTCGGCCACTGAGTCCTTCATGAAGCACATGGAGAATGAGTACAGAGTGAGGGGAGGCTGCCCGGGTGACTGGGTTTGGATAGTGCCACCCATGTCAGGCAGCATTACACCCGTTTTCCATCAGGAAATGCTCAACTATCGCCTAACACCTTCCTTTGAGTACCAGGTAAGTATTTTGTCCAGTTTAAGTTGAAGTCATAGCAATATTGTGATTGTTTGTTTGTAAAATCATACATAACATAAGCATTAAATTACACTGCCTGATACGAGTCATCAGTAATTCTAGTCTTACTTCGTGCTCGAACCTACGTAGGTTTGTAACATATTTGCATAATGCCAGCCTATGGTTTTCATTGGCTGCCCGTGACCCTCAAACACTGTAGTTGTAGCTGAAGCCTGGTAGAGTTTGCTTTGTGTTGTCGACGTGAGGAAGACGCTGTTTTCTGCGATGCGAAAGCAAATCCACTTTGCATGCACTGACTCAGGCTCGAATTGATACGGTAAAACCGACGTTTAAATCAAATGTTTATGATTCTTACACATTCTGTTCATCAAGATAATCTTCACAAATTAACAACTTTTATGAATTTTAACCCTTTAGCTGTCACCCCCCTTTTTGAGCGTTGACGTGAAAATGCACTACCCAAACTTAAACGGTTGTAATTCATGAAGCCTGTGTACTAAAGACTTACGGTTGGTCTCTTTGAAAAGAAGACTCTTGGCAGATTATTGCTGAAGTGGAATAAATTAATAGAATTAAATGATTTAAAAGTTGTTTAAGTTTATTGTTATGAAAATATAATAAAATATATATTTTTCTTTTATAAAAAAAATTATATAAATTAATATAGGTTTCAGCCTAAAAATGACAGAAAGTCAAAGCCATATATCTAACCAAGTTGTGTTCCAAATTTGAAGTTGATATCACAAACATTGAAGTTCCCATGAGATTTTGTTTAGGCGTAATACCAAAAATACCCACCGGGTGCCATTGCATTCCATTGAATTTAATTGTATGCATTCTGCCATAACAAATTAATAAATTTCTATCCAAATATCACTTCTGTCACTAAATATGGAACCTTGAGACTCAGACCTCTCTGACAATATGTGTTTTGTCAAGATTAGAACATTTTTGATAATAAATTATGAAAGATGATGCCCAAAAGGGTATGGTAACGCAACGTCCAGTTTCAAAACGGTTTTCACAGGATGAATTCTGAGTTCGTAAGCTTTCAAATGATACCTAATTTATGATAATTACTAAAATATGATATAATAATAATAAAAAATTATATATATATATATATATAATATATATTATACTTTTTAGAGGACTTTTTACTTTTATTATAATAATATAATTTTATCTTTTTTTTATTGACAAATACTAGATTATGTTTTATTATGAACTTTTAGCATTAAAAACCAAAGTTTCAATTATTAAAAGTGTGTGCGTCAACTTTTTGTGACAAAGGTCAGAAACTCCTGTAATGACGTCGATTTTTTGAGGCGCACTCTTGTCATAAATTCATATATTACTGTTCATACATAATTTGTAAGAAAAAAACAGCGCTAAAATATCTATTTAGGAGTCTTAGACCTTTCCAACGATATATAGTTTGTCATGACTAGATAAGGATTTAATAGTAATATAGTGAAGTAAATTTAGGTTGCCCGTATACGGGCAGGTGACAGTTAAAATCGGCAGATGTAAAAAGCTAATGTTGTCCTATAAACAAACTACACTTCTGTCACATGACTTCAACGTCACCACCACTAAGCTTCCGACAAATCTTTCAATCTATGTTTAAAATCGACATCTTGGAAAGTTTGAGTTAGAATAGTTTGCAAGACTGCGAGTATAAACACAATAAGGCTGTAATAGTGGACTAGTGAGTAGATGAGTTTACCCGTTCGGCGTGATGATGTTTAAGGTCTCGCCATCCTCTGTCCTATTTAGCCACTTGTTTGCAAGATACATGAAAGCTTAAAAAAATCATGAGTGGGGTATTACTGATGTATTTTATGTTGTGGAATAAATGTGAAAATATCTTGTTTGTTTGAACCACAGACCTTATTCAGCCATTTAACCAAAAACCCATTAAAAATAACCCATTGATGATTGAAACCAGCCATTGAAAAATACGAACGTGTTTCCGGGTTTTGTGATTCTTTTCTTGTATTACAATCACTTTTCACAATTAGCCTGTTGTGCTCATAATTGAAAAGAGCTCTGCTGCTCTAAGAGCTCTCTCTCTCTCTCTCTCTCTCTCGCTCTCTCTCTCCAGTCTGACCCATGGAACACTCACGTGTGGAAAGGAGTGAATGGAACACCCACGAAGAAAAGAACGATTGGATTCAAGAAACTTGCCAAGTGAGTGGGTGAAGGGCTCAAGACCTACGCACAGTTTGTGTTTGTCTTGAGTGCAAAGTGTATATTGAGTTAAACCCGAATGATGCTTCCGAGGCCGGCCATCTGCAGCGCTCCAAACCTTTGCCAACCTGTTATTATATTTTTTACCCATAGCTCGGGAATTTCAGCAAGTGTTTGTGTTAATGGCTTTTTAAGAGTGCTTTCCAGTGTATTTTCCTCAAGATAATGCTGGAATGGCTGAGAATTGTGAGAGTTTAACTCACTGAATCACACTCGGGTGTAATCAGGTTTCCTTCAGCGTCTCTTTAACGTTCAGCCTCTGTGCTATTACAGTAATTGCCCGCAGGATATAAGTAGCTACGTTTATGGGATTGTGTGGTCTCAGAAATGAGGGGAAAGGGTCTGTCAGTGTGTTAAACTCTCGCTAAGAGATAATATTCAGGAATTGCGATGCACATTGTCACAATCGATGAGATTTTTAGTGCAACAGTTCATCCTTGCTGATATTATAACCCGTAACCCAGGAAAAAGACACGGAATATTCAGCAATATTATCGATTTGACTACACTGACACTATTGAATGAGAACAAAACTAACTCTAACCTGAATTGAGCTTGATGATGACACTATTGCCTTATGTAGAGCTTATAATTTTTCATAATTGATGAATTTTGCAACACGGACACTGTTTTGAACTGATTTGAAGCAACATTGAACTTACTCAAGCTGAATAACGACGCTATTGTCTTTTTAGAGCTGGTTTTAATTACACTTTTTTAAAATTAATTTTATGGTTTACGTCAGAATTAGAATTTCTCATATCTGATTAAGTTTGCGTCATTGATTCTGTTATTTTCTTGTTTACTCTTGTGAAGCTGCTTTGAAATAATCTATATTGCATAAAGCGGTATATGCAGCAATGACATATTGATATTGACATATCTGCGACTGACATGTTTGTGTGCGACTTGCAGGGCTGTGAAATTCTCCGCCAAACTCATGGGGCAGGCCATGGCCAAGAGAGTCAAAGCCACCATCTTGTTCGCCACAGAAACTGGGAAATCGCAGGACTATGCAAAAACGCTCTGTGAGATTTTCAAGCACGCGTTTGATGCCAAGGTAAGAATGACGGGCTTATTGAACCGCACATAATAGATTGACATCTTAAAATTCCCATTCATCCAAGATCAATGCCTCCAGTGGATTTGCTCGTAAACATTGATGTAAACTAGGGGTGGGCGCTATACCGGTATGAAAGTGACTACCGGTATTATGTTGTACCATGATATGGATTTTGCGATACCGAGAATACCGTTAGATATTCATAAATTAATTTTTTTTGCAATTATATTGTTTTGTTCAATTTGGTACTCTTTACAACCTTTAACACTACCAATGATGATACAAAATCGAGGCTGAACTTAAAGGATTAGTTCACTTAAAAAAAACTTTTGCTGATAATTTACTCACCCCCATGTCATCCAAGATGTCCATGTCTTTCTTTCTTCAGTCGAAAAGAAATTAAGATTTTGGATGAAAACATTCCAGGATTTTTCTCCATATAATGCACTTTGCTGGGCATCAAACGGTCCAAAGTCCAAATGACAGTTTCAGTGCAAACTGCAAACTGTTCAAATGGCTTTAAACGACACCAGACGATGAATAAGGGTCTTATCAAGCGAAACGATCGCTCATTTAAAAAAGAAATAACAAAGTTTAAGTTTTATAAGCTCAAATGCTCGCCTTGCTCTGTTCTGTGTAACTCTCCTGTTCGAACTCGTTCATCAAAATGAACAAATCTTTTTCTGAGTCAATTCGTTCATTTCGTTCGTTAAATGACCCAAATGACTCGAAAAAAGATTTGTTCATTTTGATGAACGAGTTCGAACAGGAGAGTCACGAACGTGCATCACAGAACAGAGCGAGGCGAGCATGTGAGCTTATAAAACTTAAACTTTGTTATTTATTTTTTAAATGACCGATCGTTTCGCTTGATAAGACCCTTATTCATCGTCTGGAATCGTTTAAAGCCCTTTGAACAGTTTGCAGTTTGCACTGAAACTGTCTTTTGGACCTTGGACCGTTTGGTGCCCAGCAAAGTGCATTTTATGGAGAAAAATCCTGAAATGTTTTCATCAAAAACCTTAATTTCTTTTCGACTGAAGAAAGAAAGACATGGACATCTTGGATGACATGGGGGTGAGTAAATTATCAGCAAAAGTTTTTTTAAAAGTGAACTAATCCTTTAACCTTTTCCTCTTGGCCAACTCGCGTGATGCACAGGCATTAATAATCAAACACTGAGCATGGTAACAGTCCAGTGTTTCCCACCACACACAGACTAATTCGTGGCGGTGCGAACTCCGCGAGCGACAGCGAGAGAGACCGCGTGTGTCCGAGCATTAGTAAATTGATACATAGTAATATATAATTACTATATAAGAGGTATGGAAGTTGATAAATGGATAACAATATAAATAAAAACAACAATTAAATGATCTCTTTTGGTCAGTATACAAAAACTTCTCGGTTAACATAATGTTGTCTTCAATTAGGCCTAAGTGTCAAACCTCTCTGAAATCACACTATTTCACATTTATTGATTATAACGTATTCAATAAACCAAACTCCAGTGTTACTCATCTTACGAATTATTAACGAAGGAATTATTTGACCTCCGCAAAATAAAAAGTGGAAAGAGATAACAAGTGAATTCAGGCCTACCTGAATACATGTTTGCACATTTTGAGAAAAACAATGGCACAATAAAAAAAGATTTTTCAGGTCTATGTCCAATTAAATCCCTCACCTTTTTCTAGTTATAGGGTTAAAATACATATTTTGCCTGTAATTTAACTAAGGTGTACTAAAATGTGATTCCAATTTTTTTTCTCGTATCGCAATATAATATCGATATCGTCCGGACAGTGAAAAATATCGTGATATGAATTTTTGCTCATATCGCCCACCCCTAATGTAAACAAAATGACAAAGAATATTGACACAAGACATGTATATCCACATATCCCCTTAGTTTCACAACCAAAATAAAAAAAAAGAGCGAGAGAGAGCCATTTTCACACCAAAGCGTGCTATGCGAGAGCTTACGCAAATGTCATTTGACACAATTTTGTCTTTTGCTCCAGTGCCATAAAATGTCAAGAGTCATTGCACCCAGGCATTGATCTGTAGGTAAAGTTAAGATCACGTTACACTCCTAGCTTTGTGACATCTAAAACGAGCGTATTGAGTCCAAGTCTTTCGCCTTGGGATAGCATTTAAATGCAAAGTTATTTTTATAATCTAGCAGAATAATCAATCTTGTTCATGTGCGCTTGTTATTACGTGATTTACATGCAGATGACGCAGACATAAGGCTTCTCTCTCTTTCTGCATGTCCTGAAGGCGTTTGCCCTGCCACACGCACTGATGCGTCGACTCGGTTAATTGTATCATGGCGCATTAGCTGCTCGTTAGGCGCCGTACGAACTGTTCATTACCGCTACACCCCTTTTGGCAGTACGTCAGGATCAAGAGATAACGTGCCTCCCATTCTTGATGCACATTGTGTGATTTTTCACACTCGAAAACTTTGCCTAAAATCTCTCCGAAACGCTGATCTAATAGCCAAACTTTTGCTCCTGGCTTACAAATGAGACAGAAAAACCAATCACATCAAAATGGGCATGTCTAGTGGAGGAAGCATTATGTATGTTCTCACAAACCGTATTAGTAACTAGATTACATGATTGCTGACAACCCTGACTCTCCCCAATGTAATTTGTTGCACTTTTTAATTGTTAGCTCATGTTAAATAATGCAGTTAAATACAAGTGTGACCTTTGTAAAATGTTACTGTAATGTCTCTCATGTCTGTCATGAAAAGTAGATGTTTATGAGATGTTAATGATGTTTACTGAGGTCATGATATCATGTACACTACCAGTCAAAAGTTTTGGATTGGTAAGATTTGTGATGTTTTTAAAAGAAGTCTCTGCTCACCAAGGCTGCATTTTTTTTAACTTAAAAAAACAAAAACAAAAACACAGTAATATTGTGAAATATTATTCCAATGTAAAAAATGGCTATTTTCTATGTGAATATATATATATAGTAAAGTGAAATTTATTCATGTGATCAAAGCTCAATTTTCAGCATCATTACTTAGTCTTCAGTGTCACATGATCCTTAGGAAATCAATCTAATATGATGATTTCTATTTCAGATAAATGCTGTTCTTTTGAACTTTCTATTCAACAAAGAATGTTTTACATTGGAATAATATTTCACAATATGACTGTTTATTTTTTTATCAAATAAATGCAGCCTTGGTGAGCAGAAGAGACTTCTTTTAAAAACATTACCAGTCAAAGTTTTGGATCAGTAAGATTTTTAGTGTACATTTAAGCAGCATTGTGTGATGTGTATAATGCGGTATGATATGATCCTGCAGGTGACGTCCATGGATGAATATGACACAGTCGACTTGGAACACGAGACTCTTGTTTTAGTGGTGACAAGCACGTTCGGCAATGGGGACCCTCCTGAAAATGGAGAGGTGAGTTATTAAAGTCCAAGTTTGCTTTATTGCGCTAGTGTTTCACTGAGCACATCAATCATTTTCTTCTGCTTTGAATCAAATTGTCAACACTTCACAACACAACAGAATGTGCTCATCATGATGATAAAGGACTTCACACATACACCGTACAGTGGAGAACCTGCAGTATGCTGGCAGGTCCTGGTTGAGTTTGTGATTGTGAACATGCGTGGGAAGGGCCAGTAACTTCTCTCCTGTTTCTCGTTCTCTCCTTTTCCGTGCTACAGAAATTTGGTGCGGCTCTGATGGAGATGAGACATCCCACCACCAGCGTAGAGGACAGAAAGTGAGTCTCTGTGTGTGTGTGTGCGCGAGTGGAGATGCAAGCGAGTGATTTTCTTCGCATCCTCCCACCAATCTGCTTTCCTATAATTAATTTTTTTCAGTGTTTCAGTTCACACACCTACACCAAGTCTAACATATATGCACCAGACATACACATTTACGCATAACATGCATTTCTTCTCTATACAATCAAACCATTCACATAAATGCACAAAGAAATCTCTCTTTCTCTCTCTCTCTCTCTCAGGACGTACAAAGTGCGTTTTAACAGCGTTTCTTCATATTCTGATAACCGCAAATCCTCCAGTGACGAACCTGAAACCAAAGCCAACTTTGAGAGCACTGGACCACTTGCTAATGTCAGGTACTGTGGTGCCTGCATGTGTAAGTGAATTTGTGTAGATTTGATGTGTATACTGTACTTTAGAAAAACATTTAGGCCTGGTTTCACAGACAGGGTTTAGATTAAGCCAGGATTAGACCTTAGTTAAATTACGACATTTAAGTAGCTTTTATAAATGTGCCTTGAGATGCAAAGTATCTTTCTGAGACAAATCAATGGCACTGACATATTTTAATATTTGTTTAGGCTTTTTAGAATGTTAGATGAATTACGCAATGCAAATGAAAAAATATATTTGTGCATTAAAAAGCCCAATTAAGCACTATTACATTCTCATTACTGAAATGTAAAAAATAATTCTAGATTTTTAAATTGTATTTAAGTATTTATTGATCATGAGAATTTTTATTGTACTTTTATTCCTTAATTGATAATACAAAAATTATCTTTTACACAAATTATTAAGTTATTAAGGGAAAATGTTGCAGAGCAAAAATTCTTAATGGTCCTAAAATAGGCCTACATTTCATAAAATTAATAGACTTATTTTCCGATAGTTTCTATTTTTCTAAAAAAAAAAAAAAATGCTTTGTGGCATATTTATCTTACGCATAATATCTAACATATATATTAAAAAAAATAGGCAAAAAAATGTGTGTATATATATATATATATATATATATATATATATATAGTGTGTGTGTATATATATATATATGTGTGTCTGCCACTTAATTTAAATTCATCAGTTTCTTCAAAACTAAAATACAAAAAGCATAAAAGAAATTTAGTTTTGAAAAGAAATTCCATTCTAAAGCAATCAAAAGAAATTTCACACTTTTTGCATGTCTTTGCAT
This sequence comes from Rhinichthys osculus, assembly GCA_029959095.1. Lineage (NCBI taxonomy): Eukaryota > Metazoa > Chordata > Actinopteri > Cypriniformes > Leuciscidae > Rhinichthys > Rhinichthys osculus. The sequence goes on along the minus strand of JARWKJ010000004.1, from coordinate 9,139,958 downwards.
GTGTGTGCACATGCTTGCGTAACATAACATCCACTCTAGCCTTGAATTTCATCCTGTTTTCATAGTTTCAGGATCAAAGCTCACAGCCTTTGGCCTGATGTCCACAACCATCCCACTCTTATAATACACTTGTTTTTGTATATATGGTGTGTCTTTTTGTGTGTGTGTGTGCGCTATTGTTGTTGTTTGTGTTCTTGTGCTTCAAGTGTTTTCAACACTCCGTTTCTCCCATACAGATTCTCTGTGTTTGGCCTTGGCTCTCGGGCATACCCACATTTCTGTGCGTTTGCCCACGCAGTGGACACGCTGTTCGAAGAGCTTGGTGGGGAACGAATTATGCGCATGGGAGAGGGAGACGAACTCTGCGGCCAAGAGGAATCCTTCAGAACATGGGCCAAGAAGGTCTTCAAGGTACTGCCCTAAGCAAACTGTGGGCTGCAGTCACTACCTTGCATGTATTGTTTGTGTTTGTTTATCGTTGCTTTTGACAAAAAAAAATTAACTACACTGAAGAGTTGTTACATTAAAGTTTTCATTAAATAATTACTTACAACAGCTTTGTGTGAGGAACAACCCAAAATGTATGACATTCTAGTAAAGTAGTATAGACTACTTTACTTTTATGGTGCTTTACAATCAATAATTGTTTATTTGAAGAAAAAAATATATATAATAATAATTTTGTTCAGCATACAGTTTTGTAACAAAAGTAAATAATGGCAAAAATGTGGGGGCCAGTTATTCTTTCAAAGATCTATTTAGTTGTCCGGTTGATTCAGTCATATTCATTTTTTACTTAGCCATATAAAGGCTACTGTATCATATTTAATACGCACATTTCTAAGCCCTCCATGATTAACATGATCAGCTTTTATTAAAAACCTGTTTACTTGCATACCTTCTGCCCTCTGATTGATAGATACTTTAAGTCAAGTCACCTTCATTTCTATAGCGCTTTATACAGTACAGATTGTTTCAAAGCATCTTTATAGTGATAAACAGGAAAATTATTAGATCATCAATTATTATAACTTTTCATCTATTTAGAAGTTCTGCAAAAAATAAAAGTTCATACAACAGCTTTAGTACATTTATATCAATAATATTGGTGAATATTACGTTTTAGAATTATACTAAAAGGTCTTTCTAACATAAAGTTAAAGTATTCATTCTACTTTTTGGCCGTATAAATATCCACAACTGCACTAAATTGAATATTTTTGCTGGGTTTGGGCTTCTGAATAAAATTGAGGTGTTTTTTTCCTTGAAAGTGAACTCCATATTCTCCTATATCATACTATATGAACCATAAATAAAATGATGCATTAAATATGATACTCCACAAAAAACACACATGCAAACTTTGTTTTATGGAATTTTTATTTTTTACTTTCATATGTCAGGCTTTACAGGGTTAAATAAGAACCATTACATTTAGATTTTATTGCTTTGTAAATCTTTTTTTCAGGTTTAAAAATGTCAAAATAATAATATAAGTGTATATTTCTTGCACTGATCTTGTACATATGGTTTAGCTCATGATACATCATAAAAAGTTGCCAAGAATTGATCCGTTTTAATCCTTTTTGTCCCAGGCGGCATGTGACGTTTTCTGTGTCGGCGACGATGTTAATATCGAGAAAGCGAACGATTCATTGAATTGTAACGATCGCAGCTGGAAGAAAAGCAAGTTCCGGATGACATACACGGTGGAGGCACCGACACTAACGCAAGGTACGTTGCTGCTCTAGTACCTTCCATTTATTAAGGAATGACTCATTTCAGAAAGCCAATAAGCTTTTATCAAATTAAATGATACTTAAAGTCTTCCCCTGTGAATGGCAAAGCTCTTTTTATTTGCCTCAAAATTTATGACGCATGCCAACTGACTCTTGAAGGGACTGCCATTTTAGTGGCTCATTAGCTTGATACGGATTATCTCAGCGCCGTGTTAGCATCACCCAGAGGATTGTAAACACTTCCTTATTCAATTGATGAAAGTGTAAAGAATGCATTTAGGGCTTCCAGATATGATTTCCTATGTCACAGACTTTTTTACTATTGCATCTAAAGTCCTCGAAATGATCTCGAAATGGGCGGGTCGGCTCCATCACGAGTTTTACAGCAAATCGAGTTGTTGGGCCGCTAAATGATTTAAATTTTGTGCCTTTTGATTCAGACTTTTGTATAGACTTAATTTCACGCAGCACGTTTTTAACTGTTGATTGGTTTTTGTATCCACTCTCAGCGCTTTACAGCATCCATAAGAAGAAAGTTTACGGGGCCAAATTTCTGCTGAGACAGAACCTACAAAGTGCCAGATCCAAGTATGTTTTTGTAATTCTGAGAAATTTCAAAAATGGACAGAACATTAGCATTGTCATGAAAGTCTTTCACAATTACCCTTGACTGAGTTTTGCCTTAAATTGGTTTCCAATCCTTCCTCAGCAATTGTTGCCATCTACCATATTTTCTGAGAGGCTTTTGCTCTTTTTCTATTATATAAATCTATTGAGGATTGGTGTGTTTGGATAGGTTTAAACTACGTTTTTCAAAAGAATATAATAAAATGCTATTGCTATATTGTTGCAATAATTGATTAAACCCTGAAAAGTTAAGAAAATCAATAAGAAAACCACATTTCCTTCTAAGCCTTGAGATTTCCCTCTATTTCCTTGAACGCCTTGAGTTGTTAACCCATTCAGACCCTGCGTCCATTACAATGGACATCACATGTCAGCCCCCCTTTTTTTTTTTTTTTTTTACTTCTGGAGCATTTCACGTAGTTTAAAGCCTGCAGTCCATGAGATTGGACGTTTGTCATCCAATCAAATGGCAGTAAAGCTCTGCATGTAGTAATTATATAAAAAAAACACTACATTGTGTAATTTTCATGTTAAATGTAACAATTTATTTGAAGAAAAATGGCAGATGAAATGCTTTGCAATTTCACTTCATTTCAGCCTATTCTAGCAAAAGCTTAGCGAATTGCTCTTTGTGTATGAATGCATATATTTTCATCTCTTAAATAATGACTACAACTGTTTCGTATTACAATGTTTTCTCACTTCCTGTCTATCAGCCGATCGACTATATTTGTGCGTCTTGATGCCAACAACCACGAGAACCTGAAATACTTGCCTGGTGACCATTTAGGCATTTTCCCCGGAAACAACGAAGATCTAGTTACAACTCTTATCGAAAAACTGGAAGATGCACCGCCTGTCAATCAAATTGTGAAAGTGGAGTTCTTAGAGGAAAGAAACACAGCATTGGGTAACTATGAAATAGATGCACATATGTTTTTTCTTTTCATAATAAAAACATGCAAATATCTGACACTAAACCAAATAATATTACATTTCTAGAATAACAGTCTAGCTTCAAAGCATCTTAACTTTCCAAAATAACTTGTCTTTCAAACATCTGCTTTGGTATCTAATGGAAAATGACAGAATCTACATAAAAAATAACCATTTAAGTCCAAATAAGTCTGCCAGCCCACCCAATCAAACATTAGTTAGTTTTTTTTCCCTTTGAACACAGAGGAAAGGCTTTCTCAATATGCCATTGTCTGCCGAACGGTGTGTTCATCAGGTGTTCTGGTGTTCACGATGAGCCAAGGATCAGGGTAACCTGGTCCATAGAGCTGATCATGTCACATTTACTGGAGAGTGAGCTAGCTTTCAATCATATCACTTACAATAACACTTATATCCATCAGGATACCATACTTACAACAGATCCTGTAGTATATTCCGAGGGTTTATAAATTATACAATTCACTCCTCTAAATGTATGCGCTGACATCATTTACAGTACATTTGCATTCACAAACTCATCATGCTTAACCTGACCATGTGTAAAGTGTGCATGCATGTAAATGTATCTTTTTAAATAGTTAAAAATGACAAAAAGTGCTTTTGCTTTAACTTTACTGGCATTATGATGGCTTACTCTAATTAATTGAATAAAAAAATTTCATGTATGCAATTCTCTCTTGCATTGTTAGGTTTTTATAATAAGCTGATCCTTGGTAGTTATCAGTTCAGTGTGCATGTAAACACTCACTGTAACATTTGCATACTGAATTGTACATTGCATACTGATACCACATGACAACTTAATATCTACATATAATGTTAAAGAACGAATGCAGGATTTGTTTACTTTGTATTCATTATAATCTATGACAGATCTTTAGAATAGATAGACAATTTTGGGATTGGCTTACCCGCAGGGAAAGGTTTTGATGCTGGCACGATATTCTTTGATTCCGTTGCAAATCTTACTGAATCAAAAAAATTTTTGATGCTAAATGATGTGCTTTCAATCACATATCTATTAGGGTTTCATCTCTTGTGCTAGAGGCGCTGTCCCATTTCCCCATTTGAGCCGTTTTTATTCAGTTTGTTCTCTTTTGTTGAAGTTTTTCCTCATCATATAAGGTTATTTATCTTGCCTGAGAAAACTTATGATTAATTTACAGTTGTCTTGCATTGAAACTACACACCTTAGCCAAAAAATGGTCTTAACCATTGTAATCAAAAATCTCTGGTGAGGAAATTAGCAAGAATTGCACAAATACTGTAGATAAAGTAACTTTAACTGTAGCACAGAATAGCCTTCCCCAATTTATAGATCGCTTTTTATAGGAAGAAGAGTCACTGTTTTTCCACTCAATGTTAATGGCTTGGCTTCAAACAGTTCATGAGTAGTTAATGCCTCAGTTCATTGGAGTTTAATGTGGGACCAAATACTCACTATAGGGTTGAAATCTGGACTCTGACCAGATAAACATGAGCCTGGTGGACTTTTTCTCAAGCCACTTCTTGGTTGTCTCTGCAGTTTGTCAGGAGCATTGACTTGTTGAAAAATATCATTTGATCATTTCTCTGTAGTTATGCATATCATGTTTCATTGTGATTCATCACTCCACACACAACTTCTCATATTTCGCCAAAAACTTAATTCTGTCTTTTGATGTCAATGGCTTTTGCTTAAATTTAGCTAATTTCCTGACTAATAATTTGTGGTTAAGACAATTAAAAGCTTAGTGTTTAGCCATTTTGGGCTTCGCCAATTTTTTAAAATTAAAAAATGTATTTGCTTTTGTATTTGTATTCCCCATGTATTTGCTTTTCATCTTCATACTGTCCCTATTAATATGCTTTGAAGTACAGTAATAAGCATCCAGAGCAATATTTCTTTAAAAAAAAAAACATTTGCTCTGTTTATGCATAAGGCACAATAACATGGAAATGAAAGGATGCCCCTTTTTTAAGGTGTTAAAGAGATACTATGTGTTTTTGGTGGTACTGACCTATCATATAGGACCTACTTATCAGTGTCTTTTAAAAGCGTTAGCTCAAGTGAGATTCCTCACCCTTCCTTGTTGAGAAATATGTCAGGATGACTGATAACTGGCCAGTGACCTTTACAGAGGGAATACGAGGTTGCTGCAACTCTTTCTCCTTGATCTGACAATCATTACAGATGTGTTCGCATTGAAGCCTGCATTATTGTGCACAAAAGAGTTATTTTAACAAAAGTAGGTGCCTTGGACGCATTATCAAGACTTACAAATGAAAACTCTGTCATCATTTACTCATCCACATGTCCTTCTAACCCCATTTGACGTTCTTTCTTCTATGGAATACAAATGGAAAAGGCTTTGGGTCTCAAAAAAGGATAAAAAGCACCATGAAATAAGTCTAAATTACCTGTACGCTATATTCAAAGTCCTCTGAAGGCATATAATAGTTTAATGTGTGGGGGGAAAAGCTTTAAGACATTGTTTGCTTAAATTTTCCCCTCCACCATAACTCTCAAATCTCATTTGCATTTGTGAATATCTGAATGTCACATTAAGTTAGTCGTCAGTGAGACCACAGAAGGCGGCAAGGTTTTCAGCAAATAAAGACTTAAATTGTAGTGTTTTCCTCACACAAACCTTTAATATGAGTCAAATACAGTGCACACGTCATAGTTTTATTTTTGAAGCTTGATATCAATACATGTTGCCTTCATATTTTTACTGTATGGAGAAAGAGTCATACAGGTTTGGAACAACATGGGTAAATAATGACAGAATATTCCTTTTTGGGAAAGTATTGCAGTACTCAGTGTGAAGTGTCTGCTGCTAGTCTAAACCACTGCCTAAATCAGGATTAAATGAATAAAAAACTTGGTCACATCTGCATTCTTAACCAATCTGAACCTCTTCATCTTCTGCAGGTGTGATAAGCAACTGGACGGATGAGAGTCGTATTCCACCCTGTACCATCTATCAGGCTTTCAAATACTTCCTGGACATAACCACCCCTCCTAGTCCTCAACTATTGCAACAGTTTGCTCCTCTAGTGACTAATGAGAAACAGAGAAAGAGACTAGAGGTGCTCAGCAAGGTAAGAAAACACCGCATGCCCGCACACACGCTTATGCGCTTCTCTAATTATCATGCAAGACATTTATTATCATCAATACTAAAGCTCAGTAATGATCTAAAACCCATTTTCATACAACTCTTCCGTATTAGACAAAAGGCGTCACGTCTCCTCTCCACATGTGTCCCTGCCTTTTCCGCCTCAAATCGGCAGTCATTTTCTCAGTTTGATAACTTATTACCTCTGAAAATCAACCCCCTCCTCCCCACTTCCTTTTTTTCCCCTTGCTCTCTCACACATGCCTCTCAGTGCCAACATGAAGACAAGGAAATATTTCTCTTTCATTGCTTCCCACTGAAACAATTTTTCGATATGTTTCTATAAATGGCTGCTTAGTTAGTGAGTCATCCATTCTGGTTCAAATGAGTGAACCAGAGGAGAAAGACAAAGGGTTCACGTCAATGAGGATGGCAACTCCCCACAGTGTCTCTGTGCCTGATTGAAATAAACATACAATTTACTTCTGTATATTTTGATATCATTTATTTGGAATACACTAGCGAAGATTTGGGGTTGGTAAGATTTATGAATGTTTTTGAGAAAGTCTATACTCACCAAGCTGCATTTATTTGATCAAAAATATGTAATATATTTAATCCATCCTTGCTGAATAAAAGTAACAGTTTCATATAAAAAATGACTGACAACCCTTGTCTTTGCCATTGAGTTTTCTGCATCTAGTTTAATTATCACAGTGTTCAGTTCTGTCTCACACTGTTTCTAAAACTCACTATTTTCTATCAAAAACAAGGCAATAATGGTAGAGTTTGTATGAACTAAGTTTTTGGTCCCTTTTTGTAGCTTGACAGCTCTAGTAAAAAAACCTTTTATTGTATAAAAAAGAACATTAATTGATAATTTATGTTCAAAACATCACATGCTGTAGATTAGGAGTGACATGATGGTAAATACATTGTGTCAGAACTCTCTCTTTAAAAAGAGAGATCTGAAAAAGCCCTTTCTGGCTCTGTTTTACACTCTAATGACTAACACTTTTATGCAAATTACAACGTTGACAGTTTTTTTTTTTTTTTACTCGCTTCTTGTCAGTTCACGGCTTGCAGAATGTTTTGAACGTTTGCCACTCACCCAGAGCTCATGTGCCAAACCAGAGCTACTGAGAACATCATGTTGATGTCATGTGCTTCATTCGGTGTGTCTCCTCAGGGTTTGCAGGAGTATGAGGAGTGGAAGTGGAACAATAACCCCACTATAGTGGAGGTGTTGGAGGAGTTCCCGTCCCTCCAGATCCCCTCCACCCTTCTCTTGACCCAGCTACCCCTCCTACAGCCACGGTACTACTCCATCAGCTCCTCTCCAGACCTCCATCCAGGAGAGATCCACCTCACTGTGGCAGTGGTGTCCTATCGGCCCAAAGGTAAAAAACAAACAAAAAACATGCGTTTCAGCTTCATATCAGCACTGTAAAAAAAATGGGTAACGCTTCCTTTTACAGTACAGTACTTACGTGTACTTAGTGTACTTACCTAGAAAGTACTGGCTAATATAAGGTAAGTACATGGGTTAGGGGTAGGTTCAGGGTTAGTACCTAGTTATTACCCAGTAATTGTAATTACTATAATAAGTACATAGTATGTACATGGGTAACAGGACTGTAAAAGGAAGCGTTACCAAAAAATGCTTATAATTTTTACAGGGGGAAAAAAAACAGTAAAAATGCTACAACAAAAACCTGTTAATTGGTTAGCTGCAAGTTACCTTGCCATATATGGTGAAAATATGTAATGCAATCAGTGTTTGGGGGTAATGCATTACAAGTAACAGGAGTTACATAATCAGATTACTTTTTCAAGTAACGAGTAAAGTAAAACATTACTTTTAAATTTACAACATAAATAATGCAAGTTACTTTGTTTTCCCATTTGTTGACCTACACCTCTCCTGTCCCCATGTTGAGAGAAAACGGGAGTAAGTGCAGTGGCGTTGTGTGCGCTGTGTGTGAACATGATGGTTATTGTAGTTCTAGACTAAATGTGAGCAGGCATTTATATCTCACTGGCACAAAAACAGATTCAGTATTTCTCAAAATGAATAAAAACAGTAAAATGCAAACTCGGAGTTTTATACTTTATGCATTTCATCTCACAGACAGACAGATAGAGTGTAGATAGACATTGGACAGATGGATGGGTAGACAGACTGATTTGTTTCTGACATTCAATGATCTAATTCAACCAGACTAATATGCAAAATTGACTTAGATGAACATAAACATTTTTATTGCTAAATTAAGAGTGTTGTTCTTCTTCTCCTGCATCCTATTCTTATGCAATCCAGAATGGCAGCACAGCTGAAAGGTTTGTTTGAGCTGCGTCCTCTACTGTACAGGCGTGGATTTGCATTTCCTTCAGCCTGAGCTTGTTCATTTCACTTTTAGTGTAAAAAGGCCTTTACATTTGCCAATGTTTTTTTAATATAAAAATAACAAGCTAGCCCAGCCCAGGTGAGAAAAAGTAATGTAATGCATTACTTTGCATAAAAAGTAACACAATTAGTTAATTTTTTTTCGGGATTAACACAATATTGTAATGCATTATTTTTAAACAAAAAATTTCTCTAACACTGAATGCAATATATTTTATTTATAAGATATATTTATATATTTTACTGTAAAAAACAACTTTCAAATGTATGTTTTTGCAAGCAAAAACTGAATTGCTATATAATTGACTGTAATAATATTAATAAAAAACAGTACAAATTCCTTACTTTACTTTGGGATCAGATTATATATACACAATGCCTAATAGAACGTTCAATAAGACAAATGAAGATCCACCTCTATGCACCTCATGCCAGAGTCCAGTATCTCTTAAACATATTTTATTAAATTGTAACTCTGCAAACTCTTTAGAATCCATTTTGGAATCCATTTTAGTTTTTTTAATCAAAGCAAATTTTAAAAACTTTATATGCAGTAGGTTTTTAAATGGCTGTTTTACAGTTTAACTTGTTACTCACCATTAAAATAGCCAAGGAAGCTGGCATGGTGTTAAAACACTAATAACTTAACAGCTGGTTGGTTGGTTGGTTGGTTGGTTAGTTAGTGTCTCATGTGTTGCACTGACTGATGGTGTTTCTGTCTTTGATTGCATGACACTGTGAACATTTATATACACTTTTTTTTATGAAATCGGATTTATCATGTGGTTTTCTGTTTTACCACCTGTATTATTATGGTGGTTAACCACAGCTGCAATTTTTATCGTAAATTCAACAAGATATTTTTAGAGTGAGATGTAAAACTACTTCTAAAATTATAAATAATACAATAATTGATGTACAGTGTATATATACTCTGCATCAGCTTTTGTCTAATTTGATTATAATTCATAAAATTCCATATATATTCCATCCATATATTTTGGATGAATATGATGAGAAATGTTTGAGTTCATTTTCAGATATCTTGAGATTGCAGATTTTGTTATCTTGGCCGATCTGAACACAGCAGGCATTAGCAAACTCATATTAAATTGTGTAATAAACAGTATAGTTTATTAATATCATATTTAATATATATTAAAAACATTTGTATATCAATATGTAGAGATAAACTGATGAAATAAGTGATTCAAGCAGTCTTTTTGATGAAAGCTAATGTTCACCAGAAACACTTGAGATGCATGTTTGTACCAGGTGTCAACAGTAATGCATCTCAGCTGATCACTTTAACACCAGATGTTCAAAGCATGGCGTAAACAGGACCTGATGTTATGTTTAACCAATGCAATCCACTTCACAGTGTTAAACGTTCCCAGTGCTTCTTCGTCACTCATTTCAAACTGTGAGTGTCACACTAAACAGCCTCTCACTTTCAATAGTTATAATGACATACGGCCTGAAAACTCACATTTCCACAACAGCAGTATCGTATGAATAATTGGGTGCTTAATAAGAGACTATGAACTTAATTAGCAATTTGACTGAAGTGCCTAATGAATTGTGAATAATCTGTATTGTCAGAAGAGAAACCAGGCTGATTGTCTGTGGTATTAGACTGCTCATCTAATAACTGCTCGTTTATTTTAAAGATGGTGACTACAGTGCATCAAAATTAAAAGATCAAATTAATTCTAGATCTGCTCATTTGCTGTTAAGCCTTTTTTCTAACATGCGCAAAAGAGAAACCGTGATCTAACCTCTTTTCCACATTTTTAATGCATTGTAAACATGTAATTATGTGCATAATGGCGTAATTGGCGGTTAAAATATAGCAATTTCACTCCATTTGAAGTGATGTCAGCCCTGTGCAGTCCTGAATTGCTAGGCGCTAGATCAGTGTCGGAGGGTGTCAGGTTAAAGGATTATGCGTTTTATTCCGGATAGATGGAGAGGGTCCCGTACACCATGGAGTGTGTTCCTCCTGGCTCAACAGCTTGGAAGAAGAAGATACGGTGCCGTGCTTTGTCAGAGGGTAAAGCGTTTATACACTTCTCAAATATGTCCACTGAGGGGAGTTTTCCTGTGGATGATGACATTTCTGGATGAAATCATATAATTTTGTGTTTCAGGGCTCCATCGTTCCGTATGCCAAAAGACAGCCAGGTTCCGTGTATCCTGATTGGCCCAGGCACTGGAATTGCACCATTCAGAAGCTTCTGGCAGCAGAGACTGTATGATGTTGAAAATAAGGGTAGGCTTCTGCTTGCTTCAAAGTCTAAATTGTGCTTCTAAATGTACAGTTCCGATAAAGAAAAGCATCTTTTGTTTGAGTGATTTGTTAATTTGTTATTTAATAAATGATCAAGTGGGACTTTTAACATTTTATAAGTGTTCTAATTTTTGTAGAACATTTATTTATTTTTAATACAAACTCAGATTTTAATTTCCTATAAAGGTCTAGCATTGTTTGGTTAATTTGATATATAATGCAGTGACATTCCATCATTTTTTGTATAGTAAAATTAAATAAAAAAGTTAATAATTTATCTATTTTTGTTTTTTTATTTATTTTTTTAACACAATTTTGTTAAAAATGTAATAATTTATTTATAATTTTAGAATTCATTGATAATTTGCATGCAATTAACATAATTATGTATGATTAATATACTTTGGTGTCATTGAGTTAACTTAATTTTGGCATGTTTTAATTCACCAGGAATCAAGGCATGCCCAATGATCTTGGTTTTCGGTTGTCGGCAGTCACAGATTGACCACATTTACAAGGAAGAGACCATCCAGGCGAAGAACAAGGAAGTGTTTAAAGAGCTTTTCACCGCATACTCCAGAGAGCCTGGGAGACCAAAGGTTAGAATATGATGCCTTGGAAAATATCACTGAGGATGTTTCAAATCCATTTATACTCCAGCATTAGTGAAGGTTTTGCTAGATTGCCCATGTGAATCATAGAGATCAATGTGAAAATGAAAATTGACCTTTTTTTTTTATTCAGTGAGCAAAGTAAAGGCTTTCTGACTGATCAAATAACAGTGGAATAAATCTTCTTACCCTCAAATAACAGTGGAATAAATTACTCTCCCTCATGTCGTTCCAAACCCGTAAGACTTTTGTTCGTCTTCGCAACACAAATGATCTTTTTGATGAAATCTGAGAGCTTTCTGTCCCTCCATTGACAGCTACGCAACTACCACTTTGATGCCTCAAAAACTTCATAAAGAGATCGTAAAACTAATCCATATGAATCGAACGGTTTAGTCCAAATTTTCTGAAGAGACTCGATCGCTTTATTTGATGAACAGATTAAATTTAGTCTTTTATTTACATATAAACATTCATCAACTCACACATCAGTTGTGGTAAACAGAAGCTCAAGCCAATGAGGTTCATTCTGGTGTTACGCATCATGTTTGAGCTTCCGCAAGAACCAATGAGATTCATTCTCGTGTTACGCAGCACGTTTGAGCTTCCGCAAGAACCAATGAGGTTCATTCTCGTGTTACGCAGCACGTTTGAGCTTCCGCAAGAACCATTGAGGTTTGTTCACGCGTCAAGCAGATTCGGTTGAGCTTCTGTTTATGTTTTCTGATCAATATATAATAATATGATAATCTGTTCATCATATGAATCGAGCGGTTTAGTCCAAATTTTCTGAAGAGACTCGATTACTTTATATGGATTCGTTTTACGATCTCTTTATGAACTTTTTGAAGCATCAAAGTGGAAGTTGTGTAGCCGTCAATGGAGGGACAGAAAGCTCTCAGATTTCATAAAGATCTTCATTTGAGTTCTGAAGATGAACAAGACGACATGAGGGTGAGTAATTAATGTCAGGATTTTCATTTTTGGGTGAACTAACCCTTTAAAGGTGACTGTTCTGTGCAACCCCTAGTTCATAGATGTCCATTTAGTCCCTTACCTCACAATTTCGTATTCTTTTCTCAGAAATACGTCCAAGATGTGCTTCGCGAGCAGCTGTCTGAAACAGTGTACAAGTATCTGAGAGAAGAAGGAGGACATATCTATGTCTGCGGGGACGTCACCATGGCTGGAGACGTACTGAAAACAGTCCAGCAGATCTTCAAACTGCACGGCAACATGTCCCTGGAGGACGCCGGCTTCTATATCAGCAAACTAAGGGTTAGATCCCACATTTATCTAAACTTCACACTATAGTTAATGGTGCTATTCAGCCATTTATTTCAAACTGACCTTTTGTGTGCAAAGGTAAATCAAGTACAAGGTCATCTGAGAAGTTCCAGTTACTTTTTCAAACTGTTTTCTCCTCTTTCTCGTTGAAGGATGAGAATCGATACCACGAGGACATTTTCGGTGTGACCCTGCGCACTTACGAGGTCACCAACCGTCTAAGGTCGGAGTCTATTGCTTTCATCGAAGAGAGCAAGAAAGACACAGATGAGTAAGTCCCGTCCGCTCATTCTCTATCCGTCCTCCTCTCTCCTCGAGTTGCCTTGGGTTATCCATGCTTGTAGGAGGACCTTGTGTTGTGTAGATTACTGTAGATACTGCCTCTGGACCAGCATCACTGAATGCCAGCGGTAACCATAGAGACGGAGGCTGAGAAGAGGCTGCAGAGTAACAGGATTAGCGAGAAGAGAGTGGCTGTGCTATTCTCTGTTTGTGCTCTAACAGATAAGAGCTTGTTCATCGCACACTTGCCGTGAGAAGTGCTTTAACCGTAGCGTGCTTAACTGGCCTTTTCACCGCATGGCCACCGTAGTTCCTGTGAGAGGTGTCGCTTATTTAGAAGTTTTATGATGAAATCCTTGAGTTGGAGGACGAATCTCTCGCCATGTGTCATCTGGTACTCTGTTGGACAGTGCGCAAAACAATAAATCAATATATCACAACATAATTATACACGAGTATGATCAATTGCAAACACGTTGCAATTGATTTAATGAAGCATGAAAGGTGTCTATTTTTCAAATGACTTTCATCAAATGCAGATTAATTAATCAAATGAATCACAGTTACAGGCCACATTTTCTTATGTAAAATGAAAAAAGGCATGAAATATAAATTAACATTCAAAACTTTGATTTTTAAAATGTTTTGGAAGTTTATTCTGCATTTATTTGATAAAATACAGTAAAAACTGTAATATTGCGAAATATTATAAAATTTTTAAATAAATGTTTTCTATTTGAATATATTTTAAAATACAATTTATTCCTGTGATGCAAAGTTGTATTTTCAGCATCATTACTCCAGTCTTCAGTGTCACATGATCCTTCAGAAATCATTCTAATACGCTGATTTGCTGCTCAGGAAACATGTCTTATTATAAAAAAAGTTTTCAAACAATGTAAAAGTCACTTTTGATCAATTCATTGCATCTTTGCTGACTAAAAGTATGTATTTCTTTCTTTCAATGAAAAAAACATCTTAGTGACCACAAATTTTTGAACGGTAGTGAATATCACACACTCAATGCACTCAATAACTAAAAATACAGTGAATTGTGTGCATATTTAAGTTGTGGAATACATTTATGTGTTTGTGCAAATATTTAATTGCAGCATGATGCATTTAATTATTATTAATAAAAATAAAAATCTATGAATTTAATATTTTGTGATTCATATATATACTGTATGCACACCCTCCCCTTTTTTCTCTCTTTTTTAAAATCTTTATTTTCTTTCTTTTACAGGGTGTTTTGCTCCTAGTCTCATTATCAATCCATATCGCTGGTTTTTGCTCATAATCAGCCAACCAGAAGCATGATGGGACACCAAGATTGATTCGGGAAAACTGTGCCAAGTTTGTCTTTTTTTTTTTTTTTTTTAAAGGTTTCTTTTCTTTTAAATGGAATATTTCATTTTCTTTGCTAGGTCTTGTTTGATGTGCTTATCTATGATCAAAATCTGCATTAATCCAACTTCCTTTCACTTGAATTTCTGAATGCACTTTAGTGTGTGTCGTTATGCTTTGTCCTCAATAATGGGCTGCGCGCACTTAGAACATGGCCTGCCTTTTTAACGTGTAAGCAAGATCAGTGGCTTTCCTGATGTACAAACATGCGTAAATATTGACTTTACCATTCAGAGATGGGAAGCATTTGGTTTGGTTAGGGAGTCTCGAGGTTATTACGCACATTACGAGCTGTTTTCATTAAACACCAAGTCTCTGTCCATGCTAAAAAGAGAGGATGTTCTAGCATTTACTAAGGGTGAGTCATCTTTAAAAGAGCCAAAAACAGACCAAGAGATAAACAGTGAAAACATACCCAGTTCGCTTTGCATTCACACTGTCCTTGACCTTAAAAGTGGGCTCAGATCTCATTTTGGTCCATATTAGTTCATTTTGGTTTTGAAAGAGTCAATTATATTATCAGTTATATCAATTATCATATTAATTTGTCTCCTCTTCTTCATCATAATGATATATTCAATTTAATATTATTATTTTGGTAACACTTTACAATAAGGTCCCATTAGCTAATGTTAGTTAATGCAATGCACGTTACAGTATTTATTAATCTTTGTTAACGTTAGTTATCAAAAATACAATTGCTAATTGTCAGTTAAGGCCCACCAAATAATATTAAAACATATTAATTTTGATAAAGTATTATTAAAAGTTGTAATTAACATTAACTAAGATTAATAAATGATTTATTACAAGTATTTTTGATGGTTAGTTCATGCTGACTTATGTACGTAGTTAACTAATGTTAACAATGGAACCTTATTGTAAAGTGTTGTTGTTGTTATTATTATCATGTTATAAAATAAAAATATATCTCTGGCTCCTAATACAAACAAAATGTTAAAGCACTCTATAGATAGACACAGCATTTTTACCAACAATCAGCATTTTTCTATACTAGTCGTTGTTTTTTAACAATAATACTTTAATAATTAAATAATATTTTATTTGAGTTATAATTATTTCTTTTTTTTTTTACTGAAAATTAATAACTTTCCCCGCCAATGATGCAATTTTTCATCATTTATAACGCTTCCCCGCCATTGACGGATTTTTTCTTTTTTTCGGCAATCTGTGTTTTCACTGTTATCCTGTAGGGGGCGCTATTACAGAATATCAAAATCTGTTTCAAAACTGACCAACCTTACTGAATGAAACGTTGAACCCATGAAGAGGTAACGACTGTGGAGAAAGAGTTAATATACACCAGCATGTCAGCTGTGTAGCAGATGAGATATAATAAAGTGATAATATATAAAGCATGGTTTTCTATTACGCCGGAACAATGACACACACTGCTAATTGACGGAACACTGGTTTACTGTGCATCTGAACGTGCTAAAGCAGTTATAAACGTTTGTCTTGTTAACAACTACCCCTCAATTATGAAATGAAATATAATGACATTTAAGAAGAAAAACAAGAGTGGTTATTTTGTATTATTTCCTGATACACAAACATTCAGCGAATAAAAACATGATTGTGGATTTAAAGAAAACGGGTTGGATTTTAAACTCAATAAAACTAAGATGAGGCCACATTCAATATGCATTTATCTCAAAGACTTTAGGCTGGGCTTTTATGAATCGTCCTTGAAGCTCTGATCTTCAGTATACAGGTGGAATTGACCAATTTAATTTTGCACAAATGATGCACCTGCATTTTATTATACTTCTATATCCCTTTTTCCTTGCTTCTCTGAGACGTGGCTGTGATGACCCTCCTCTTTGAATCTAACTGAGACCAGGATTTCTTTAGATTTCAACCGTTGTAGTTGGGGTTTCATATTAAAGGGTAAACGCTTGCAACAGAGAGCAAAAAATGAGTGCCGCGCATAGTTTTTTTTTTTTTTTTTTTTTTTTGCATGCAATGCCATTTTGATGGCTTCAAAAGTGACGGGTTTCTGGAGATGAATCCTTTGAGCTTCTGATACGTATGTTCGGTTAGATCCTTGCTCGTTTCGGATTTGCTTGGAAAGCTTTGGGTTATGAGTGGCCTCTGGCATGAAAAATATTATTTGATTTCAAGGGGCTTTCTGTTGTCTTTCTGTAGGAGAATATTCTCTGTTCTATGTATGCTGTTAACACTGAATGTTTCCTTCCCCGCATTTGGGTTTTGCACCGTTGAAACTCTGTGATTATTAAAAAGTCTGGCAAAAAAAGAAACACACACATGCATATATTAAAGGGTGCAGTAAATATCTAAATATATATGAGAATTTTTTAAGAATGTATTTTGATTATGGGTTTTGATTTGGTTTTGTCCCTCTGAGTTGCTTGTAATATATTATGTGAATATATGAGGTCTTGGTTTGGGGGAACCTGAAGCATTATTCTGAATGCATGATGTTACCGTCCTGTTTTTCTCTTAACCTGCACTGTGTCTGTTGAACTGTTGTGATCGCCCCCTTCCTCTGTGACTGGACGGTGAAGAAGCTTACGGGATTTTGTTGACTGTTTTTGTGTTTGTTCTTTGCTGCTGCTAAAAGAAACTGTTCCAATCAATTTCCGCTGTGAATCTTCTATTGTGGAACTTTGAACATTGAAACATTTGCCATTTTAATGCATATACTGCAAGAACTTTGCATCTACTTAATAATAAAAAACATTTGTATGTCAAGACTTGAAGTTCTTTGCTGTTCATTTAAGGCATTTTGTAATGCAGAAAAGAATATGTGACAATTTGAGTTTAGGAGATTACGGTGTGTCATGTAAAGAGAAAAATGTAATGTATTAATCGCTTTCTTGTTGACAATGTGTGAACGGCTTGTAACAAAACTTAAAAAAAAACAAGTCCTTCCTTGACTTTCTATATTGTCTATGAAAGCATGTCGACTGATTTTTATTAAAAGGACTCGGAGACATTGGGAAAATCAAAATGATGTGACGTTAACGTGCGCTCCAGAGACCCTCTCTTCCTTATGACGCATTTAATGAATGCTTATACAATGTTCAGGATAATGCTGAAAGAGCTATTCTGTACTGTAATGTCAATGTGTCCTGCAAAGAAAAGGGATTATTTAGAACTATAATCTCACATAGCCAGATCTATAGCCTTTAGTTTCAAACATACTTTATAATCAAACTACCATAACTAATTTGAATTACCTCATCTGTCGACATGATGCCGGTGTTGATCCACAAACATATCCACATCGCTATGATCTGATGCTTTCTTAACTGCTGCTTTCTCACCACTGTCATTGTATATTTATTTTGTTATTGAGAGGAAAGTGTGCTGCAGCACATAAATGTCGGGATTGTTCATTAACAGTATATTGCTGCAAAGGTATTTTCAACTTTTCACTTCTAAGCGAAGAACGAAAAAGGACCGTTTCGAGAGTTTGATGCACAGACCCAAACTTAAAAATATGAGTGAAGTAGGAGGAGGAGCACAGTGAGAGGTTTTCTCTGCTTCAGCTGGCCTTACAGCAGCCTTCAAGTTTTAAATGATTCAAATTATTTAAAATTCCCCTGTAGTCAATAATTTTATTAAATGACATATTTTAAAAAAAAAAAATCCTGTGAAATAGCTTGCCTTAAAATAGCTTGATTGTAACTCTTGCTTCATTTAAGAGGAACTATGAATATGCAGATTAGCTCTGCCTCCAGTCACATCAGGTCATAGATTCACTCGGTCAATTTACTGAGGTAAACCAAACGCTGCTCAATGGTATCGCTCTTCACCACGTCTGACTCATAAAGGTAATTAATATGATTAGCCATTTGCTTGACTATGTTATCAAGCTAATAATGTGTTGCTAATGTTACACAAACTATGTTCCCGTTCGCCATCTCAGTCTGCCTTTTTACAATCATCTTAAACACAATCATCAGACACTCTTTGAACTCAGTAAGTCAGTGGAGAAAGGCATATAGTTCATCATAACATCGTAATATACATTATACACCTGATATATTGCTAAATCTACCCGATTTTTCAACAGAAAAATATATCAGGATAATCTGGCTTCTCTTGCGAGTTCACTGTAATTTGAGGTTTGTCTTAAAGCATATTAAAAACACCACTTAAACATATAAACAACATTAAAAACGTAATGTTTACCACAGGGGGACTTTACTGACCACATTTAATGAATAAGAAAGCATATTTTCAGGTCTATCTATACTTTAACCTAACCTACCTCATCCAAATTTACTTGAATCACATCCAGTCTCGTTTATTTCGTGTGCACGAGTGTGAGCAATAAGTTGCTGGCTGCAGTTCACCTAACGGCCACCGGTGTCGCTAATAACAAGGGTTTCTAAATTCTACATCGAGCCCCTATTTGCCCATCGAGTGACAATTTGGTCTCAGATATTCATTTTAAAATTCTTTTGGAGAAAAAGACACATACTAAATGTTGCCGTACTAAATTTGAAAGAAAAAAAAGATCTTTAAAATGTAACTATGCAAAAGAAAAACTAAAATATATTTTTAGTTCAGACATTTTAGATTAAAAATAAATGATATAAAGACTATTTAGTAAATATAAATAAGTGGTGGGGATTACAAATTATTTAAAAATAAATATACAATAAAAGATATATAGGCCATAAAAACATAGAATGAATATATTGTTGTTTAAAATGCATAAGAATAAAATCCCCCTCATTGTTGGACATATTTAGCTAATATATTATGTACTGTATAATGTTTTTTTTTCCCTGAAAAGCCTTTTCATATGGGTAATGATGTAACTGTTGCATAGGGATTTTATTTTATAATACAATGAATATAACATTCATGTCTTATAGTATTCTCCCAGTAGTGCTGTCAGCTGTGACCTTTAGGCTGGAGAGTGATGCCGAGTAATACATGTGTGCAAGTAAGCGGCTGTACAGAGTTAAATATAAGGTCAAAGAGATAAGGATGAGACCACTCTACATATCACTCTATGACTTATGAAGTAGAGAAGAAAACATGTATTAGAGCAACTGTTGAATGAAAAGTGATGCCGACAAAAGGAGAGGAACTCGCCAAATGAGCAGGAGAACACATAAAAAAGGCCCTTTAAAAGGAGGCGTTCAGTCTAGATGACCTCATTTGGTGACTAATTTATCTTTAAATATCTGTGACGACGATAGTGACACTCATATGCTGCTTGTGAACACCTGAAGAGCTTCTCTGGCGCCAGAACCATCACTGATATATTGCCTTGATTGAAAAACGTTTTGATATTTGTACTTTGCTTAATACTTATGTATTTGTAGAATACTTGTACTGCTAGAGATACTAATTATAATAAATACATTGATTATTTTTATAATGTCTGCCTCCCGGGGCATTGATTTATAAGCCAGAACAGACCACGGAGAAGTCTTTGGTACGTATTGTAAGTATTTTAAAATACTTATAATTTAGGTCCGATTCAACTTACCAAACCTGCAGAATAATAAAAATAAGGTAAAGGTGCCGAGTTACGCACCATAAAACAATACACACACAGACACTCTCTCTCTCTCTCTGTGTATATATATATATATATATATATATATATGAATTATAAAATTATATTTAATTTAAATTGTGTAGAGAGCAGCTGGTTATTTAGTTTTTCTAATGAAGCTGATATCTGTACTGACGGGAGAAGTATGTTCTTAGTTTTACTTAATTGTTTATCTCTCTTACACTGCAGAAAAAGATTGAGAGCAGCTTTATGAGAGGAGAAGTAACACCATGGAAACCAGTCAACAAAACAAATGAGCTGAACAATAGCCCACCCTCGCTGTTCAGGCTCCACTGATGATTGGACAAGCTGTCCAAAAATGCAGCTCTACAATTAGTCAAAGTGACTGTCAGTCAAACATGACCCTCCGACAGAGCAGGTTAGTCTGGGGCAACAGGAGACAACACTGCACTGATTTGCTTTCTCATAGATTTGATTTAATTGAAGGATATCGATCTTGTCTGACTTGGGAAAGCAGAGTGAATCAAATGTGATTTAGTTTGAACAAAACAATCACAAAGTCTCAAAACATACCCAGAATTGTTGCGGGTAAAAAGGTGACAAAAGAAAGTATTCTTCCATCTGTGTGTGAAGATAATGGAGATGAAGGAGGAAAAGAAGAGGATTTGGGTGGAATTGCGAGCAGGCCGGTCAGCAGACCCAGAAGTGTCTACAGCAGAGGAAGTGTTGATGGCCAAGTGAGTGTCCATGCTCATATTTCACCATTTCTGTTAACACTTTCTTAACAATATATTCTTACAGCATTTATTCATCTTTGTTAATGTTAATAAAACTCATGTTCATGTTCATGTTAGTTCACCGTGCATTATCTAATGTTAACCAATGCAACTTTTGTAAATGTAGAAATTAACATTCACTAAGATTAATAAATGCTGCAGAAGAATTGTTCATTAGTTCATGTTAACTGATGTAGTTAACTAATGTTAACAAATCAAACCTTATTGTAAAGTGTTTCTCTGTTTCTTATGCTTGTATGGTAGAAAACACATGATGACTAGCACATGTTCCTGGATCCAGACCACACTTCCTTTCAACCAATTGGATTTTAGGGTTTAGGGGAAGTGGCATGGTTTAGGTTTAGCCTAGGATAGGTTGAACACTGGTTTCTGAAATCCCAAATCCCTTCTATCGTGTCCACTGTTGCTGAAGTAGTGAGTGTGAATGTCTTCAGTATGGTTTATGAATACTTTCAATACACAGTCAATAAATATGCATTCATTTAATTGAGGGGTAGAAAATGCAAACTTAATTTACGAATACTCAAAGTAAATATACAGTGTCAATTTAATACACTTTTTGACCCAGCCTAAATATAACCACCATAAAAGCGTCCAAATGGCATCTGAATTAAAGAAAGGGTTTTATTCAGCAAGGATGGATTAAAATTTTAATTGATCAAAAGTGACAGTAAAGACATTTGACGAAATTTAAAAATAGATGCTGTAAATGCAAAAAAAATCTTGAGCAGAGAGCAGCACAACTGTTTTTAACATTGATAATGATAAGAAATGTTTCTTAAGCAGCAAATCAGCATATTAGAATAGTTTATCAGGACATATACACTCACCTAAAGGATTATTAGGAACACCTGTTCAATTTCTCATTAATGCAATTATCTAATCAACCAATCACATGGCAGTTGCTTCAATGCATTTAGGGGTGTGGTCCTGGTCAAGACAATCTCCTGAACTCCAAACTGAATGTCAGAATGGGAAAGAAAGTTGATTTAAGCTATTTTGAGCGTGGCATGGTTGTTGGTGCCAGACGGGCCGGTCTGAGTATTTCACAATCTGCTCAGTTACTGGGATTTTCACGCACAACCATTTACAAAGAATGGTGTGAAAAGGGAAAAACATCCAGTATGCGGCAGTCCTGTGGGCGAAAATGCCTTGTTGATGCTAGAGGTCAGAGGAGAATGGGCCGACTGATTCAAGCTGATAGAAGAGGAACTTTGACTGAAAAAACCACTCGTTAACCGAGGTATGCAGCAAAGCATTTGTGAAGCCACAACACGCACAACCTTGAGGCGGATGGGCTACAACAGCAGAAGACCCCACCGGGTACCACTCATCTCCACTACAAATAGGAAAAAGAGGCTACAATTTGCAAGAGCTCACCAAAATTGGACAGTTGAAGACTGGAAAAATGGTGCCTGGTCTGATGAGTCTCGATTTCTGTTGAGACATTCAGATGTCAGAATTTGGCGTAAACAGAACGAGAACATGGATCCATCATGCCTTGTTACCACTGTGCAGGCTGGTGGTGGTGGTGTAATGGTGTGGGGGATGTTTTCTTAGCACACTTTAGGCCCCTTAGCGCTAATTGGGCATCGTTTAAATGCCACGGCCTATACCTGAGCATTGTTTTGACCATGTCCATCCCTTTATGGCTACCATGTACCCATCCTCTGATGGCTACTTCCAGCAGGATAATGCACCATGTCACAAAGCTCGAATCATTTCAAATGGGTTTCTTGAACATGACAATGAGTACACTGTACTAAAATGGCCCCCACAGTCACCAGATCTCAACCCAATAGAGCATCTTTGGGATGTGGTGGAACGGGAGCTTCGTGCCCTGGATGTGCATCCCACAAATCTCCATCAACTGCAAGATGCTATCCTATCAATATGGGCCAACATTTCTAAAGATTGCTTTCAGCACCTTGTTGAATCAATGCCACGTAGAATTAAGGCAGTTCTGAAGGCGAAAAGGGGTCAAACACAGTATTAGTATGGTGTTCCTAATAATCCTTTAGGTGAGTGTAGGTTCCCATGTACCCTTTTGGCATTTTTTTGGGACCCTAATGGTGTCTAGTTTAGAATTTTTGACAAAAAAGGTTACAAAAAAATGACAAACGGGTACATGGAAACCTATTTCTCCAGCTAGACTAGAAAGATTTCTGAAGGATCATGTGACTGAAGACTGGAGTAATGATACTGAAAATTCAGCTTTGGTATCACAGGAATAAATTACATTTAAAGTATATTAAAACAAAAAAACAGTTATTTTAAAATGTAATGATATTTTGGAATATTTCTGTGTTAACTGCATTTTTTATCAAATAAATGCAGCCTTGGTAAGCATAATAGACTTCTTTCAAAAGAAGACCCCTACATGTTTTTGGACACCTGTATATAATGATGTAATTTAAGCACCAAATTCATCAGAAACTCACACTATATCATCAGCATATTTTTGAGCTTGATTGGAAAGTGATGGCCCAGTGTTTGTTTATGTCTCATTGTATATAGTTTAGGTTTTCTCAACATTTTGATGCTCTCACCGTTGTCAATCCCACAATCCCCCGCATGAGCCTGTCGCTCAGCTCCCATAGAAAATGAATAGTAAACGCCCGCTCATCTCAGCACCAGTGGGCACACACAGTTACTTTTCAACCACTCACCACAAACCATCTGCAGCTCCATTCTGCTATCTGGCACTTTACACAATCCAAAAAAATCAATTCCTACCCTTACAGTATGTCTTTTCCCCTCACAGAATGTTTCATTTGGAAATATGTCACTTTGTCGAAGTAAAATGATAGAATTGTGCACCATTCAGAATTCATATGACTGTAATGTTTAACTAGAACAGCAAAGTTTGACAAGTTTGTTTGGAATGTTGGCTTGACAAGGTCTTATTGGAAAGTTCTGAGTATGCATGGATGGATGGATGGAAATGTTATTTATAGAAATTTGTTTTATAGAAAAAAATAAAGTCTTGAATAAGTTTGAAGGCTTGTTAGAAAGTTTTGAATAAGGTTGAAAAAGCCTTGAAAAAGTTTAAAGGTTTATAAGACTTGTTGACAAGTGAACGATGGATAGATAGATAGATAGATAGATAGATAGATAGATAGATAGATAGATAGATAGATAGATAGATAGATAGATAGATAGATAGATAGATAGATAGATAGATAGATAGATGATGGATGGATGGATGGATGGAATAAAGTCTTGTTAGAAAGTTTTGAATAAGGTAATAAAGTCTTGTTAGAAAGTTTTGAATAAGGTTGAAAAAGCCTTGAAAAAGTTTAAAGGTTTATAAGACTTGTTGACAAGTGAACGATGGATGGATGGATGGATGGATGGAATAAAGTCTTGTTAGAAAGTTTTGAATAAGGTTGAAAAAGCCTTGAAAAAGTTTAAAGGTTTATAAGACTTGTTGACAAGTGAACGATGGATGGATGGATGGATGGATGGATGGATGGATGGATGGATGGATGGATGGATGGATGGATGGATGGAATAAAGTCTTGTTAGAAAGTTTTGAATAAGGTTGAAAAAGCCTTGAAAAAGTTTAAAGGTTTATAAGACTTGTTGACAAGTGAACGATGGATGGATGGATAGATAGATAGATAGATAGATAGATAGATAGATAGATAGATAGATAGATAGATAGATAGATAGATAGGAGATAGATAGATAGATAGATAGATAGATAGATAGATAGATAGATAGATAGATAGATAGATAGATAGATAGATAGATAGATAGATAGATAGATGGATGGATAGAGGGATGGATGGATGGATGGAATAAAGTCTTGTTAGAAAGTTTTGAATAAGGTTGAAAAAGCCTTGAAAAAGTTTAAAGGTTTATAAGACTTGTTGACAAGTGAACGATGGATGGATAGATAGATAGATAGATAGATAGATAGATAGATAGATAGATAGATAGATAGATAGATAGATAGATAGATAGATAGATAGATAGATAGATAGATAGATAGATAGATAGATAGATGGAATAAAGTCTTGTTAGAAAGTTTTGAATAAGGTTGAAAAAGCCTTGAAAAAGTTTAAATGTTTATAAGACTTGTTGACAAGTGAACGATGGATGGATGGATGGATGGATGGATGGAATAAAGTCTTGTTAGAAAGTTTGAATAAGGTTGAAAAAGCCTTGAAAAAGTTTAGAGGTTTATAAGACTTGTAGACAAGTGAACAATAACACGACAGACAGACAGACAGACAGATAGATGGATGGATGGAAATGTTATCAGCAACAAAGTCTTATTAGAATGTTTTTAATAATGTTGAAAAAGTTTGAGGGTTAATAAGACTTATTAGACAAAATAGTACAATTTTGGACAGACGGCTAATGAGTTATTATTTCTGAGCATATTCCCTGCCTGAAAATGTGCATCCTTCTGCTCAGAGAGTGCCTAGATCCCCCAGCCAGCATCAAAGCATAAGAATGGCCCAACAGGACGAAGATTATACAAATGAAGAAGACGAGGTGGATGAAGGTCGAGGCCTCCCAGGTGATGGACAGCAGCAGGAGGAAGAGTGTGGCATCGCTGACCAAGATTTTGACATAGACCTGGAACTCAGCAGATTTCACAGTGAGTTCTTATTAAAAGTGAAAGTGTGAATATGAACAGAGAGAGAGCGAGAGAGAGAGAGGCCCGGTTGGGGGGGTTGCGTGGGTGATGCACGTTCTGATAGAGGGTGTCAAAGAGCTAAGGGGCAGAGAATATGATGTTTCCACTCAATGGGGAATAAAACAGGCAAACGGTCATGAGTCATGCTTGTAATTTCAGACAGGCTTCTCTCTCTCTCTCTCTCTCTCTCTCTCTCTCTCTCTCTCTCTCTCTCTCTCTCTCTCTCTCTCTCTCTCATTTTTCACCTGCTTGTTCTGCAGATACCGAAACACCTACACAATCCTCTACATATACATAAATCACGGCTCGATCCATCTCTCACTATCTCTCTGATGGCTGTTTATTCAGCTTATTAGAGATAGCCATCTGCTAGATTACTGCTGTGTGCCTCCGCATACTGTAGCTTAATGAATGGCTTGGGAATTTTCCACATTCATGATAATTGCGCATCTCAATGAGAAACAATGATACACTGTTGTCGTATTTGGTTTACAAAGTCACAGCAGTTCATCTCAGTTGAGCTATAAGGTTGCATGTGTTAATACGCCACTGGTTATCTTCTGTATCGACTGATTAACGGTGCTTGCTGAGGAAAGCATCTTTATTATTTTTGCTCATAACAATAATAGTAGACCCCTAATTTTATGTTTTAAACTTCAATGAGTAATTTGTCCCCGCACTGTTTGTGCTACAGATAATCAGATTCTACGCAGTTTTTTTTTTATGATTTATTATTACTTTTGTTGTTTTGTATTTATATTTGCATTTGTATTTCTTGTATTGCACTTTAAAATGAGAAAAGTGAATTATAAATAAAAAGTATTATTATTATTACTTATATATCAATATATTCATATATTTACAAATATATTGTTTGTCTTATAAAATAGCACTTAAAATAACACTAAATTATAATATTGTATTACAATTTTTAGATATAGATTTTTATTCTTTTAAAAGTGCTCCAAAATATTGACTATAATACATTAAAATATCTGCAATTTATTTGCTGCTTACAAAAAATATGTATGTTTTGAATGGCCATCAATGGAGAAATATACTTTTTTATTTTATTTTATATTTTTACTTCGATATTTGAATGAAATCTGAGAAATTTCTGTCCCTTCATTCACAGCCTACGCAACTTTGAAGCTTCAAAAAGTTCACAAAGAGATCGTAAAACTATACTCCATATGAATTGAATGGTTTAGTTCAAATTTTCTGAAGAGACTCGATCGCTTTATGAACAGATTGAATTTATGCTTTTATTTACATTTAAACATTGACAAACGTGCTGCAGTGCGTAACACGAGAATGAACCTCATTGGTTCTTGAGGAAGCTCAAACGTGCTGCGTAACATGAGAATGAACCTCATTGGTTCTTGCAGAAGCTCAAACGTGCTGCGTAACATGAGAATGAACCTCATTGGTTCTTGCAGAAGCTCAAACGTGCTGCGTAACACGAGAATGAACCTCATTGGTTCTTGAGGAAGCTCAAACGTGCTGCGTAACACGAGAATGAACCTCATTGGTTCTTGCAGAAGCTCAAACGTGCTGCGTAACACAAGACTGAACCTCATTGGTTCTTGCAGAAGCTCAAACGTGCTGCGTAACACGAGACTGAACCTCATTGGTTCTTGCTGAAGCTCAAACGTGCTGCGTAACACGAGACTGAACCTCATTGGTTCTTGCTGAAGCTTAAACGTGCTGCGTAACACGAGAATGAACCTCATTGGTTCTTGCAGAAGCTCAAACGTGCTGCGTAACACGAGACTGAACCTCATTGGTTCTTGCAGAAGCTCAAACGTGATGCGTAACACGAGATTGAACCTCATTGGTTCTTGCAGAAGCTCAAACGTGCTGCGTAACACGAGACTGAACCTCATTGGTTCTTGCAGAAGCTCAAACGTGCTGCGTAACACGAGAATGAACCTCATTGGTTCTTGCAGAAGCTCAAACGTGCTGCGTAACACGAGAATGAACCTCATTGGTTCTTGAGGAAGCTCAAACGTGCTGCGTAACACGAGACTGAACCTCATTGGTTCTTGCAGAAGCTCAAACGTGCTGCGTAACACGAGACTGAACCTCATTGGTTCTTGCAGAAGCTCAAACGTGCTGCGTAACACAAGACTGATCCTCATTGGTTCTTGCTGAAGCTCAAACGTGCTGCGTAACACGAGACTGAACCTCATTGGTTCTTGAGGAAGCTCAAACGTGTTGCGTAACACGAGACTGAACCTCATTGGTTCTTGAGGAAGCTCAAACGTGCTGCGTAACACGAGACTGAACCTCATTGGTTCTTGAGGAAGCTCAAACGTGCTGCGTAACACGAGACTGAACCTCATTGGTTCTTGAGGAAGCTCAAACGTGCTGCGTAACACGAGAATGAACCTCATTGGTTCTTGAGGAAGCTCAAACGTGCTGCGTAACACGAGACTGAACCTCATTGGTTCTTGAGGAAGCTCAAACGTGCTGCGTAACACGAGAATGAACCTCATTGGTTCTTGAGGAAGCTCAAACGTGCTGCGTAACACGAGAATGAACCTCATTGGTTCTTGAGGAAGCTCAAACGTGCTGCGTAACACGAGACTGAACCTCATTGGTTCTTGAGGAAGCTCAAACGTGCTGCGAAACACGAGAATGAACCTCATTGGTTCTTGAGGAAGCTCAAACGTGCTGCGTAACACGAGACTGAACCTCATTGGTTCTTGAGGAAGCTCAAACGTGCTGCGTAACACGAGACTGAACCTCATCGGTTCTTGAGGAAGCTCAAACGTGCTGCGTAACACGAGAATGAACCTCATTGGTTCTTGCAGAAGCTCAAACGTGCTGCGTAACACGAGAATGAACCTCATTGGTTCTTGAGGAATCTCAAACGTGCTGCGTAACACGAGACTGAACCTCATCGGTTCTTGAGGAAGCTCAAACGTGCTGCGTAACACGAGAATGAACCTCGTTGGTTCTTGAGGAAGCTCAAACGTGCTGCGTAACACGAGACTGAACCTCATTGGTTCTTGCAGAAGCTCAAACGTGCTGCGTAACACGAGACTGAACCTCATCGGTTCTTGAGGAAGCTCAAACGTGCTGCGTAACAGGAGACTGAACCTCATCGGTTCTTGAGGAAGCTCAAACGTGCTGCGTAACACGAGACTGAACCTCATTGGTTCTTGCTGAAGCTCAAACGTGCTGCGTAACACGAGAATGAACCTCATTGGTTCTTGCTGAAGCTCAAACGTGCTGCGTAACACGAGACTGAACCTCATTGGTTCTTGCTGAAGCTCAAACGTGCTGCGTAACACGAGACTGAACCTCATTGGTTCTTGAGGAAGCTCAAACGTGCTGCGTAACACGAGACTGAACCTCATTGGTTCTTGCAGAAGCTCAAACGTGCTGCGTAACACGAGACTGAACCTCATTGGTTCTTGCAGAAGCTCAAACGTGCTGCGTAACACGGGAATGAACCTCATTGGTTCTTGCTGAAGCTCAAACGTGCTGCGTAACACGAGAATGAACCTCATTGGTTCTTGAGGAAGCTCAAACGTGCTGCGTAACACGAGACTGAACCTCATTGGTTCTTGAGGAAGCTCAAACGTGCTGCGTAACACGGGAATGAACCTCATTGGTTCTTGCAGATGCTCAAACGTGCTGCGTTACACGGGAATGAACCTCATTGGTTCTTGAGGAAGCTCAAACGTGCTGCGTAACACGAGAATGAACCTCATTGGTTCTTGAGGAAGCTCAAACGTGCTGCATAACACGAGAATGAACCTCATTGGTTCTTGAGGAAGCTCAAACGTGCTGCGTAACACGGGAATGAACCTCATTGGTTCTTGCTGAAGCTCAAACGTGCTGCGTAACACGAGACTGAACCTCATTGGTTCTTGCTGAAGCTCAAACGTGCTGCGTAACATGAGAATGAACCTCATTGGTTGTTGAGGAAGCTCAAACGTGCTGCGTAACAGGAGACTGAACCTCATCGGTTCTTGAGGAAGCTCAAACGTGCTGCGTAACACGAGACTGAACCTCATTGGTTCTTGCAGAAGCTCAAACGTGCTGCGTAACACGAGACTGAACCTCATTGGTTCTTGCTGAAGCTCAAACGTGCTGCGTAACACGAGAATGAACCTCATTGGTTCTTGAGGAAGCTCAAACGTGCTGCGTAACACGAGACTGAACCTCATTGGTTCTTGAGGAAGCTCAAACGTGCTGCGTAACACGAGACTGAACCTCATTGGTTCTTGCAGAAGCTCAAACGTGCTGCGTAACACGAGACTGAACCTCATTGGTTCTTGAGGAAGCTCAAACGTGCTGCGTAACACGAGACTGAACCTCATTGGTTCTTGCAGAAGCTCAAACGTGCTGCGTAACACGAGACTGAACCTCATTGGTTCTTGCAGAAGCTCAAACGTGCTGCGTAACACGGGAATGAACCTCATTGGTTCTTGCTGAAGCTCAAACGTGCTGCGTAACACGAGAATGAACCTCATCGGTTCTTGAGGAAGCTCAAACGTGCTGCGTAACACGAGAATGAACCTCATTGGTTCTTGAGGAAGCTCAAACGTGCTGCGTAACACGAGACTGAACCTCATTGGTTCTTGAGGAAGCTCAAACGTGCTGCGTAACACGGGAATGAACCTCATTGGTTCTTGCAGAAGCTCAAACGTGCTGCGTAACACGGGAATGAACCTCATTGGTTCTTGAGGAAGCTCAAACGTGCTGCGTAACACGAGAATGAACCTCATTGGTTCTTGAGGAAGCTCAAACGTGCTGCGTAACACGGGAATGAACCTCATTGCAGGGGCGTAGCCAGAATTTTATTTTTGGGGGGTCCCGTCTTTAAATGAGGGGGCAACATATATATATATATATATATATATATATATAGCCAGATTTTTATATATAGCCAGAATTTTATATATACAGGCCTATTCTGGTGGGTGCGGTGATGCAGTGGCGACTCGTGTAACATGTAAGGGTGGCGCTGCCAATAAAGCACCTAAAAGCTGTCACAAAGAACCGGCAAAAGTAATGATTTTGAATATGTAAAAAATATAGCAAGGAGATATTTTAATTGTTTATTAATAAACAAGTGTTTTCTTTGTCGGCTAAGATGAAGTTGACGATGCTGACTCGCGATCTTCAGTAGTGAACGCGCCAGAGAGAAATGCACATTTCATACGGATTACATAAGCAGAGAGCAGTCTGTAGTCTGTTTTCTTTCGTTTTGAATTGTTCTGTTTAAAAGTAGACATGTGAGGCAAGTAGGGTAGCCTACCTTATAGCCTATGCTGAGCTTCGGTTCGGTAGGCCTATTTATTAAATCCTGTTAAAGTCATTAAAGTTGATGAAACATTGATTAAAATTAAGATACAAATACAAAACGAAATTCAGGTTAAAGAAAGTTTAAAATTCAGGTTAAAGTGCTTTCTGTTTGATGTCTCTGTGAAAGTTTTAAAGCATCTTTTAGTGCCGCTTTCAGAGCGGTCGCGTCCGTAATGGAGAACACGTCCATATAACATTGTTTTTTCCTCATAAATGCGAACACGAAAAATAAAATAAATAAAATGAATATTTTATGTAGGCTACTGTGGAGACTAAGAGCCAACCCTTCTTCATCCGGTGTATAGGCCTAGTATTACTTTGGTTTGCGCACTGAGGGTGTGACGTTATTAGCTATAACCATGAGACCGACGGTTATAGTTGAACACCGTCATTAGAACTCTATAACCGGCAAAACCGTGCGTATATTAAACCGTAAAATATTAAAATATTTTTTAAAACATTTTTTATCATAGAGAATGTTTAAATACTAATATCAGCTTACGAGGGAAACGGAGGCGGAGTTAGTGGTGCTTCGGATTCGGAGGCTGAGTGCTGGAGATGATTCGGGAGAGGTATCTGCCCCTTTACCGATAAGAGCGCGCGCTGACACGGAGTAAAGCCTTGTTTGTACTCGACGCGTCCGCACGAGCGCGAAGGTGCGCTCGGCAAAAAAACGCGTTGGGTGCGCAAGACCGGCAAAACCCCATTTCGCTTGGCTGTGTGCATGGCTTTTTTGTAACAGCGCGCGCGGCGCCGCGTCCGAGGATGACCGACTTCCAGCCGAATCTGCCCGAGCATGTATGTCTCACCGCACCGGCACGCAGTTTGCGCGTCTAAATGGCAAAGTTAATTTGTTAAGGTTTTGTTTACTGTGTGTGATTCATTTAATGGAAAGCACATTCACTTCTAGTTGTCTTGCTGTTCATTTTAAGAGCGAGTTGTCCCATAACAGACGAACAGTTATTCAACCGAACGTCCTATAACCCCCCCTCCCCCGGACGACGACGGTTATGTTACGAACCGTCACATTTGACTCACGTCATAACCGTCATCACCAATTCTGAAACAAACAGGCACACCCCTTAATCACTAAAAAATATTTTTGCCTCCTAAAGTTTTTTTTTTTAAGCAATCAGAAATCTGAGGGGGCCGGACATTTAAATGAGGGGGCCTAGGCCCACCCAGGCCCCCTCGTGGCTACGCCACTGCCTCATTGGTTCTTGCAGAAGCTCAAACGTGCTGCGCAACACGAGAATGAACCTCATTGGTTCTTGCAGAAGCTCAAACGTGCTGCGTAACACGAGACTGAACCTCATTGGTTCTCGCACCTCAATCGAACATCCGTTTACTGATGTGTGAGTTGATGAATGTTTATATGTGAATAAAAGACTAAATAAAATCTGTTTATCATATAAAGCGATCAAGTCTCTTCAGAAAATTTGGACTAAACCGTTCGATTCATATGGATTAGTTTTACGATCTCTTTGAACTTTTTGAAACATCAAAGTGGTAGTTGCGTAGCTGTCAATGGAGGGACAGAAAGCTCTCAGATTTCATAAAAAGGATCTTCATTTGTGTTCTGAAGATGTATGAAACTCTTACAGGTTTGGAACGACATGAGGGTGAGGGTAATTTTAATTTTTGGGTGGACTAACCCATTAAGTGAAATGGCTAACTAGACATGCTAACTTTCCAAACCTTGACTCATTGCTTGGGCTAGTACACCCTAGAAACCACATAGAAACGCGCTAAACATCACTTAGAACACTTTAGCATCCGCATAGCAATGCAATGGTCCAACCATTTATAACATCCTTGGTTCTTGTTTGTGTTTGTCCTACTGATTTTTGATTTTGAAATTTTGCTTTCATCTTCATTGCAACTGTCAATATTTTACCAATTTGCATAATTTATACAAGAGATATTAAACCAATTCTTATTGTGTTTTAGATGAAAAACAAGCATATGACCCTACAGGCCAGTCTGCTTACAAAGAGGCTTGTAAGATGCTGAACGTAATTCCTGTATCCTACTTCCTCCGAAATATGAAACAGAGTGAAATCAACATGATGCATTATGGATTGGGATCACAGGTAAGAGCAAATAAACAGATTTAATGCCAGACGGCTTTAGTGAGGGAAAGAACTACAATGAAGAATTGTGAACAGCATAATTGAATTAAAAACGATGGAGAAATATAAAACTACTCATTTACAAATTTTGATTTTATGTATAAAAACTCTATATTGTAAGTTTATTGCAAATTATGCTTATATATACTAACATTTCAGTATTTAGAGAGCGCAGAGAGATCGACTCGATTACGCCATTTGCAGTGCTTCATGGGAGTGGGCGGGGCTAACGAGGTATTTTGGAGCGTGATGCCAGAGCCCGTCTAACGGAGAGCCTTGGCACTTCCTATTAGCCCCATTGTGTATCATATTGGTTGCAGTTCCATTAGAATTCCACTGGAGGTGATCGCGGGCGAGTGCAGAATGAATGGGAGTCTATGGAGCTAAACGGCTAAATGTATCTCTTTCTCCTGCTTGTCGTTGAATCAACATAGATTTTATTGTTGAATCCGCAAGTTCAATATAGATTATAGGCCAAAAGTCGAATGAACGAGTACTTATGTCCTTTCGATTTCTTACAGGTTAGACCGTTGTTGGCCGGAACACGCTAGCATTCTGCTATTATGTGACGTCATCACATTTTTGAACGGATTTTTAGAACAGATAAGTGAACTTAAAAATGCAATTTTCAGCTTAGTGTATTATCTTAGCCCTCCCTTTTGGGTGAAACCCCATAGACTCCCATTCATTCTGCACTCGCCTGCGAGCGCCCCCGCATGGACAGAGACGTGTTACTGCAGCCAGTCCAGAAACCGGAAGTAACCAGACAGTGTCAGCTTTATGCACAGCTTCACTACTTCCTGAACTTCAGCCAGCTCCTTTGTTTCCTGTCTGCCATTATTGAACAAACTGATTAATCCAGGTGTGCCTGATTATTGTTACTGAGGCCAGGCACACCTGGATTAATCAGTTTGTCCAATAAAGCCAATTAGACATTCTCTGGTGATGCTTATTTCGATTCTGTGATTGGTGTATTTTTCTGTACAGCATCATGGGTAACGTAGTTTTCCACCAGGAATTGCAGCGTTAAACACGATTATTTAACAACTTCGTTGCTTACAGTAGGACTGTCTTTAAAGGTTTATATAGTACAAAATCAATTTCCTTATAAAGTAAATGAATGGAATTTTTACTTCCAGAACCGACTGCTGCACTCTATTTGGCGTGATTTGTTTGTTTCAGTTCTCTGATTGTTCAAGATTTTATTGCAGAATCATGACATGAGTAATGTCATTTTAATTTTCATGAGGATTCCCACTTCACTGTTAAACATGATTATTTAAAAATAAGTCAAAATAATGTGAGCTGATGGCTTCAGTAAAACTATATACCATAGCAGTAGGCCTAGGTCTTTTTTTAAGGTTTATAAGTTAAAAATCACTTCTCCTATTGTGAAAATGAATGGGATTTTTAGTTCGGCGCTGCCATTTAAAAAAAAAAACGCGGGTTTTAGGAAAAAATTCTTTTGTGGACATGGCATAAAGGGCAACAAAACAACGTTAAACGTTTTAAAAACTCTCCTCTGTAGGGAACCAAAGCTCTGGCGGTTTCTCTGGTAACCAACATCTCCATCTTGAAACTGAATCTGCGCGATAATTGTATGGAGGGAACGGGTGCCGCTGCCATTGCTGACATGCTCAAAGAGAACTGCTACATCACAGGTGACAGTGACACACACTGCTTCTACTTTACAATACTGGCTTGGTTCCTGTTGGACTTTTATTTGGGATTGACTAGCAGTGTGAACTTCAAATCTATTTGATCTCACCGAGACAGTCTTGTCATGTATTTTATAGAGGAACATGGTGATCGGACAAGTCTGGAATCTTTTAGAACCCAGTATTTTGCAAGGTGTTTTATTGTTCCTGTCCTGCACTGTGATATCTGAGCACATACAACGGTGTTCAAATGTCTGAGACAATTTTTATAGAAATGATCCAGTTTAAATGATAGAATAATGAGAAATGAGTTAATTCTGTTGATGTGAATATACCGGTAGCCCCCAAAACATCACGTAAACATAATTTATTAAACGCACACTTTCACTGAAAAAAAGGCGTAGGATTGACTTTGAAACAATGTTCTCTCAGAAATTGCTAGTAAATTTCACAACGAATTGGCAAGCAAAGCCATTGAATTAACCGTGAAATTTGGAAGTAGAAAAACTGAAATAGTATTTTCTTGTCAAATGTGGTCCAATAATCTTTGTTTTATTTACAACTTCAAAAATAGTCACTTTTATAACTTTTAAAAGTAATGTGTAACAATATTGTGTCACTCCCTAAAAAGGGAACTAATTGCATTACTTATTACTTTTAATGGAAAGTAATGCGTTACATTACTTTTGCGTTACTTTTTCTCATCTGATCTGGGCTTGCTTGCTTGCTTGTTTTTTAATAACAAACAAAAGTTCTATTTTTTTGGCAAATGTAAACTGGCCCTTTCACACCAAAAGTGAAATGAACAGACCTCAGGCTGAAGGAAATGCAGATCCACGCCTGTACAGTAGAGGGCGCATCTCAAACTAATTTTTCAGCTGTGTTGTGTAAATATTCTATATTGTATTAATTATGTTCACAACTTGTGATAATTACTTCAATGAGTTCATTGTTTCTGCCTTAAATTAATACATTGTTAGCTAACTGCCTGATTTATATGTCAATTTCTGAAATACATTATTTGGAAATTAAATACATTAAATTGTAATGTAGACACATGCATATATTGTGACAAGTGTTATACAAATAAAAGTGAATTGAATTGAACTGCTGCTGCCTGATTGGGGAAGAATAGGATGCAGTCAATAAATAGAAAGAAAGTAACTTGCATTACTTATTTTAAAAAGTAGTAACTCGGATATTTTGTTGTAAATTTAATAGTAAAACTTTGAATGATTATGCAGTTGATTGTGTTTCTCCCTCCCAGACATTGATTTGTCAGAAAACCGGATGGGTGAATATGGAGCCAGGGCTCTGTCCAGCATGCTGTTGGAAAACACTACCCTATTCTCTCTCAACCTCTCCGGGAACCATCTGGATGAGCGAGCGGCCAGACACCTGTCCCCAGCTCTGATCGGCAACCAGAAACTCCAGCACCTTGACCTGAGTCACAACAGATTCGCAGGTATGGCAGGTGTGAGATGATGTGAAAAGCTTGCGGTTGAAAGGTTCACTCCTTGAGCTTAGACATGAGACCTCTTCTTCAATAACTTTGCTTTTAAAGGGGCATTTAGTGGCATTTGGCTGCCTAATGTTGAATGCTTACACATAACACTTGAACTGGAAGACTATTGCATGGCACTTAGTATGACAAGTACTAGAAGAAAACAGCTTGAGATTTGACCTAACACATGCATAATAATAAAAAAAACATTAACCTTCACTGCAATATTCCACAATGGGAATCAAATTAAATATGACAGTTTCTCTTACTTTGATTATGCTGATGATTTTACAGCACTCCCGAGTGTAATAAAATAAAATGTCTAGGTTCAACATTTTCATAATTTAGTTTCAATTCACTAAATAACGTTTTTGTACTTCGAAAACTGAGCTTTTTGAAGTTGCATTCCTGCAACAGAAAACTTCCATTTCATGCCAACTATAATTAGAGGTTGTGCATTTGTTTTTAAACAAACTTTTTACTACACCGTTTAATCATTTTTTAATATTTTGACAAACATAGATATTATGTCAGGCAAACCCTGCTGATAAAAACCTTCAAATCTGCTGTTTTCAAACACATCTGGCTCACCAAAGATCATCTTTCTGTGAGAATGTATGGAAAAGCAATTCTTCAAAATAATGTTGTTTTTTTATAGCTAAGTGCTCTCTTCTTAACTGCAATGCAAATTGGAAATGATATTCAGCTTCAACACAAGCACAATATCTTCCTATTTGCAAACATCTCCATATCCAGAGGGCTGGATCTCAAATGATCAGAGACCCCAGTATGATGATGAGAGATATAGAATATAGTCCTAAAGCCCCATAGCTGTCAGCATGAATAACACTGTGAAAATAGGAAAATTGCCTCAGTAAAATATTGCATATAATCATCAAGAGGAACTCCTCCATGACCTGCCATGATTCATACATCCTTAACAGATTCCACTGGCACATCTCTGTTCATATTACATATGGTGATGGCTTTCTTTTTATAATCATACACTGCTTGCTTATTCTTGGCAGGCTACCCTGGTGACCATTGAAAATATGCTCAATAAGGCCTGATATAGTAATATAAATCAAATATGATATTCATTGAGTTTTTATTTATTTAAGAGCTTTGAAAATGGAAACAGTTTAAGGAATTGCTAATACTTGTTGTACGTAATACACTGCCGTTCAAAAGTTTGGGGTTTGTAAGATTTTTGCTCACCAAGGATGCATTTATTTGTTCAAAATACAGTAAATATTATTAGAATTTAAAATGACCATTTTCTATTTGAATATATTTTAAAATGTAATTTATTCCTGTGACGCAAAGCTGACTTTTCAGCATCATTACTCCAGTCTTCAGTGTCAGATGATCCTTCATAAATCATTCTAATATGATGATTTGCTGCTCAAGAAACATTTATTATTATTATTATTATTATTATTATCAGTATAGAAATCAGTTGTGGTACTTAATATGTTTGTGGATTTTGTGTATGTTGAAATAGTAAAGACATTTAAAATATTACAAAATATTTCTGTCACTTTTTATCAATTTAATGCAGACTTGTCGAATAAAAGTATTCATTTCTGCACGTTTCCAGGTTTAATCCCAGCAAGGAGTGAAATATAAACGATCAGCATTGCGTGCTTGACCTCAGGTTACTCCAGGGGGTTGTCCTTGTAATAAGTTGCTTTGGATAAAAGTTTCAACTAAATCTGTGGCTCTCAACTGGTTTCGCTTCAGGACCCATGATTTTACATCAAGGGCATCAAACCGTAACCCATTTTGCTTTTTAGAGACTGCTCAATTTTTTATATATTATTTAATTTTGTTTCTCTTCAGGTTTATGCATCTAAAGGTAACCTATGAGTGGGCATAAAGAAAACACAGTGTTAATTTAATAATAAATAAATATTTTTCAAGATAAAATTTGACACATATTTATAATAGTTGAATTAATATAATATATTATAAATAAAAATGTCATATTATATTATAATTTTTTTTTATTTAAAGGTGCAAAACGCAAGTCTCTGAGTTTTTGCAGAACTACGCCCCCTCTGGCGACAAGCGAAACTGCATCCAGAGTTGTGCACGCTCATGGACCACACGCATCTTTTATTGGATATGTTTTATGTTTCATGTTGTACTATTCTTCCGAACACAATTCCTAGTTTATGAAACTGTTCACTAACAATGGTAGTAAAACCAATTCTGATTGGACATGTATCTAGCTTACGCTAAAGCATTACACATTTTACGCATCGTCATTTGTTGTCATACATAGATTGGCCGTATCAAACATTAGAGCCTGGGCTATATCTTACCGTTTTATCATGAAAAAAGCCAACTGAGGATCCCATTTGAGACCAAGAGCAGACCGGAGATCTCTCCATTTGTTGAATGCCTTCCCGAGGTTGACTCTCGTCTTACTGTACGTTCACACCGCCGACTTGAGCGTCAAAGAAGCTCTGGCCACCCTGTCAAGGACGCTTGCTAAAAAGTACGGGGAAGCTTGTTGACGCTTTGGACGCTTTGAACGCTCTGACGTTGCAGGGAGAATAGAAGTCTCACAACATAAAATGTAATAAACAGAAAAAAACTAGCAATACATTAAAGAAACCTTTTATAATGACAGCATTTTTATAACCGTTTTGGTCACATTTGGTCGGGGAAAAAAGAATAGTTAGCTATTATTATTATTATTTGCGGTC
Source organism: Rhinichthys osculus (assembly GCA_029959095.1). Classification (NCBI taxonomy): domain Eukaryota; kingdom Metazoa; phylum Chordata; class Actinopteri; order Cypriniformes; family Leuciscidae; genus Rhinichthys; species Rhinichthys osculus. The sequence continues at coordinate 9,100,945 of JARWKJ010000004.1, read as the reverse complement.
AAATCGGTGTCACCGTGAGCAAATGAATTGCATTCCCGCTTTAAAACGAACGTTCGTAAATATTTCAAATAAAAGTTGCGCTCACGCTCATGTTCCCTATAAGCAAACAACGTTATGTCATAAATGATAGGAAACCCAGCAACGGCGATTATTAGCTTCTCCTCCATTTTCTTGGAACTAATGTTTTGGTAGGAACTAAAGTTTACATTGTATGTTTCTCCGGAATCAGCCAGCGCGAAGGACGTCTATATTCTGATTGGTTGCTGGCGTTTTGCCGCTGCTTGCCGCTGAACCATGTCACAGCTTATTACCATAAAGTTGAGCTTCTTTCAACTTTCTGATTGACGCTCAAAACGCTCAAAACGCCCAAAACGCGACGCCGATGGATTTGACGCTCCTTGCAGCTGAGAAAAGCCAGCTTCCATTGAAAATGAATGACTTCCGGCCTTTTTGGAAGCTCAAGTCGGCGGCGGTGTGAACGTACAGTTACTCCGACGCCTGTCTGACTCCAATTTGGACCTTTTGGTGGCACTAGACAACATTTTTATTTTCTTTACTTTACGTGGAGTTTGCGTTGGGGTTTGGAATGGACTACAAGCCGGTCTCTTTGAATACATCTTCTACCTTTGACGCACGAGTTGTCTTCGCTGATGCGGAGAATGGCGGCGCCGGCGAATACACAAACCTGCGAGACATAGCCTGGTGAGCGTGAACGTGCATGACGTCACGCCCAGTCTCAAATTCGAGCCCGAATCCCTCTTATATATTTTACTGTACAGGATTATAGAGGCAATCTCAGTGCGCAGAGAAGGGCTCATTCAGCCCATCAGGCAGTTCTTTAAGCATGTATAGGATAGAAAAACAGGTATTTTTAACATGAAAAGTTGCGCAATGCACCTTTAAGGAAGAGGGTCACTTACAAGAGGACCACCATATTTTGGCCCTAAATTACTAGTCAGTCAGATCATACAGAAATCAAATTATTAGTGGAAGGCACATAAACACTGAATTAATAACAGTAACTCCCCCATGTTGCTCTGCATCTTTCTCCTCCCCTCAGGGGAAATCCTGGGTGCTGCTATTGCCGAGAACACGGGAATGAAGTCACTCAATCTGGCTTGGAACTGCATTCGAGGAAAAGGAGCCATTGCATTTGCTGAAGGCCTGGGGGTAAGAGAAAAGTAAAGTCCATCCTCTGCCAGAGTCAGTCACTCATGCTAAGAATTTACTTTAGCCTAAAATCCATTGATCAAGTCAAGTTTTAACAACTCAGATAGAGTAAAATGCTGTTAGATCCCCCATTATATGCAGTAAAGGAGTCTTATCATGAGGAGTCAAAGATCACTTGATGTTTTGAGACCAAAGAGTTAATTTCACTATGAAAACATACTGAAACTTCCTCCCCTGTCCAAAAATAAATGAACAAAGAGCATTTCCATCACGACAACTCTTGGAATAGTTTTAGCATGTAATTGAATATAGACCAATGTTAATGTATTTGGTCTTGGCAGACTATGGGCCCTATTTTAATGATCTAAGTGCATGGTCTAAAGCGCACGGCGCAACTTAGTCTGAATCCACTTTTTCTAAATTGCTAGTTTAACGAAAAATGGTCTGCGCACCCTGCGCATGGTCTAAAGGGGTTTTCCCTATTCTCTTAATGAGTAAAGGGTGTGTTTTGGGCATAACGTGCAATAAACCAATCAGAGTCTCATCTCCCATTCCCTTTAAAGGCCAGTTGCGCTCGCGCCATGGCGGATTCGCTATTTACTCGGCGGAATTTGATAGTGGAAACACTGAACGCTTCTCCAGAGAGGAAACGGATCTGCTCGTGTGCGAGGTTAAAGCGGTCAAGCAGACCATCTACGGGACAAGCCGGATTCCACCATACCGTATCTTTATGTACGCAATAATAATAATGAACAACAATCTTTTACATTGTAATCCTTTATTTAAATTTTTGGCATATTTGTGTGCTGTTGCGTGTCCCTGTGTGTGTAATAAGCAGAATGTTGGACCCGCCTATAGGCGCACATCACTAACGCGCTCTTTAAACAACAAAAAAAATACTGCGCCATTGACTTTAGACCAGGTTTCAGTGGGTCAATAGCGCAGTCTATTTCAGTTGCCTCAAAATAGTCAACAATGCGCCCGAACACACCTCGTTTTCAGACCGGCACGGCACGCCCATGGGCGCACAGATGGGCGCAAATGCATTTGCTATTTCAACAACGTGACACAGGACGTGAAAATGATAACTGCGTCAGGCTGAAACTAGCAAAATACACTCGCGTCGCACTTGGCGCTGCATTGCACTGGGTGTATGATGGGCCCTAAATCTGCTACGCTGCTGCTGCTGATTATTGCTGCAATGTGGACTTTCTACTGCTGATAGATACACAGATACTTTATGTGAGCTTGTAAGATATGCTGCATAAATAGACATAGATGCATAGATCCCATAGCAGATCTAGGCAAGTGGAGGTTTTCAGAGGAACTCTGACTAGTTTATAGCAAACCAGACTATTTAAATGTTGGACAAGCATTCTCATTGGCTGCAGGGTCAGCAGAGGCCAATCAGCTTGTGCCATGTGGTAATGATGTGATTGCCTCCAGATTGCATGTAGAATATGATATGACCCCTTTTAAAAAGGAGCACTTAAAGGGATACTCCACTTTTTTTGGAAATAGGCTCATTTTACAACTCCCCCAGAGTTAAACTGTTCAGTTTTACCGTTTTTGAATCCATTCAGCCGATCTCCGGTTCTGGCGGTACCACTTTTAGCATAGCTTAGCATACATCACTGAAGTGGATAAGACCATTAGCATTTCTCAAAAAAAAAAAGACCAAAGAGTTTCGATATTTTTCCTATTTAAAACTTGACTGAAAATAGTTCCGTTGTGTTGAAGGAAGGTGGGCTATTTTCAGGCGCTGCGTCATATCATTACGCCTGCTGCACTCATGGTACGGCAGGGAAGTTTCTTGATTATTACGCAGGAATGAGAGTATAGTTCCTAGCCATATCAGCCTAGAAAATCGCAACTTTACATTTTCCGTTGGTCTTAGTGCACGATGTAACTACAGAAGAGTCAAGTTTTAAATAGGAAAAATATCGAAACTCTTTGGTCATTTTTTTTTGAGAAATGCTAATGGTCTTGTCCACTTCAGTGATGTATGCTAAGCTATGCTAAAAGTGGTACCGCCAGAACCGGAGATCGGCTGAATGGATTCAAAAACGGTAAAACTGAACAGTTTAACTCTGGGGGAGTTGTAAAATGAGCCTATTTCCAAAAAAAGTGGAGTATCCCTTTAATTTCTGCACATATGTTACTATAGTCGGTCTGTTGGATTTGATTTTTTAAGGGAAATATCTTCTTGCGGACCCTGGATTTGTCGTACAATGGCCTGGCCAAAGAAGGTGCCGTGGCTCTAGAGGAGGCACTCAAAAACAACAATACACTGGAGGATCTGAACATTAGGTACTGTCGTCATAGTATGGTTATATATCATAACTGTGTTTATGGACTGCAGGATGTGCTCAACCACGAGTCAATGATTTGAAGGCACATACTGCCCTCACTTATTCTTCTTTACGTGCACACGTGGACACTGGACAGTTGTCTTGATTTATTGCCGTAATTATAAGATGGTCGACGGCTGAAATTGTTCTATGTTTGTCGGCTAAATTTGTTTGAATGTTCACAATCCACATTTATTCATGATTTATTTGCAGTGGTGAAATCAACAAACACCAGACTTGACAAGCGCATTCATAAACACTTTTACTTCCATTGCCAAAAATACTTCAGTATTGTCTTTTTTCTTTGTCTGCAGCAATAATCGCATACCGTTTGAAGGAGCCATGCATTTTGCGCTGGGCCTCAAAGTGAACACAACTCTACGAATTCTCAAGGTACGAAACATTAGAATAGGAACAGCAGATGAGTTATTGAAGCAAGTAATACTAAAGTGGCTTTTGAGCGTAAACTTCCAATTCTTTGCCAGAAGAGATTTATAGCATTTCTGTATGTGTTATGACTAATTCTGTTGGTTTTCCGGAATGATCCAGATGTCCAGGAACCCAATGCAGTCGGCGGGATGCTTCGCCATTCTAAAATCAGTTCAAGCAAACCCAGAATCTGCAGTTGAGTTCTTGGACTTCACGGTGACTGACCCTTACCCATTCATTTCTCATATTTCCGTTGATATTTATTGGTCTTTATTTCTAACATCGGTTTTCTTGTAGGACATTTGCGTGGACCAAGAATTTAAAGACTTACTCAACAGCACCAAAGAAACACTCCCAAACCTCCAAGTGAATCACGGTGGAAAAAAAGACCTGAAATGTGTAAAACATTCTGGACAATCCATAGGCATGTAAAACTGCAAATGTATTTTTGATCTTGCATACAATTGAGACTCTAAACTGATTTGAATCTAGCCTCACACTCCTCTATATGGTAAATTGGATCAAGTCATAGATGATGGATCGGTTTCTGGCGTTATGGGAACAATGATTCAGTAGAATGATGTATAGATCAGGGTTTGATGACATTAGTGACCTTACACTTTAAAACATATCAAACAAAATGGGTAGTTGACATGACGTGTGGAGCAATTAACAAGCTAGAATTTGTGTAAAATCCTTGTAAACAACATTTATGCAATTCATTACTACAATACCATTTAAAAAAATTGGGGTCTGCAGGATTTTTTAATGTAAAAAAAAAAAAAGTATCTTATGCTCACCAAGACTGCATTTACTTGTTCAAAATACAGTGAATATTATTAAATATTAGTACAATTTAAAATAATATATCTCTTCCTGTCAAGTTTCAGCATCATTACTCCAGTCTTCAGTGTCACATGATCCTTCAGAAATCATTCTAACATCCTGATTTCAAGAAACATTTTTTAATTATTATCAATGTTGAAAACAATTGTTCTGCTCGAAGTTTTTATGAAAAGTATGATGCATTTTTTAGGATTGTAACTTTTGATCAATTTAATCCTTCATTGTTGAATAAAACATAACAGTATTAATATTTGTACTTCTAAAACTTATTTATCACACTGGAAGACTATTCAAGTGAACAACATCATGTCAGTGTCACGTCTTCCTTACAAATAATAACTATGGTATTTAGGCAGCACGTTAAAACGGTCAAACCAGCGTAGTAGTACAAACAGTCTGTTTTAAACTGTTTTTTCTTTATTTCCTATTTTGACTGTAATTTAATTACCTCAGCGACCAAATCAACAGATTAATCATCGTGATTAATGAGTTTCTAAAAGTGACGTTTCATGAATCAAAGGCGCACATGGAGCTGAAGTCCAACAGTTCACGCGCGTCAAACATTAACTCCGAGAAGCGCGTGTGTTGCAACTCCTGTAACTTCATATAGACGTGAATCTATAAACAACAGCGAGAATAATGGCGGCAACACGCTCTCTACATATCCTCAAGAGACAGCAGCATTTCCTTAACAAGGTGCATTCCGCATGGCTGGCCAGGTAATGTGCTTTTGTCACTTTGAGATCCATGTAATACGACACAATTGCTAATTAAAGTTAATCAGCAATGCAAGTAAAAGTGCAGATCTAGAGTCAAATCAGTCATATTCAGTATAGTTGATATTACATCAGGTGTTTTATGCTAAAATGCATGTAAATGCAAAATGGATATAGGTTTTAGTGCTGCATTAGAGTCCTGCAGTCTGACGAGGGAATTTCTAAGATTGCATCGATCTAGTTCTAGTCTCTAAATTTGCACCCCACAATGCATATAGTATTGCTAGATTATTCACATTAATCTACATTTCCTCTGACATTCCAATCATTTCTGTCTGCACTTAGTTTTAACTTGGAACAGGCCAAGTTTTATTTTAAAATATTTTAAATTTAAATTTTATAATTATAAGTTGTAGCAATTTACAGTATACCTGGAGCAACCTGAGGTTACACACACACACACACACACACACACACACACTTACTTATCCTACCAATCTAATGAAGATATACATAGACTGCTATATAAAGCTAAAAATAATAATATCTACAGGCTAATTCTACCAAAGAAAACCTTTTGCATATTTACAGTAAAAACATGAATTCATTTATGACTCAGTGGTCTCCACAGGGAGCAAATTTGTCCCCAAAGTATAGTGAAGTAAGCTCTCCATGTAAATTATCATTCAAATGCATTTTTTTATTGCCATAATTCATGTTATGTAACATATGCATCTAATTTTTACATTAATTTTTGACCCACGTATGCTCTTTAAAAGTTAATATTAAGTCACTAAAACTGCGTGCATAATAATTCTTTAAGATGGAATTTAAAATGTCATTCCTTGAAACGTCACATCAACTAACTACCCATGTGCGTACACGCTTCTGCATTGCAGCTTGTGATGCATCATTTATATATTTATTAAACACTTGCTGAAACAGTTTTGCTTGTGAATCTTTAGAGGTTTTGCAAATAAAAGTGATGAAGGCTGGTTGAGTTCCATGTTTGCACACAAAGTGGATGCCAGGAAAGATGCCCACTCCAATCTGCTCTCCAAGAAAGAAACCAGCAACCTCTACAAGATCCAATGTGAGCCAATCCATCTAAAACCTTCTAGATGCGCTCAAATGTTCAGGCCTTGGGAGAAATTGTGCATGAAATATAGTTGATAGCAATTGCTAAAAATATTCCCATGCATGAATTGATGTGCTCTCTTGTCGTTTGGCTCCAGAGAAACAGCCTAAACTGTTTGTTTTACACTAATTGCTTTAATAAATCAGCTTCCAAAGAGTTTATTTGAAGATTTCATTTATTTTCTGGAGACCAGCTGTATGGAGAATTGTAATGAAAATTGGCTTTAGAAAAATGAGCGTGATATTTCATAAAAACGGTTGATTTGAGTGATAAAATCACAAGGGATTTCACTAAATTCAAAACGTTGCAAAATTAAGATACTGGTCTATTTGTCTTTCCTGACATCTTCAAATCTTATTTTTTCTTGCAGTTCACAATGTCAAGCCAGAGTGCATGGAGGCATACAACAAACTGTCGTAAGTGATCATATACAGCGGATCAAGTCTATTTTATTCATATGCAGCCTTGCTTTCTCTCAGTATGACACTCTCAGGTCTGCATGTCTAGATTTGATGTACTTTGATTCCTTGATTGTCCCATGTGACCGTGATATGTTATCATTACACTGTAAAAAAATGATATGATCAATAAGTTATGACAACATATGTTTTTACATTGCTTTTAACTCATAAAAAGAAGTTTTTTTATAAGTTAAAGATTTAACTCGTTTAAAAAAAAATCAGTTTAATGTAATTTAAGTTGAAATTACTTAAACATTCAAGTTGATTGTACTTAATTTTTTTTACAGTGTTGTATAGCATCGATATGAAATGAAAACTGCACGCAAAACCATTTCATCTGGTTCTTAATAGCCTATTGACCATATTATAGAAGTTTAAAACAAGTTTAAATTAATAACCATGTTTTTTTTTAATCACTCCCCACTGTCTGATTTTAGGGATGAGGTTCAGAAAGAACTCCATCGGGATGCAGATTATCCATGTGAAGTCGTCGGAAGCTGGAACACCTGGTATGGTGAACAGGATCAAGCAGGTGAGATGAAAAAGTATTTTGCTTTTTCCATTGCTGCATGGGACAAAACTGTGGAATAATCTCAGAGTAGTTTTGACAGAATCTGAATTAAAGGGGTCATGAACTGGCTTTTTAAATTTTTTTATATTGTTGTCTGAGGTCAACTTATGACGTTCGCTCGGTTTTTACATTCAAAAACATCAAAATGAATAAGAAATAGGCTATTTTCTACCCTAGTTTTGAGCCTAGCTCAAAAACGCTCGGTTTTTATGGGCGTCTCGCATTGAAGACTTGGAAGTAAACGCCCACTGCTGTGAGTGGATAACAGTTTTGCATATTATAATGAGGTAGGCCTATGTTATTTAGCTATGCGTTTAATGCGCGAATTGGTGGGCGGGGCTAAACTGGCCGTGTTGAAGTAGGCGTCGATCTTCTTCTGCAGGGGGTGCTGTTTTATCCTCTTTGTCGTCATAGTTCCCCACTTTGAAAAACGAGTCGTTTGCTGAGCCTGGTGTCAATAAAAGCTTTTATTGGACTAACAAGGACGTTTTCAGTTCTGAAACTTACAGGATATTCTTATATGATGACCTCTTAGATGTCAAAGGCTCAAGGAAAATTTGATTTCTCAGTTCATCACCCCTTTAAATCTAAGCTACTATTAGAGTCTTATAAGTGTTTTGACTCTTCCTCTTTTTATTGAGTTGTGGTCTAAATTCAGTGTCTTCCTTTAAAGGGATACTTCACACAAAAAATGGAAATTCTGTCATAATTTACTCACACTCAATGGGTTCCAAACCTGTATGAGTTTCTTTCTTGTGTGGAACATAAAAGAGGATATTTTGAAGAATGTGGGTAATTAAACAGTTGATCGATTTTTTTTTCATGCCATGGAAGTCAATGGGGTCCAACATTACCAACATTCTTCAAAATAACTTCTTTTATGTTCCACACAAGAAAGAAACTCAAACAGGTTTTTTAAACAATTTGAGGGCGAGTAAATTATGACAGAATTTTCATTTTTGGATGAGCTATCCCTTTAATTTCAGTCATACAGCATAGAGGTCAACTACTGTTGTTTTTACTGTGCTTTATAAATAAAATATTTTTTTTATGTATACCGTTCGGAAGTTTCAAGTCAGTTATTTTTTAATATTTTGGAAAAAGTTTCTAATGTTCACCAAAGCTGCATTAATTTGAACAAAAATGTAAGAAAAGTAATATAGTGAAATATCATTGTAATTTAAAATACAGCAACACAATTTAAATGTAAATGTATTCCTGTGATCAAAGCTGAATTTTCAGCATCATTACTCGGTCACATGATCCTTCAGAAATCATTCTAATATGCTGATTTCAGGAAACATTTGTTTATTATTATCAGTGTTAAAATGAATCTTTGATGAGTAATAAGTTCAAAAGAAAAATTCATTTATTTGAAATTGAAACCTTTTGTAACATTATAAATGTCTTGACTGTCACTTTTGATCAATTGAATGTGTCCTTAGTGAATGAAAGTACAATTCTTTTCTAAAGTTAGTTTGTTCTTACTGTACATACACAGATAAAAAAAAGAAGTAAAATCTACTTAATTTTTCTTTTGCCAGTTTTTGCACACACATTTAAGTTAAGTAAAATTAACAAAGAAAATAAGTAACTTTAACTTGGCCAGTGAAAGTTTGAGTAATTTCCTTTTTTTTTTAAGTTGAAGTTTACTTTGCAATGCTCAGTTTCAAGTACCTTTTTCTCAAACAATATAACACTGAATTAAGCCATGCTTGTAAAGTGTATGCTTTACTTAGAACATCTAAGTACTGTAAATATCTGTAAACATATCTACATAATAGAAGTAATGTGCTACCTCATCGAACACAGAGATCGCAATACTTGGTACAAAATACACAATAACGGTAACATTTGTTGGATCATTGAGTATGAATGTGGCATTTTGATTAGGAAAAGATGTCACTAAACAGCATGTACTAAACCTAACCGCAAAACCAATGATAAAACTGTGTAAATACAGCAGGAAAACAGTGAAAAATGTCCCAGTGCATGATGGGAACACCAGTATCAGAAAGTTGAGTTGGTCTTACTTCATTTTATTAAGTTTGTATTTACGCTTTAATTTCTACAAGCTTAAATTGAGTACTAATATAGAAATTCCTTTTTTTATTATTATTCTCACCTGAACTAACTTATTCCGGTAGAAATTACATGTGTTTTTTCTGTAGCATATAGTATTTTTTTATCAGTGATACATCACTGGGTTTTTCAAGCACCGTCTGGATGTTTTGTGTGTGATGTGACAGTACTATAGTGACACATGCTGTTTTGTGGTTGTAGTGCATCTCTGGAGATACTCTGGTGGATATCCTGCTCTTATGGAGTGTTTGCACAAACTCAACCTCAATACGGTATTTAACACATCTCTGTGCTCTTAGAAATTGCATTTAATAATGTCATAATCCATATATTTGTGTCCTTTACCAAAATGTTTCCTGTACAGACGTATCTTGCATTTCGAAAAGAAAGGAGCAAAATGTTGATCTCTCGACGCAACCAGCTTCTTCTGGAGTTTAGTTTCTGGAACGAGCCTGCGCCCAGAACCGGCCCCAACATTTATGAATTGAGATCATATCAACTACTAGTAAAGACCATTTAATCGTTCTTTTTTAAAAATAATATGCATTGCATTTTACACTGTTTTTTTACTTTTTCTTTTATTTTGGTTTGTTTGTCCTGAAATTTCTCAATCAAGCCTGGTACAATGATCGAATGGGGAAATCATTGGTAAGTTTGTGTGTGATTTGTGAAAAATATTGATATTATATCACCATGATGCATATTTGATCTGTTTTATCATGTTCCAGGGCTCGAGCAATCAAATATAGACAGGAAAACAATGAAGCAGTGGGCGGCTTCTTCACACAGATCGGTGATTTGTATGTTGTTCATCATTTATGGGGTATGAAACATCCTTTTACCTCTCCTTCTGATCGTTGCATATTAATAAGTGGCAACACTTTAAAATCTCTGAAAATATTTCATGTGTTTTTAGCTTATAAAGACCTGCAGTCCAGAGAAGAGACCAGAAACACTGCATGGTTAAAAGAGGGCTGGGATGTAAATGTGCACTATACAAGTGAGTAAGAACAAAGACAGGGGATGTTTGGAATAAAATATTAGCATACTGATTATTGCATACTGCATAATAGACCTTAGTCAGGGCAGGTTTTGTTGGGAATGAAAATGAGGCTGTGAGGTATAGAAGTACAGTGTATTTAATGGATTGTACTGTTGTTTAACAACATACCAATTGTTCAGCTGACGAAACATCTTTCAGAGAAAAACATTCAGTAGACAAAACCACAATGAAACCTATTTCTTGCGAAGATGTTTCGCATTTCGGCACTTTCCAAATTTTTGGTGAAGACGCGTGGCTAATAGAATAGATAAGCCATGGCTTGACCTCTTGGCTGAATTAAAAGAATGCTTATTTTTGCTGAAAAGTAGAGTAGATTGTATATTTTTACTTTTTGGATTTATTGTTATTTGTTTTATGTTAAATTTATGTTTATAAAAAATATGCTGCAGAGTGTGCTGTCATATCAGGACTGCTGCAGTGCCCATAGAAATTTCGCTTGCTCATAATCTGTGACCGCGACTTGAAATTCAATATGGCGTCTAATGTCTATAACGTTATACATACTATGGAAGCTTTCCGTTTATTTTTATCTCACAATTCTGACTTTTTTCTCCGAATTACGGGATATAAAGTCAAATTCTGAGGAAAAAAAGACTGACTTTAAAACAGGCAATTGCGCTTTTATATCATGCCATTCTGGAGAAAAAAAAGTAAGAATTGCGAGATGTAAACTCACAATTACAAGAAAAAGCAATTACCTTCTTCTTTTTTTCATGGCATTAACAAGCTTCCATAATATACTGTATAGGCTACTGCCTATATATTTAGAAAATAATGTAAAATAGCATGTCAAGTTAAGTAAAGTTTATATAGCACTTTTCACTATGCATATCATTTAAAGTAGCTTTACAGAGATGTACACTACCGTTCGCTTTTTTGTTGCTAAATGGAATTTGTTATTACATTTTTGTTGAAATGGAAGAAAAGGCAAGGTCTAGAGACGCGTTTTTAAAAAGTTGAAATTCTTTTAACTTGAAAGCTACGTTTTTAGACACTGCAAGAAAGATGCTAGACGCGAGCACAAAGGTTAAAGACGTCCGTCTAGTGTGTGTTCACATTGAAAAACAGTGGAAAAGTAGTGCAGTGGAATGGAAAAAAACCTTTCTATGTGAACTGCCTCTTAGAATGATTTCTGAAGGATCATGTGACACCGAAGACTGGAGTAATGATGCTGAAATTTCAGTTTTGCCATCACAGGAATACATTAAAATATATTTAAAAAGAAAACACTTATTTAAAATTGTAATAATATTTCACAATATTACTGTTTTTACAAACAGAAATGTTTTAAATGTTGGTATCATACATTGTCCACTTATTATTATCTCTGAAATAAAAGATATTTAGCTATTTCTTTTCAAATGATGTAAAAATGTCTTAACTTTTGTCCGTCTGATCAAATACTGAGTCAAAAAAAGATATTAGGGAATTCAGGGTATTCCAAGCTAACAGGAATTTGCATTCTGCAAACAGTATGCTATAGTGTTCTACAGATATAGTAAGCAATCAAAGTGTTTTCTTTGTAAACGGTGCCATCTGGTGATTTTCAGTAGAACTGTTCACACACGATACATCACATCTAAGCAATGCAACAGCTTTTGATCAGTACATTGACTTGTTTATGTCTTTTTTTTACAGTGCCTCTCATCCAAAAGATGGAATCGAGAATTATGATTCCAATGCAACACTCCTCTCTGCAGTAAAGCAACAGTGTTTCCCCTGTGATTATACTCAATAGGTTGACAATTCATCTGGAAATCTAATTCATGTAGAGTTTTGTTCAAACACATCTGAACCAGATGATCAAGGTCTTCAGGTCCTCTTGAAGAAGACAGTTTTGTTAGAGTAGAACTGTAAATGCCATTCTGAGAACCACAATGATAAACTCTGGTGCCTTTGTATCAGACTGTTTTAGTGTAAAATTAAAACAGCAATCTGAAATATATATATATACACATACAATTTAAAAATTACAGTCTTGTAATTTTTAGACATTGTTCTCTTTTCTATTGGATCATTTGATTTGTTTGACCTGTTTTTGAGGAAACTTTTATCTGAAATGCTGGTGCTTGTCTATAGCTTAACAATTAAATTATGCAATTACCTGCAATTATGCAGTTATCAGAATACTTTATCATGATCTCCTTAATTAGAGCACAGAAATTGAAAACTCGATTTTAGGTGTATATTAATAAATTGATACATTTCTGTTGACTTGTAGTCTCTTCTTACACTGTTTGAGGGAAATCCTGTATGTTTATTTGTGATTTTATAATACGTTTATAGTGTTACCATGGTAAATTTCTGTAACAGTATGCACCAGAGAAACGAGGGCGCCGCCATCTTTAGAATATTGTCTTTGAACTTCCGTTTTTGCGGTTGCTCTGTATATTTCTATGGCATCGCTGTCCAGGAGTAATTAGCTGGTGAAGTTGATTTACTTATTGTAGAGTTAACGAAAGTTATCATGAGCATTGTAATGTTTATGATAAGCATTGTAAAGCATATGTCTTAACAAATGGACCTTGGGAAGTTTTTTTTAACGAGCCGTTCATTCATAACTAGGCAAGATCGCTGTGAAAATACAGACCGGAAGTCAAAAGACAATGAGCTCAGCACTGAAAAGGGGCGTGGCTACATAAGGTCTATAGTATTTGCCTGGTTTAAATGAAAGCAGTAAGGTTCCCTTTCGAGAGGTTCCTCTTATTGCGTAAGTAGCTTACGCTATGGGAAAACTCTTTTTCTCGAGAAATATTGAAGTCTTTATGTAAAACGCATTGCAGCTGCACAGCATACAGCAATGAGCGAGGGAGCTCGGTCATTGGCTGTGCTGCGGCAACTGCACGAACCAATGACGGGGCGACTCTGAACCCGCTTCCAATGAGCGTGCTTCGCGCCCGCGCGCGTCAGAGCCCGCCAAGATGGGCGTGGCCAAGGGCTATATATTGAGCGCCCTGTCGTCTGAGTTCTTTAGATTTAATCTCCTTCAGCAAAGACCTTCTCTTCGCTGGATCCTCCGGATTTCTTGGAGTCTTTTCGCCGCCGCCGTCGACAAGCCTACAGCAGGACTGCTTCGAGGACGCCGGCGCCTTCAGCCGCCTTCGATCGCCTTCTGCTAAGCCATCCGGCGTGCATCATCTTATATCCTTTTTCAAAGCTTTCAGTGTTCGCCCCCGCGACACTTTCTAAAAGAGCAAATTAACAAGGCGTTGTTTCAAATGCCTTCCTGCGCCTCGTGTCGAGGCCCTCTTCAGGACGGGGATCGTCACATCATTTGCGCCCGCTGCTTGGGACCGGACCACGCAGAGGCTGCCCTTACTCGAGGCGGATGTCCCGATTGTGACGCCCTGGGCCTCACCGAGCTGCGCGCTCGCTTCGCCGTTTTCACCGCGAAAGAGCCCACCTCCTCCGTGCTGCCATCCCCTCTGGTCGAGCCGCGCAAGAAAACGCGCCGCTCACAGAGGCCGCCAGAGCACGCGGTTTGCAGTGATGTCACGACGGGCCAATCCCCGCGTACTTCACCACCACCCAAAGACTCCCCGCCGCCAGTCCAGTTCACACAGGCGGACCAGCACCCCTCCAGCGGAGCGATGGGGCTCGTCTCGTTTGGCGCGTCAGGGGATGACGATGACAAGGATGACAGCTTTTCCTGTGATGCTGCATCAGACGACTGGCCGGGTTCGTCCTTCGACCCCGCGCCATCGACATTAGCGGGCACGAGCGTGGGCTCCAGCATGGACTCGGAGATCGTCCGCATCCTATCTAAGGCCGTGGAAGACCTCGGGCTCGATTGGTCTTTCCCGGAAGAACCCGCCTGCAGCCGACTGGACGAGTGGTTCCTGCAGGGGCACCGACAGGCCCCTCGACAAAGGCCCTCCCCCTTCTTCCCGGAAGTTCACGACGAACTCACAAAGTCGTGGAAATCCCCGCACTCCGCTCGCCTGAAGCCTTCTTTTTCTTTGTCGCTCTCCTCTGTGGACGGCGCGAAAGAAAGAGGCTATGAGGGGACTCCGCCCCTCGAGGAGGCTGTGGCCAATCATCTGTGTCCACCCTCCAACGCTGGATGGAAAGCTAAAGCTTCTCATCCCTCGAAGCCTTGCCGGTCTACTTCAGCTCTCGCCGGTCGCGCATACGCCGCCGCCGGCCAAGCTGCATCAGCGCTTCACTCTATGGCTGTCCTCCAGGTGTTTCAAACTAAACTTCTCCGCAGTATGGACGAGTCTGGACCCGATCCTGAGGCATTCAAGGACCTGCGCAGCGCCACTGACATAGCACTGCGAGCTACAAAAGCCACCGCTGACTGTCCTTGAGCGCCATCTGTGGCTGACGCTAACAGAGATGAAGGATGCAGATATGGCGTCATTTCTCGACGCGCCTATCTCCCAAAGCGGCCTGTTTGGACCAGCGGTGAAGGAGTTCGCCGAGCGCTTCACCGAAGCCCGTAAGGATTCGCAGGCTATGCGTCACTTCCTGCCCAAGCGATCTAGCTCATCGCAGAGCCGCCAAAGGCCGCCTCAGCAGCAGCGAGCTAAGACGGCGCCTCCCGTCTCTCAGCCCAGACCTGAAACGGATTTTCGACGCCGCTCGCGCTCTGCCAACAGGAAACAGCCGCCCGAGTGACGGGGACCTCGGCCCAAGATTGTGCTGAACCCAGAGCCTCGTAAGTCCTCCTAGCTACAGGGAGAAAAAGGGAGAGCGCGTGTCTCGCAAGAGCCGGACCGTTCTCTCCAAAACGTTTAAAACATTACCCAGTCCCCTTACAGGCGGCTGGAAATGTCTATACAGCAGCCAATGTGCCAGCCACACAGCTCGCCCACCTGCAAACAAACGCCGTTTTTACGGCGACACACAGAAATCACATAAAGAGCCATTTTCTGCCTGTGTCATTAAAGGGTCACGTGTCCACACCAAAGTGCGCATTCCCACATATCAAAACTGTCAACGCAGTGCCAAATGTTTTCCCAGCTCAGCCTGGACGCCCCATAAATGTAGATTGTGTGCCAACTGTCACGTATGCACCACTACACATAAGCACTGTTCCCACAGTTATAAGCACTTCCCCAGTAAAAGCGGGAAGTTCTATAAGAGTAGCGCGTGTGCCCGCTGTTATGCACGCACCCCAACTCACAAACACTGTTTATATGGCCAAAAACCTCCCGCCACGAGCGGGAAGTTTTATGAAAGTGGCGCGCGTGCCTACCACAGTCTATGCACCCCAACCCATAAGCACTGTCCATACAGTGTTAAACATTTCCCCATCTCACTCTGTGAGCATTACGGCGAGCGTGCCTGTAATCTCACACGCACCCCTGCACTCGGCATTCAACAAAGCTGCTCAGCGCGCGCCCGCGCCGCTGAGAGCTGTAAGCTCGGTATTAGCACAGTGCGATTCGCTGGCGGGAGCCATACGTCACTGCGACACGCCCCCAGCCAGCATTCAGCCCATATCTGTGCGAGCGAAAGCTTGGGAAAATATCCCCGACATGCCGAAATAGGTTTTGAACATAATAAAACACGGTTACTCGCTTCAATTCGCTCGCAGACCGCCCCGCTTCACAGCAGTGGTCGAGACGAAAGTGAGAAAAGATGTTTCACATGTTCTACGCACCGAGATGCTCAAACTGATAGAGAAAGGCGCTATAGAGACAGTCCCTCCCTCTATGAGCGAGGCAGGTTTATACAGCCGCTATTTTCTCGTCCCGAAAAAGGATGGCGGTCTCCGCCCCATTCTAGATCTCAGACATCTGAACAAAGCTTTAATGATTCGCTCGTTCAGAATTTTAACAACCAAGCATATCCTCGCGCAAGTTCGCCCGGGGGATTGGTTTCTATCAGTGGATCTGAAAGACGCTTACTTTCACATTCCGATAGCGCCTCATCACAGGCCTTTTCTGAGATTCGCTTTCGAGGGACAGTCATACCAGTACACAGTACTACCATTCGGCCTGTCACTGGCACCCCGTACATTTACGAAATGTATGGATGCAGCACTTTCCCCCCTGAGACAGCGGGGAGTGCGAATACTAAATTATCTCGACGATTGGCTAATCCTAGCACAATCAGAGAGCCAGTTAGTGACACACAGGTCTTGGATTATCAGTCATCTAGATTGCCTGGGTCTAAGAATCAATTTTGCAAAAAGGAAATGCTATCCCCCAGCCAGAATATTTCTTTTCTGGGAATAGTGCTAGATTCAGTGCAGATGACGGCGCGCCTCTCATCAGAGCGCGCGCTCACTATCCGGCGCCTTGCAACATCGTTCAGAGCGGGTGCGCGCGCCCCCGTCAAGCGATTTCAAAGGATGCTCGGTCTCATGGCCTCAGCATCAGCTGTACTCCAGCTAGGATTGTTGCACATGCGTCCTCTCCAACGCTGGCTCAAAAGCCGTGTCCCCACTCACGCGTGGCGCTCGGGCCACTTTTTAATCAGAGCAAATCACGGCTGCATAAAAGCCCTGACGCCCTGGAAAGCTGTCGACTGGTATCAGTCCGGCGTGAGTTTGGGCGTGAACACAAGGAGAAAAATGATTACGACAGATGCCTCCAAAATAGGCTAGGGGGCCCTTTACAAAGGCAGGCCTGTCTCCGGCTTGTGGTCAAACCCAGAGAAGCGCCTACATATAAACTGTCTGGAATTGAAAGCGGTCGCTTTGGCTCTCAGAGCCCTGCTCCCGTACCTGAAGGACGAGCACGTCCTAGTCCGAACCGACAACATGACGGTAGTCTCGCATATAAATCGTCAGGGTGGGCTCAGATCGAGCTCCCTGCACTCGATGGCCAGGGAGCTCCTCCTATGGTCCCAGCGCAACCTGCGCTCGCTGAGAGCAGCGCATGTGCCAGGTGTTCTGAACCAGGGAGTGGACATGCTGTCCAGAGACAAAGTTCTCCCAGGAGAATGGTCTCTCCACCCCCTGACGATTCAGTGGTTATGGCAAACCTTTGGCAGAGCAGAGGTCGACCTCTTTGCCTCCAAGGAAAATGCGCACTGCCCTCTCTTCTTTTCAAAGAGCACAGACGCGCTCGCCCAAATCTGGCCGAGCCGCCCGCTGTATGCCTTCCCTCCGGCCGCGATGCTACCTCAGGTCATCAGTCGGATCAGGGAGGAGAAATGTGCAGTGCTCCTGGTAGCCCCACTCTGGAAGAACCAGACGTGGTTTCCAGAACTGATGCAGATGATGCAATCTGCCCCATGGCCGATTCCACTGAGGCTAGACCTCCTCAGGCAGGCCAACGGGATGATCCTCCATCCCCGCCCCGATCTGTGGGCCCTCCATGCGTGGCACCTCAACGGGTTCCCGGGAACCTCCCCAGTGGAGTGTTGAGAACCATCACTGAGGCGCGAGCGCCCTCTACGAGGCGCTTATATGCCCAGAAATGGAAGGTGTTCAGTGACTGGTGTAAATCCAGGAACCTGAACCCTGAGACATGCGAAGTACCGAGTGTGCTCGTTTTCTTACAAGAGCTGTTGGAGGCAGGCCGCACCCCCTCCACGCTCAAAGTATATGTGGCTGCCATAGCGGCATCACACGACCTTGTAGAAGGACGCACACTAGGAAAAAACTACCTAGTTGTTCGTTTCCTGAGGGGCGCCAGGAGGGTAAATCCCCCACACCCCCCCTCGGTGCCGATCTGGGACCTGGCCACGGTCCTGGACGCACTCAAGAGTGCCCCGTTCGAACCCCTCCGAACTGTGCACCTTAAACAGCTCTCGCTCAAAACTGCTCTCTTGCTGGCTCTCGCCTCGGTCAAGAGAGTGGGCGACCTGCACGCGCTGTCATCAAGCACTGCCTGCCTGGAGTTTGGACCTAACGACAGCAGGGTTGTCCTCAGGCCAAAACACGGGTATATTCCTAAGGTGCTCTCTACACCTTTCAGAGCACAGGTGATATCTTTGGCCGCGCTATCGTCTCCAGCAGATGAAACCGACGCTAATTTACTCTGCCCGGTCAGGGCGCTCAGAGTATATTTGGAACGTTCTGCCCTGTTCAGACAGACAGAGCAATTGTTCGTATGCTTTGGCGGCCGCACCAAAGGTCTCGCTGTTTCAAAGCAGAGAATATCACGCTGGATAGTTGATGCTATAGCGCTGGCTTATGAAGCCAAGGGCCTTCAGTGCCCCTTGGGCATCAGAGCTCACTCTACGAGAAGCATGGCCTCCTCGTGGGCGTGGTCGAGTGGGATACCCATTCAAGATATTTGTGCGGCGGCAGGCTGGGCCTCGCCGTCAACATTTATCAGGTTTTATAACCTACAGGTCCCCTCATTGCACTCCAACATACTGTCGGTCTAGCTGTGCATAGGCTGGAGTGTGTACATGCTGAACATTATCTCCTCCCTTATAGGGTCCGTCTCTGACTGACTTAGAGGATTTTTCATGCATATCAGTACATGAAAATGTGCTTATGTGTGTTTCTGGGCGCCCATTGGGCCATTCCACATTGTCCCTTATAAAACCCGCCTTCGGCCGGCTCGTTGGATAATTACTTTGCTTAAAGGCTCAGGCATCTGCCTCCGGCTTAATAGAGCGAAGTCAGCACGCACGGCGTTTTACATGGCGTTCCCATAGCGCAGTGTTTCTCAAACTTTTTCTGCCATTCCCCACTTTGAAGGTAGGGAAGGGTTCATGCCCCACCTGTCCTCATGCAATCGCCCCAACAAAATGTTAATAAACTAGGCTTTAAGTTAAAATGTATTTTATTAACATGACATTTTAAAAACATGAACATGACAGTAGATAAAAATAATAATGCAATTGTGTTTGTATTTTGCCTCTGATAACATCAAATTCAGAAACAGAGAAAATAAAAGTGTGGACTAGTTGTGCTTTGCTTTACTATTTTTTCACTTCGCAAACTGCATGCAAAAAGAACTAACAAAATTGAAAAAGAATAATAATAATCTCAGGGTTTTTCCTGGCTCAAAACGAGGCGGAGGTGGTAAAATCCTAATGTACGTATTTTAGGTATTTTTATAATAATAATTGTATTTTGTATTTTTCAAAGACTATCATATAAGCTACTGTGTTTCCCACAGTATTTTGCATGTGGTGTGGACCTCTGCACCCCTAGGGGGGTCCGGGGGCCTGCTCCCCCGGAAGAAAGGTTTGTACGTTTTAAAGATAAATTCATAAATCTGGTGCACTTTGAAAGTTCAACATTAAGTGATTAACTAATTTAGTGTCTGCAATGAGCCTGTTTTGTAGTATGCTATATTTTCTAAGCCAGAGACGGAGAGCGCTCACCGCTTGAAATCACAACTATTCAGTGTTTTCAACCACATAATGTTTATTTTAGGTTTCAGACATTTAAATTCACATAAGTCCTAAAAAAGCAATACATTTAGAGTTTGTCAAATACACACTTATGTCTATGGAAGCGGCAATAATAATTATTTCCATTATAATTAGACGACACGTATTATTCATATCAAATAGACATCGTGTAAGTAACTTTCAAGTTTACTCTATGCTTCTCCCAGTTCACCGGCCACTTACTTTCATGTATTTCGGGAGAAGTGGATAAATTGACGTTTGTTCAATCCAACAGATCCGATTCTCTAAAATCCGGCATAAACTAACGCCCATCGCGTATAGCTCAACTAAGGTGTTTAAACAACAAAACGCATCCACTTGCTCATATTTGACAATCGGAATATCAGATATTTCCTGCTATAGCCAACAAATTTGTGAAATAAAAACAGATAATCAGTCATTCAGCGCTATTGTGGCTGCGTGACAAGCAATGACGCGCCACCATGGAAACCATAAAGTGATACGATACTTAACACGTCATTGTGGCGCGTCATTGCTGCGTGACAAGCAATGACGCGCCACCATGGAAACCATAAAGTGAGCCTTACTTAACCTTTTCACACGTAAGTTTAAAAGTTTTTAGAGGCGCCCGTTATTTAGATCGTATCACTTTATGGTTTCCATGGTGGCGCGTCATTGCTTGTCACGCATCCACTTGCTCATATTTGACAATCGGAATATCAGATATTTCCTGCTATAGCCAACAAATTTGTGAAATAAAAACAGATAATCAGTCATTCAGCGCTATTGTGGCTGCGTGACAAGCAATGACGCGCCACCATGGAAACCATAAAGTGATACGATCTAAATAACGGGCGCCTCTAAAAACTTTTAAACTTATGTGTGAAAAGGTTAAGTAAGGCTTACATTTAAATGTGTCGTTGTTTTGTTTTGAGTTTATGCTCAATAAATAAAGAAATTAATAGAGATGGGCACAAAAATTACCACATTTTCTCCGTTTGTCGCGCCCCACTTGTCATGTTTCCATTCCCCACCAGTGGGGCGCGCCCCACACTTTGAGAAACGCTGCCATAGCGTAAGCTACTTACGCAATAAGAGGAACCTCTCGAAAGGGAACGACTCGGTTACTAACGTAACCTCGGTTCCCTGAGAGGAGGGAACGAGTATTGCGTAAGCTGGCGTGCTTGTGCTTGGTCAGTTCGTTTCAGTCGATTGAACCTAAAGAACTCAGACGACGGGGCGCTCAATATATAGCCCTTGGCCACGCCCATCTTGGCGGGCTCGAAGCACGCTCATTGGAAGCGGGTTCAGAGTCGCCCCGTCATTGGTTCGTGCAGTTGCCGCAGCACAGCCAATGACCGAGCTCCCTCGCTCATTGCTGTATGCTGTGCAGCTGCAATGCGTTTTACATAAAGACTTCAATATTTCTCGAGAAAAGGAGTTTTCCCATAGCGTAAGCTACTTACGCAATACTCGTTCCCTCCTCTCAGGGAACCGAGGTTACGTCAGTAACCGAGTCGTTTTGGAGTTCACTGCGTAAAAAACACTTGCCTATGAAACAATGATTTACAATTGTTTAATTTGATGCTAGTGATATATTGTATAAGTTAAGTCAAGTCACCTTTATATAGTCTATAGCACTTTTTACAATACAGGTTGTTTCAAAACAGCTTTACAGTGATAACAGGGAAAAGAATATGACAAAGTTTGTTTCAGCTTTACAGCAGATCTAGAAAAAAAATAGCGTATAGTGCATAAAAGCATAATGTGGAGGATTTTATATTATTAAGGCCTTATTGTAAATAAAATAATTTAATTACAATATAAAAAATTGTAGAGATTTGATATTTAAGTCGATCTAGACTGAACATAATTAACAGTTCATGGCCTTGACAGAATGTTAAAAAGTCACCCTAAAAACCAAGCATCTACAAACACTCAAAAGAGAAAGAAGAAAAAAGAGGGGGGGAAACCCCATTTACATTATCAAATAAAAAAAATACAAGTACATGATTCCACGTGGAAATCATGCTAAAATACACTAACAGAAAATTTTGTCTAAACATATTGTGCTACATAAGAGGTAAGAAAAAATGGTGACAGGAGAAAGCAAATAACTCAGAGCAATTATTACAAAGAAGCTAAAATCTGAATATTAAGATACTAATGTTGACAGTGCTGAGTAGTAAGTAACCATTTTTTTTTTTAGATGAAACTTAAAAGAACCATATGTATATCCAGTCTTCTAATTATTGATGGGATGGAGTTCCATTCCCTTGCGGCTTTTGCTGAAAATACAGACCGACTAAATTGACTTTTTCTGAGAGGAATAATACAGTCCCCTCTTTCTCCAGCCCTTGTGGACCGATGTGCAGTTGTTCTAATGTTAACAGTTTTAACAGGAGAGACAGGCTATGTATAGTCTTAAACATAAGACAAACATCTACATCAGATTATCCCAATTTAGCAAATAGTATTTTTTTTTTGTATTGAGCAATGATGAAAATTAACAGATTTGTTTTAATTTTTAGAGTAGTGGTAGCTAATAATTTAGACATAAGACTTCTGTGGTTCACAGTGTCAAAAGTCTTTGTGAGGTCAAGAAACACCGCCCGAAAACCCCACCTTTGTGACTTAAAAATGTAGTCGAAGTTTGCTCTGAAGCCAAATTGCATTGGATGAACTAGTATGAAATGAACTAGTATTTAGATAATCAGTGATTTGCACACCCATTCATTTCTCTGCAACCTTTGAGACTATTGGTAAAACACTAATAGGTCTGCAATTACTAACAGCATGAGAATCTCCACTTTTAGATATAGGCACTACAGCAGATGATGACTTCCAAGTGAACAGTTGATCATTTTGGTGATAGTTTTAAATAGTGACTCACTGAGCTCTTTAAGCATTACTGCATCCATACCAAATATATCCTTTGCTCTGGATGGTTTAAGAGATGTAATGTTCAAAAAATGTCTAATTCATTGACTGCTTTTAAAGTAAATGCTTGTTCCACTGTATTAGCTAGATATACTAATGTAAAAAAAAAAAAATATTCAAATTTTAATAAAAACTACTATTTGAAGAGGGAAGACGATAAATTACAATACAAATGACCTTTGTGGTGATAGAATAAGATTCAGACCAATGCATTCCAAACCCATACAATTTGACCAAGCGATTTCATTAGACTGGAAACCAGTTTTCACATAGATCATAACTCCACCCCCTTTAGAACCAACTCTATCTTTCTTATACAGTTTAAAAGCAGGTGCTTCTAATAATGCTGCTGACGGGGAGTTTACATGAAGCCATGTCTCAGATAAACAAAGAACATCTAAATTAGAGTCCAGTAAAAGATGATGAATTTGATCACTTTTTGATATAATAAAGTGCTTTATTATACAATACTTTCTGTGTTCAAATGACCACCTAAGAGGCCCCTTGGCTTAACTTTAGGATCCCAAATTGTCCTTGATTGACTTACTGTCCGAAAGATCCCCCGTGTTGCAGGCTCTGAGCTCTCTGGTGTGGCGGCTCGAGTTCCCTGTCGAGTTGAAGTTGGATTTCGGGCTTCGGGTCACGTCACGAGCTCAAGCCCTCCACCAACGACAGCAAGTACGTTATTTCCTATCCAATACAAAGATTATATGAACATGTCAACTCATAAATGTTTTTACAGCAGAATTGAATTCTGTTTGCATCACTGATTATGTTATTTACCTGTTTAATATCATGAAGATGCTTTGAAACAATCTGTACTGTATAAAGCGCTATATAAATGAAGGTGACTAGTAGACTATGACAACAACATTAAAATGAACTATGTTCACTCACACACACAAATTTGAAAATAGATAAATGATAACAACAAATGATAATAATCTGTTACACTTCCTCACACCTGTAATTACTGATCATGTGAATCTCCTGAACTTCTCCAATCTACAAGAAGATCATTTTCTAATCCATTTATGTTGTAACATCTGCTCTAACGTCGGCCGTTTAGTTGGATCCTTTGTAAGGCACTGGCTAATCAGATCACTGCATTCTGTACCAATATTAATAAGAAGAGAGCTGGTTACTCATGAGCATGTGACTTGGCATCTAAACATGATTAATGTAAGGTAGCATGTTCTTTATCTTTACTTTAAAGGTGAAGTATGCAGTTTCTGCATCAAAAAGAGCATGTTTCCACAAGACCTTGCATGCTTCACGCCTTCTCCCAACTCAAACACCACAAACGCAACACTTACTGGTTGAAAACTAATAAAACCACGAACGACGTGCTAAGTGAGCTGAACGTAGGAAGTTCAGTGAACTTCTGAACTGAACTGTATGAATGGCGTTCGTGGTTTGATTAGGGGGGGGGTTGAAGTTTGGGTATGCCTCCTGATATTGTGATTATGGTATAAATAATGGGGGGGTTGTAATGCATAGATTTAAATATTGGGGGGGGGGGGGGGGGGGGGGGTATATATCCCCCCCACAAATTACGCCCCTGCCTGTCTGTACACACGAAGTGGACTGTCTTTATCTTTATCTTCTTATTAAGCGGTCTGTACACTTATTTAGGTATTTAGAGCCTTGTTAGTGGTATAAACTAGCGATTTCTTTTTACTTATTATATGCCCCCATTACTAGCGTTATACGCTAAACAGTTTTTAGAGATAAAACTCTTTACATTCGATTATCATGAAAACAAATCTCAGAGAACGGTCGACTAGGTACCAATGTTTTATTAGACCAAAGGTTCATTTTGCGCCGGAGTTCTCCTTTAATCTGGGCAGAAAATACTCGGCAAAAGTCTCTGAATTCGCCTCGTCTCTCAAGCAACAGATAGCGATGTTTGAGTGTACAAACAAACAAGTTCATAAGGCGCGTCGCTATAGCAACTAAAATTCGAATCGTCATCGCACGCAGACCTGAAGTCAGCATCAATTCATCTACATGTACTTGCAAAACACCCCGATGTACGCGAAAATGTCATCAAAACAAATACAACTATCCGGACATAAATACAAAAGATGGAGCACTTGCATGCTGATGATGACTAGTGACTTTTAAAGCCAGACACGCGCGCTTCTGAAAGGCTTGTTGTGTGTGAGAGAGAGAGAGAGAGTCGTGTGTGGCCTAGAGATCCTGCTTTCCGCATCCCGTGAGATTGCCTTCATGTCCAAGTGGTATTAATAGTATAGATCCGCCACAAAATACAATACAATTAAAACAGGCTTCCTGTCTGTCAATCATTTCAGGGCAGTCACGTTCATATGCGAAACCGGAAGCTGAGAGCGCTTGAAAACAGATGCAGACCTCACATAGCTTGACAGGTAGGCTAAATGTCGTTGACAATTTTAAATTGTCAATTTTAATTTAATTTAAATTTTAAAAGTTTAAATTCGGTGGCTAAATCTGGCTAAAGTTCTAAAACACTGCTTATTGCCTGGGATCCTCACTGGCCACATACAAACTGCAGTTAAAGGGATAGTTCGCCCTAAAATGAACATCAAGTCATCATTTACTCACCCTGGTGTTGTTTTAATGCTGTATGCCCCCTTTTTTTTTTTTTTTGAACAACAAAAAGAGAAAAAAAAAGTCCTGCTTGTCCAGTGAATCAACAGTTGATGGCAGTGAATCAACCAGCATCAAAAAGCTGTGGCGGCTGTAGGCCTACCAATCAGACACAATTACTCATTATATTTAATAAATAGTCCAGCAAACCCCCTTACCCAACGTACGCCACAAGGTTCCACTCCACGTACAGATTGTTTCCCCTGGACAATAAATCTGCTCCCCTGTTTAGTGTCCCCGGAACATGAGTTGCCCTGATGGATGAATTGAAGGAACTTGTGCCTCTCTGCCGGTTGATATAAGAAACAATTGTCTGTTTTCACTAAAACATGCTGTTTTAGTGAAAACATTTTTTTTGCGCTGAATGATGACATCACTGTTTTCTGCAGAGCTGCTTTACAGCTGAATTGAACTCATTACATAATTGATGAACTTTACACAATTACTGAACTGAATCAACTATGAACTGACTGAAGCTGAATAAATGACTACTGTCTTAGAGCTGAATCTTAGAGAATTGAATTGTGTTTGCATCATTGAACATTATCTTCCACTTTATCACTGTAAAGCTGCTTTGAAACAATCTGTATTAAATAGAGATGACTGTCTTAACTTTTAAAAACAAAATGTGCTTTTATTTGATTGTATTTCTGTAGGCTACCTTTTATTATTAACAAGACATAGCTGCTTAAGAGACCAATGACATATATATATATATATATATATATATATACACACATACACATACACTCAAGTACAAATAAAGTGGAGAAAAAAACAGCAACATATAGATATAGTAGTGTAAAATCATACTACTATGCAAACATTGCTTTTTAAAACAAAGCAAATATGGCTGTGCTGACTTCTTTTCAGTCTTGCAGTCTCTCATGTTTACTTTATTTCACTTGTTTACAGGGAGCAGTGCACATTAATGAACAACATAAATGTAAATGTGCCAGATATGCATAAAAAAGGTACATTTTTCATCTGTAGAGCAGTTATTTTTGTGAAATTGGCCCATCTTAAATGCTAATGTCCCTTTAAGAACAAGGGGGCGTGTGACACAACTGCCGAACCATACAAGTAGAAGAAAATGAACTGGTAGAAAGACAGTTAGCGGGAAACGTGTGTTTAAGGTGGGCGGGGCTTCGCGCAAGGGGATTTGATGGATCTAAATAATAAATTTCCTATTTTATAATAAAAGTTTTTCTCAGTTGCTCCATGTCATTTTTACAGGTGCTAATTACTGCCTGGAATGTTTGTTTCTAGGGATTTTTAGATATTTTTCAAGAAGAAAAAAATACTGATAGAGAAGTGAAATACAGACGGCGTTGTCACGTGATACCTGTTTCTTTTCTCAGCGCGGCTCGGGATCGACCAATCACATGTGAAATCACGATCACTTGTGATGACTTCAAATGGATTAAAAAAAATGTTTTATCAGCTTGCTAGGATAGATCTATTCACGTGTCAGGTGACAATCCTTTAAAATAATAATTAAAAATAAAAATGTTTAATCTACAAATATCTCCAATAAGCATCTATGTGAATTCGAATGAGCTTTCTGAGGCTCCAAACGCCCCCTGGAGGAAGCGGACTGTATATCTAATTGTAAACAGCTCTTTAAATCCACTTTCCAATAATTTCTCGAATCGGATTACATTGAATGTGTCACTCGCACCAGCCAGCCAGCCACCAGCGTGCCCAGTGCACGAGGATGAAGCGTTTTGATCGCAGGGTCTTGTAACATAACATAGGCGGATCTCGCGTAGCGTTATTTAATGCGTCCAACTGCACTGTATAGAATACATTTTCAACGGCGTTTTCCTGGTGGACTAGTAAACGATGGACCTGCATATCTTGGACCACAGGTTAAGGGTCACTTGTATCAGCAAATCTGGTCTGGAACATTACACCCATCCTCTGATCAAACTGATATTTTTAAGAAACAGGACGAGGTAAGAACAGTCAACGCCTTGAATGAGTTTGCAAACATGTTATTACGCGTTTGATGATGCAATGTATATCTTGTCTAGACACCAATTCAAGTACATACTTTCTTTGCAGTGCGTGCAACTGCATGCATCTTAAAAGCCGTTTGGGTTAGTTTGGAGAAATGATAAATAACCAAAAAATGTCACATCATGCACACGAGGCTTTTGTAAGCTTACAGTTGCACACTGATATAGATAAAAGGAAGCTGTTTTCATAAAGTGATCAATTTCGTGTGCTCGGCTATGTAAATGACTTGTAAATAATGGCTGTAACTGAAACCATAGTGTGCTGCCTACCTGGACAACATACTTGGGCATGCAGGTTTTGACATACATCTAATAAGTTACATTTTTATGCAAACCTCGCGTTAAGAGTAAATTAACATGGGACAAAATAAAACTTTTTTCATTGTATAAGTTAGGTCTGTTGGCCTATACCATGTATTTAAAATGATAGTGCTGAATAAAAAGTATACAATGCATTTCTTAAGTAGAGTGGAATATGCATTTCACAGTTAAACCATAATTTAGCCTACTGCAACATCAAAACATTACTTTTGTCTGGGTTAGTTATACTCTGTAATTTTTTGCACTTGAATAAAAGTTAGGGTTTGGGTAATATCTTTCTACATGGCACACATGGCCAAAGTGACATCTATGGAAAAGAAGATTTGTTTGAATGTTTTTTTTTTCATTTTCTTTTTTCTATGTGATTGTAAAATGTCACAGATTTAAAGGGATAGTTCACTCAAAAATGAAAATTTTGTCATTTACTCACACTCAAGTTGTTTTAAATCTGTGGTTTTTTTTCTTTTGCTGAACACAAAATAAGATATTTTGAAGAATGATGGTAACCAGACAGTTGACGGTAGCCATTGACTTTTTTTTTTAATAGTATTCATATTATTTTTTTCCAAAGTATGATTGGTACTGTCAACTGTCTAATGACAGAACTCAATTTTTTTTGGGTGACCTATCCCTTTAAGTATTTTGTTGGGCATCGTGTGACTTTAGTATCTGCTAAATGCCGTTGAATTGGAGTTTTTTTTCAAGCCTGTGGAGACTTTCAGGATTGGATTCCCACAGAGCTTAGAAAAGATATGTGTTTGTGTATTCAATATGCATTTTCTGGTTCGTTCAGCCATATCTTGTTGAACTTTCCAGAACCTTGAATGCTACAGATAATGCTCCAGAGTTGAGCATATCACTTCCTAAACCTAAATCGAAGCCCCTTTTAATCTTAAAATGCAAAAATTAAAGGGATAGTTCACCCAAAAATTCTCTCACCATTTACTCACCCTCATATTGTTCCAAAAATAAAAAATTTGGAACAATATGATGAGGTTTACAATATAGAGCATGAGACTTCATCCTCTATATTCAAAGTCTTCTGAAACAATCCATAGCTTTAGTGAAATAAAATACATGTTTTTTTTCTCTGAAAATCCAGTGCAACTGTAGCTTCTTAAATATAGTGCATATTCAAACTTGCCATGCCAATTTCAATAATTGGCTATCTTTCCATCCAAAGTTGCGAATTTAGCTTATTTGCAAAAGTGGAATATCGCATAAATCATTTGTGAATAAAGCACAGTTTCCATCCTGTGAAAAATCATCACTTCTTGGGAAATTGGTGCAAAATATCTGTAATAAAAATGGAAGTTCCTGCAATCGAGGAAACCACTGTGGCTTGTTTTCCTACATCATAAATGACTCTCAGAGTGCGCATACGAAACGCAATAAACACTATTATCTTGCAGATAATCTTCATCTATACTGTCAGATGCCTGAAACGCAAACATGTTAGACGCTTCTAGGTGGTCATTATACCAATTATCATTGGTACATTGGTCATTATACCATTATATCAGACTTTGGCTTAGGTATTTCAGAATGAACAAACCAACAGATGCTGTGCAATAAAACTGATCCACTGGTTAGTCCAGTGAAGCAAAGACATGTTCGTTTTTTGTTGCACATCGAGGGATTTATTAGGTAGGCTAAATGCGTTTCCATTGTAGTTTATGTGCATGTCGTCTTCTTATCGGATAAAAAAAGTATCCTCCTCAATTGAGTGCATACGTTTTTATGAGGGTTTTTTTTTATTGATTTTTTTTATGCGCATCTTGGTGTTTCCATCCATTTTTTTTAATGCATCATCCCAAAATGCACATACAAATAGATGGATGGAAACATAGCTTGACACCAAGCAGCATTAGCCTAGTTCTTGATGTGTATTGCAGCCAAATGTGCCATGTTATGAGGGTAGGGTAGGTGGTGACAAAAATTAAATTTTTGGGTGAACTTTCAAAGGTCAGAAGGGGTCCCCACACAAATACAAGAACTCATGTGTTAATGTTTTTTTCTCCACATGTACAGCTATGAGCACACACAGTGACTACAATCTGCATTTAAATGTTTTAAACATGTTAAGATGAAATATTACATGGACATGTAAACTTTTAGTCACAGACTACAGCCGTGGCCAAGTATTGGCTATGACATAAATTTTGTGTTTTGCAAAGTTTGCTGCTTCAGTTGTTGTGGTGTTGATTCAATTTGTTTCAAGATTATTGTGCAGATTGATCAGATGCATTTTAAATAATTGCAAAAATCTTCATTGGCCAAAAAACTTTATCACAAAAACCCAAATTTCACAGTTTAGCCCTGTCACAAATTTATCAGCTAACATAATTTCACTAATCATATCATCAGCACATGGTAAAGTGTGAACAAGTATTAGGGTATGTTTACACGACAAGATATGCTTAAAACGGAGAAGTTTTCCGTGTACAGACGACACCATTGTCAAAACGATCCAGGACCACACGGACCCGCGAAAACGACTAAAAATGCCAATTTCTGCTGCCAGGCCATTAAGATGGCAATGAAACACTATAGACTGAACACATAAAAACGCATGTGCATGACGTCATCGTCTTCAGAGATTTGCCTTAGAGATTCGAGACCATTTTCAAAAACGTGTAGGCCTACTTTGAAACTCATTTTCAAAAGTTTGCGTTTTCAGGCACCCAAAACGCCGTTGTCGTGTAAACAAACGGCCAAAACGCATAAAAATGCGTTTTAATTATGTTTATAGTTGAAAACGGTGTCATGTAAACAGCCCATTAGTCAAGTAAAATATCATCATTCTGATTGGATTACAAGAGCATACTGATTGCTATAAAAGGATGGAAAAAGTGCTTCCAATCATTGTGTTCTTGTGTTAGAAATGGTAACATCCAAACAATAGCCATGCAGCCATCATCACATATAAAAAAATTTGCTGCAAAGATTATTGTACCCGAAAGAACCATTTACCGGACCATCAAGAACTTCAAGCGGAGAGGTTCACCTGCAGTGAAGAAGGCTTCAGGATGTCCTAGTGTCTAGCAAGCGCCAGGAGGTCTCCTCCTGAGGAGTCGCTACAGAATCGTGTCAGACTGAAATTCTACAGGTGGTACAAGGATGGGACAGCAGAAGACTAGAACAAAGTTATTTTCTCTGATGAAGCCCCCTTATGACTGTTTGGGACATCTGGAAAATTGATTGTTTGGAGAAGAAAAGGTGAACGCTACCATGAGTTCTGTGTCATGCCAACAGTGAGGCATCCTAAGACCATCCATGTGTGGGGTTCTCCCAACAACCCAGGAGCAATTTGGTGATGATCAATGCATTAACCAGCATGATGGAGCACCATGTCACAAGGCAAGAGGGATTATGAATTGGCTCGGAGATCAAAACTTTGACATTTTGGACCCATGGCCAGGCAACTCCCAGGATCTTAATCACATAAAGAGCTTGTGGTCATTCCTCAAATGGCGATTGGACAAACAGAAGTCCACAAATTGTGATCATCTCCGGGCACTAATAAGGCAAGAATGCATCACCATCAGTCAGGGTTTGTCCCAGAAGCTGATATCCAGCATGCCAGAGCAAATTGCAAAAATTTTGCATACATTAAGTGTTTTGTTTTTTTGTCAATAAAAGCCTTTAAAACTGATGAAATACAAATTATTGATTTCCAGTATACCATAGAAACATGTGAAAAATAATCTACAAACACAAAATTTGGGTCATTGACAATACTTTTGGCCACAGCTGTATATGTTTAATTTAAATAAAATGGTATTGCGGTTATGGCTTTGTGCAATTATCAAATTGTTAGGGCTCTGATTTAATTAAATTATATGAATGCGTCTCAAAGTGAAGCTCGACACTGTGCTCTTACACACTTCCAACACAGTGTTTGCAGCATTTCAAAGCGGCTCGGCTCTGTAGTAAATAAGCAGATGCAGTAAATGCTGTAGTAAATAATCCGCTCTAAATTTTAAGTCTCTTTAACATGCATTGGGGAACACAACATGACCAACCATCTTTCCAAACCACACTGAACAAAATTATAAACGCAACACTTTTGTTTTTGCCACCATTTTCAATGAGCTGAACACAAAGATCTAAGACTTTTTCTATGTGCACAAAAGGTCTATTTCTCTCAAATATTGTTCACAAATCTGTCTAAATCTGTGTTAGTGAGCACTTCTCCTTTGCCGAGATAATCCATCCACCTCACAGGTGTGGCATATCAAGATGCTGATTAGACAGCAGGATTATTGCACAGGTGTGCCTTAGGCTGGCCACAATAAAAGGCCACTCTAAAATATGCTAAATATAATGCAGTTTATTTATAACATAGCACATACCGAAACAAAACCGTGATAAAAACCAAACTGTGAGTAATTTGAACCGTTACACCCCTACCCTGCAGTATATACTGTATTAGTTAAATTACACGCATACAAATAATTCACATAATTATTAGTGAATGATACCCATTGTTACTTTTCTCATGAACATGCAAAGGAGAACTAAGGATTTAACAGTTAATAATGGCTTAAATCTATTTTCTGACTTGGGAAGACTTTGAATAGAGTGCACCAATATAGAAAACAGTTCCCTCTCTTTTCTCACCGTTCTGGAGGATGTTGGTTTAACACCACTCCTATATTTCTCTTTTTTCCAGAAGGCTACAGAGCTCTTACAGGAAGTTGAACCCCGGGAGCTCTAGATGTTGTTAGGAAGTGTGAGACTAGCGGACACAATGCTGCTGTGCTGAGTTAGCCCTGAGGGTGGGGATGTATTATTTTCCCTCTGTTCGGCCCCAGGATTGATGTGCCTAGTCATTGGGGTCCGGATTGTATTCCGCTGAGTTGCAGACAGCACAGGAATCGGCTGCACTGGGCCTGTGGGTCGTGTATAGCAGCTCTTCATTCAAATAAGGGCTGGCGCACTGGTGGTCTGATAGTGTTTCAGACTTCTTTAACTGCAGGAGTTAATGTGAAAGTTAAACAGTGCTGTGCACCATGTTAGCGGACTACTCCAAGAATGAGTACTGAAGTCAAAGCAAAGTTTCTTAGTGGTTTCTACTGCAAAAATAAATCAATAAAATTGCTACACAAAACTCATTTTTGCAAGCAGTTTCAGTCATCATTCATTGTGATTGCATAGGGAAACAAAACACCGGGACATTTTTTCATAGAATAATGAAGTCATACAGGTTAGTAAATTATGCCAGAATTTATTTTTGAGTGAACTTTAAGGGTGTTGTGAGGTCACAAAAGTAGTATGATAAAATTGAGAAAAAAATTCTAATATTATTCATTAGCCTAACTTTTCAATCTTTTTGTTTACCTTTTTTTGAGTGTAAATGTATAAAGGGTATCACCTTTCAAAAGTTTGTGGTCAGCAATTTATTTATTTATTTTTGTGAAGAAATTATTTTTTTTTATACACCAAGGGTGGATTAAATATTAAAAATGACAGTGAAGGCATTTATAATATTTCAAAAGATTTATATTTCCATTATTTTGAGCTTTCTATTCATCAAAGAATCCTGAAAAAAATGTTTCAATGATTTCCAATTGTGTATTTTTTATAAAATAAATCCAGGCTTGTTGAGCATTTTACTTGTTCGAAAAAAAGTAAAAAATCTTACAGACCCCAAACTTCTGAAAGGTACAGTAGTGTATATTTAACTTAATGAATTAACATTATTAGAGTACATGACCGCTGTAAATAAATAATCAATATTACTGTATTTTATTTTTTGTTTCAGTTAAAAAAAAATCATGACCCAGTTTAGATTTCATTTGCACAATTCAACAGCTCAAGAGTTCTTTTCCCATGATTCCTGGCGGCTTCTCAGCTCTGTGGCTCTTAGACAATAGATCGACTGAATGAAGTGGAGCACGTTGTTCTGGGTTCCTGGACCGGCCCCTAAAATATTTGGGTCAAACCCCATCGTGAAGAAAGCAATTCACACAAACACACAATCTTGCGTTCTCTTCACCTCAAATTTATCAATCGCAACAAACCAGTTCAGCATCAACTGAAATGCAGAATCGTATAAATGAATTTCAGATGTTGTTGGCTCTAACTTTAAGTGAAAGAAAAAAACAGCTTTCACTTTTTCTGCAAAGGGGTCTGATGTGGTTTCTCTCCATCCCACGCCTCACTGCTGGAACACTCTTTACAACAATCTGCCATTGTTTTTGTCCATTTATGCAATGTCTGATCTGTCTGTTTTGTTTTTTTCTTTCTCTCTCCCTGTATTTGTTTTCCCTCTCTCCTGTGGCTTTTCTCTTTCTCTCACAGATGCAAATTTTTCAGCCTCACAGAAACTCCGGAAAATTACACCGTTGTCCTTGATGAGGAGGGATTTAAAGGTACACACACACACACACCTCTCCTAATTCTCTTGTGTTCAGTTGATGTTGACACGCATTGCCATGGAATGTACTGAGAATTATATAATCTCTTTGTTAATTCTGTTTGTTGTGATTATATGTTGTCAACATTTGATCCTGGGGATACATAATCTGACATTTCACACTGTACATTTCTAAACCCTGGGTTAACACTCTTATTTGCATATATGCAGTGTTAACAGCCATGATTGGATAAATAGCCTACAGTGGCAAAAATATTCAGCTAGAATATTCAGTATTTAAATACTGAAGCTTTTTTTTGACTAAATTCAAGTTGAAATCAGTCTTTATTTGATTCATTACTTGAAACTGCATTGAAATGTGAAGAATATGGAAATGTGACATACTTGAACAAGATGGACAGAATAATGCTTTCCATGGTTTACTTGGCTGATAAAAAGGTTCATTATTCAAAATAATGCTGTTTGTATTTGAAGCAATAAAACATTAATTATATAAAAAAATATGTTTAAGTATCAAAATCTGCTCTATTAGCAGCACACACTAATCATTCATTTCATGAAATATTAATAGAAAACATGAAATATTGATTATTATCATTTCTTTCTACCATGTATAAAATATGTTGCTAAATATATATTTATAAATTATAAATATATTGAAATAGCTCTCATGCTCACCAAGGCTACATTTCTTTGATCAAAATGCTATTTAAAAAAAAACAACAACAACAAAAACAGCAATATTGTCAAATGTTATTACAATTATTAAATCTTTTTTATTTATTATATTTTATGTGTAATTAATTAGTTGTAATTATATTATATATTATTAAACGATTTTCTTTTAATATATTTTAAATGCAATTTATTCTTGTGGTGGCATCACTCCAGTCTTTAGTGTCAAATTTTTTTTTCTTCTTCTCCAAAATCATTCTAATATGCTGATTTGGTGCTCAGTTGAAAATGGTTTTGCTGCTTAATATTTTATGAAATTCTTTGTAACTTGAATATAAATGTCTTTGCTGTCACTTGATCAATTTATTCAGCAAAGACACATTGAAAATATATATATATATATATATTTTTTTATAAATAAATGTTTTTATTTTAACATTATTTATTTATTTATTTTTTATAAATTATTATTAGCAGGGTAAATGCAAATCTGAACTACTGACTCAATTCGACCAGCAGAAAAATATCCTGGTTGTTGTTGATCCCTGAAAAGATTGTCAATCCCTCAAATGATCTCTATTGGCTCTGGAGCATTGACCAGTGAGCAGGTGAACAGCACACTGAGTTCTTGGCTGTTATCATCGAGCCCCTCTGTAACCCTGTCCTTCGCCTCTGATCCAAACAGCTGTTTCCTCTGTGCTGACAAACCCCTGTGACTCTACAGCTAAAACCTTTTCTTCTCATAGTCTACAGGAAGGCAAAAACGACTATATAGGAACAAAGTTTCAGAGGCAGTGTTTGTTTGCAGGTGTTCTGATACGAGAACAAGATGTTTTCTTTCATTTTGAGAGGTCTGTGTGTCTAAAACGTATGAACATGTTCCTAATGGGTTACAGAATCACCCTGTTCATTTCTGATCTCTTATGCTGTCAAAGTGGCATGCCTGCTTACAAAGACATTTGCAACTTCCTGCTGTAATTCTGTGAATAATTCTAGACTCTGGATTAGTTAGTGTTAACACAATCAGTATTTGAGAAATAACTTCCTATTCTGCTCTGTGGTTTAGTCTGTGATACTGTAATCTCATTGGACTAGTTTCATTGCATAGGGTTTATCTGAAGAAAAAGTGAGTGCTGTTTTCTTGTGCAAATCTCTCTGCCATGATGCTAGAGTTTGTTTGCGTATTGGTTGAGGTCCAAAAAGATCCTAAGATGCACTACTGTTCACAAGTTTGGGGTCAGTAAGATACATTTTTTTATTTTAGTATTTTTGGAAAGAAGTCTTTTGTTCACCGAGACTGCATTTGTTTGATAAAAAAAAACAAAAAAAAAAAAAAAACATTATATTGTGGAATATTATTACATTTTAAAATGTTTTCTATTTGAATATTCTTGAAAATGAATTTTTTGTCCTGTGATCAAAGCTGAATTTTCAGCATCATTACTCCAGTCTTCAGTGTCACATGATCCTTCAGAAATCATTCTAATATGATGGTTTGCTACTCAAATAACATTTCTTATTATCAATATTGGAATGTGTAAACTGTTATTTGATGTATAGATTATTATTAGAGCATTTATTTTAAATAGTAATCATTTATTATGTTTTAAATGTTTTTACTGTCACTTTTGATCAGTTTAATGCATCTTTTCTGAATAAAAGTATTAAATTCTTTCCAAAAAAAAAAAAAAAACTTACTGACCACAAACTTTTAAACTGTAATGTATCAGTCCTTCTTTCAATGCAAGGCATTATCATCCACCAAGTAAAAATCACCCTATCATTCAGTGCAGAATGAGTTTCTCAATGAAGTTCTCCCCTAAAAATGGTGTTTTCTCTACAAATGTCGTATAGTGTGTTTGGAAATGAATGTAAACCTGTTGTTTAAAACTGGTATATTTGATTGATACGGACTGATCCATCCTCCTGTTGTTCCAGAGCTACAGCTGTCCGAGCACTTGCAGGTGGAGGGCTCTACTTGGCTCCCGCTCAATGTCGTCTCCAATGGCAACGCCTCCAGCAGCTCACAGGCCGTGGGTGTCACCAAGATCGCCAAGTCCGTTATCGCGCCATTGGCTGAGCAGCATGTATCCGTGTTCATGCTCTCTACGTATCAGACCGACTTTATTCTGGTAAGCGAGTGTGTTGTGTCTTTGAGATCATTGGCTATGTTTCCATCCACCTATTTTTCTGCAAATGTTGGATTATCGCATAAAAAGGCTGGGCGGAAACGCCAAGGTGCGCATAAATTCTAAATATGCACATAATTGTTTTTATCTGATAAGACATGCTCCTAAACTACGCTGGAAACACAATCAGGGAATGCGCAACACAACACTCATGTGACTTTGCCTCAGGAGTGGATGTGATTGGATAACTGGACTTACCAGTGGAATAGTTTCATTGCACAGCATCTGAAAATTGTTTTTGATCTGGTTTAATTCCCTCCCTGAAGTGTCTCACATGATTGAATTCTAAGGCCGTGTGTCCACCAAAGCGTTTTTTCACGCGGCTGGCGTATTTTTAAAAATAGTTTTCAATGGGAGCGCCGCGTTTTTAGAACGCCATGAGCGTAACGAGGTGCTGAGCGTTTTTTACTTTACTTAGTTACCCCATATGGAAAGTAACTTTTTACGTTACTCGTTACTTTTACGTTACTTTTATGTTGCTTGGCTTTGGGCAGAACCCAATATCTGTTCCTAAATGTGTAGGCCTACATAAAGTTCTTCTATGCAAAATGCCATATATAATGCCATAAATGCACAATGCATTTATCAAAATGTTGAATATTTATAAAGGAATGCCCGTTAATGGATAGAAACCTAGAAAGAAAGCCCCCAATAAAGACCAAAGCTCCCCGTTAGCACCCCCAAGAATAATTTCTGGAAGCAATTATATTTAGGCTGTATTCTATGGAAGTCCTGAACCGCACGGTGAAGAAAAAAAAAAAGAAAACTCATCTTGTTATTTCGACATAATAAGGGGATATTCTAATCTACATTAAGCGTTCTTCTTATAATGGTTTTCTATGGGAGGAAAATGCTTAATGTGTAATTAAACACGTTGCGTTCATATTCTGGGCTCATCTGATTTTTTGTACATAGTATAGCCAACTTTATTATGATTTTAGTATCATAATGATTAATAAATGCATTTATCAAGACTTGATAAATGTTGCAGATATGTTTTGCACGTAAACAAATGCCTTTCAAACTTTATTTATTTATTTTTTATAAACTGGAAACTTTATTCGCAAATGTTTTATGCAATATTCCAATTTTGTACACAAGTTAAATTAGCGCTTTTTGAATAGAAACATAGCTAATAACAAACATATTTCTTATTCAAGCCTATCAGCAACTTTCCTAGAAATAATTGGATGAGTTTAGGCTGGAAGTATTGTGTCAGTGACTATCCTTAATATTTATTCTTTACATGTCACAACCCTCAAGTAGGAGAAGTTAGAGCTTCCATAAACTTCCCAACTAATTATGATAACTCTGACATGAACGGAACGCAGCAGTATTATTTCATAATTATTTGTATGTATTTGTTGCTTATCTGTTGTTGGGGAAAAATAGCTTTGTGCTGTGAATGTGATTTACTAAGCAGAGAAAGCAACAAACACAGAAGTGGAGCTGGGGGACATTTGGCTGAACCCAGAGACACAGAACAGTGTTAATAAATAAAGTATTAAGGAAACATGCTCTAACATAAAACACACCTGCTTGTTGTAAATGTTTTACAATTTTATGACCCCCTTTTGTTTTTAATAAGTTGGTAGATGTGTAATGAAAGTGATGATGTCTGGAGATTTATGTGCTAGAATCAGAACTCTTTTTTTTCTTCTTTTTTCTGAATCCTTGACCTTGATTTCCCCTCCAAAAAAGAAGACATTTAGAAGACTGGCACCAAATAGTCACCCACAGGGGGTGCTACAGCAACAACTAAAAACTTAATCTTCATAACTGTTTGATTCAATTTTGCTTGTTTTTTTGGTTACACTTTTTTTTGGTGTCCTTGTCATACATTTAAGTACTGAGAAATATTAATTAACTACATGCACTTACTATAGTGTTATGATTAGGTTTAGGGTTATGCATCATTTACAGTTATTACTATAGTAACTACATGCACTGTAACATCTTTAACAAGGACACTGTAAAATAAAGTTTTGCCGGTTTTTTTAACAAGTGCTAAAAATGCAATAACACTACAAAAATGAAGTACAAAATAAACATGGCCACCTCAGGGAGTGCTGTTAGGAGTTTTATATAAAAATGTATTTGATCAACTTACTGAACTGGATGTTTGTGTTTTAGGTGCGGGAGAAAGACCTCTCGGTGGTGGTGGAGACTCTAGTGGAGGAGTTTAATATTTTCAGAGAAGAGGGGGGAGAGTCCGTGCCTGTCCACAGTCAGGACGCCTGCAACGGCCTTCAGCGAAACGGAAGAGAGGGTGAGAGTGGATAAAGGAAAGGCATATACTTTTGTTCAAAGTTTGGGGTTGGAATGATGAAAGTAGTCCCGAGGCTGCATATATATGATCAAAAATACAGTAAAAACTAAATCTATTCAATTTGTATTGTCACATGATCCTTCAGAAATCATTCTAATATGCTGATAATAATATTCTTATTAGTATCTACTGTATGTTGAAAACCATTGTGCTGCCTAATATTGTTATAGAGACACATTTTTTTTCTTCTAGTATTCTTGTAGAAAGTACAAAAAGTACAGCATTTATTTAAAATAGATATATTTTGTAACATAAATGCCTTTACTGTCACTTTTGGGTCAATTTAATGCATCCTTGATAAATATAAAAGTACTTTAAAAAAAATCATACTGGCCCCAAGCTTTTGAATGGTAGTGTATTCACACACATCTTGCCCTTACCCTTTTTTTTTTTCTTTTTTTTTTGAAGAGGACAAATAATGAGAAATTGTAAAATTGATCTTTTTAAGAATAGTTAATTATACTATGGAAGCATACTGTATCTTTACAATTTCTAAACCTCCCTGGTATAAAAAGATCTAAAGGCAGATTTACTAACATCTTAAAAATAAACGGCGGGAGTTTCCCTTTCAGATGCAAAATGTATGGGAGGAAAGTATTTAAATGAATCATGCAAGGTGATTTACTACGGTTTGTGCTCGTCATTTTACTGGTATTTGCGCCATTATTTATCGCCCCAAAAAAAAGCATGTCTTAACCCAGACGCTAATTTGCGCTGCTCTTGGTAGATTGTCATTATGGAAATGATCCGACTGCGTCTGTGTTCTTTATTTTGCTTGTCGTCAGTGGATCACGCTCAGAACTTCCCACTCCCATCAACGCTTTTATGGGATTGCGTTCTCACTTTGCCCTGTTTAGTAAATCTGGCCCCTGATGTCATTAACACTTGACTGCACCCTTTTCTTTGTATAATTCATAATTTTTACCAGTGTTTTGTATTGACACGTTGATTGAGTGTTAGTATTCCAAGTGGTAGTATTGTTTCGACATTTTGAAGTGTTATTTTGTGTGTGTTTAGTTCCGCATGCCACAGTTCATCCAGTGCTGATTCCTGAGAATCAGTTTTGCGTAATGAGTTTGGATCCGGATACTCTGCCAGCGATCGCCACGACCCTCATAGATGTTCTGTTTTACTCAAACAGGTATGAAACTCGCTGCTGCAAAGGCATGCGGTGATGCTGTTTTCACTGCTTTGACTTTTGCATTTGATTTCCACATGATTGGCACCAACAATAGCAGGCCCAAATTGATTGGTATTTACTTCCACCAAGAGGCGTCTTGAACTAATTTCAGTTTATCACACAATTTGCCTGCTTGTATAACTTACATACTCTTAAGTTGTCTAATGGGTTATATCTCGAACGTCACATGACCAAACCTGAAACCGGTCTCATCACATCCGCTTGTCGGATAAAGTGTTAACAGCAGTATGACCTGACAGCGATATCTATGGACTTTTAAGATAATCAGCTAACCTATCTACATTTTTAGTGAGAAGAAAAATAAATAAAAAACGTTGAGATAATAATCTTGAAATGCGATGGACATTAGTTATACTCATCTTTGCTCGCTCCTTTGAAGGTATCTTGAGCAGTGGTGGAATGTAGCGAAGTACAAATACTTCGTTACTTTACTTAAGTACATTTTTCACGTATCTGTACTTTACTTAAGTAGAATCAATAGTGCATACTTTTTACTTTTACTTCGTTACATTTTGCAGCAATTATTATACTTTCTACTCCACTACATTTCTACAACGTTTTGTTACATTTTCATTAAATTTTCTGATCAGTTTTTCCCTGCCAAAACGTCATCCTGACCATCCGTTCATCGCACGTTTCTGTCTCACCAGTGAAG
The DNA here is from genome assembly GCA_029959095.1 of Rhinichthys osculus. Taxonomy (NCBI): domain Eukaryota; kingdom Metazoa; phylum Chordata; class Actinopteri; order Cypriniformes; family Leuciscidae; genus Rhinichthys; species Rhinichthys osculus. Next base: position 9,059,504 of record JARWKJ010000004.1, on the reverse strand, counting down.
TTTGGTTGCCATAGATATATCAACCCGGTCACACTAAATGCGTCTCTATAGCACGCAGTGTGTTAATCGTGCAATTTATACGCAAAAATTAGTTTTTACATGCATAGGAAACGCATTGGTAGGTTTAGTAGTGATGTGGGGTGCGTGTGTATTATACGTTTGGTTAGGATTAGTATGGCAAGCCAAGAGGTTCAGAATTACGCCATAAATGAATCGCGTTTACAGCCAAACGCCGTCATATACGGCGTTTTAACATAATATGTGTGTTTATATATATATATATATATATATACCGTATATAGTAAGCTTGATGTGTATATTGCCTAATTGCAAGCTTGTTCAGAAATGGTGACAAAAACTTGAAATATAACTGCTTTTCCATCATATTGAACATCATTATATGAGTATTAGGTTGAATGAGTTAGAATTAACTGTTTTATTAATCCTTAGAATATAGAAATTAAGAGAATAAATTGTTATGCAAGTACTTTTACTTTTAATACTTAAAGTACATTTAAAATTAGGTACTTTTTACTTAAGTAGGTTTGTCATTGTGGTACTTCTACTTTTACTAAAGTAAATATGTCTCTGGTTATTTGTACTTTTACTTAAGTACTGAGATTCAGTACTTCCTCCACCACTGATCTTGAGTAAAATGGTGGTTCCATGTTTTGTATTAGACCTGGAACACAGAGACATAGAAAAGTGAGCCAAAAATAATTCTCCCAAAAAAAGAAATGGCCTGTTTCATGTCAAGGGATAAGTTGAATAATGTGGAATATGTAATCGAGTTCCATTTCAAAAACAATTATAAGAAAATAATAATAATCCCATTCCAAAGTAATCCATTTATTGAAGTAAGAAAAATTCGCATTTTTATGTGTGTGCTGTTGACACTGAGTTTTTTTCATGCATTTTTCTCTTGCAGTCCTAAAGAGGGCGCCAGTGTTGATCAGGACATGGAATGCATCAAGTTCTTCTCCTTCTCTCTGATTGATGGATACGTCTCATTGGTGATGGACACAGAAGCACAGAGACAGTAAGACCCTCACACAGTCATGAACGGGTGATATCAAAGCTTTTTTAGTTGCACATTTCAAAAAAAAACAAAAAAAACAATGTGTGTTTGTGTCAGATTCCCAGCTGATCTTCTCTTCACCAGCTCCTCTGGTGAGCTCTGGAGGATGGTGAGAATAGGAGGGCAGCCTCTCGGCTTCGGTGAGCTTTCTTTTAGACACATTCAAAGGCACCATGTGACCTTCAACAATCCCACAATGCATTACAGTCAGCTCAGTAAAAGAAAAAAAAAAAATAATGTACTTAAAGTACAATTCATTCAGTATTGCAAGGCATCAATATAAAAATTCACATTTTAATAATATTTATTTTATTTTTGCTAATAATTAAAAAAAGTGGACCCATATATGCTGTTTTAAAGGTTCCTAATTTTGTTTTGGAGTTTCTTATGATAGGTTTACATGCATCCAAGGTCAAAAAACACTCTTAATGACCTCACAACATACATTGCATTTGCAGCATCACCTCTTTTCTCAGACGCTTCTATAAAGGATTCGGTCTCTCTAAACCCCTCTTACTCTGCTCTGATTGGTCAGATGGCCCAGTCTGTTGTGATTGGTCTACCGCTTACATTGCATTTCGGAAACCAAACCCCCACCATATCTGAATTTCAGCTCTGGATCTTCCTCAGCACTTGATGCACAGTGATATGGACAGTTACGATGGCGTCGGTTTTACCGTATCAATCCGAGGCCGAGTCCTCATCCTTTGGAAGTACGCGAAAAGTGGATTTGCATTATGCAAACATTATGCAAATTTGTTAATAACTATCAATTGTCAATAACTCCATTTATCGTACACTTTGATCTTTAAAACTTTCCAGACCTTTTACATTTACAAACAGCTATATTACACACTGCATGAAATTATATATCTGAAAAAGCATAATAGGAACACTTTTGAGAATTGTTGAGCACTGTTGATATTTGAAATCAACCCACTCAAACACACCCCTCCATTCATTGCTCCACTGTCAAAATTCACAAACATGCTAATTAAATGCATATTTGAGCATAAATGCATGTTTGAGCTGTTTTAACTGAAAGCAACTTACACTGACATATCTTAAAATATGTCAGTGCCATTGATTTGTCTTTGTAAGGCACATTTATAAAAGCTACTTGAATGTCCTAACTGAACTAAGGAATAAGTCTGTCTTAATTTAAACCCTGTCTGTGAAACCAAGCCATAAAATAGTTGTTTACATGTGACCATAACCAGCATTAGAGAACTGTGAAACTGCAAATGTGTTGTTAAAATATTGAAATATTATATTAAGTCAATATTTAACGGCAAAGGGGTTAAGCTTACAACAAAAGTTAGGGAATCCCCGGCCTAAAATTGTGAGTCTTTCATGCACTTTCCATGTAGTCAACGTTTTGTATGTCACATAGTTGCTGACTATGACGAGCATTCAAAATCAGTCACTTAATATTTGTTTGGAAACTGTGATGCATATGTTTCAGGATTATTTGATAATGCATATTAAAAGTATTTAGTTAGGATGCCTATGTATATAAATGTAATGTTTTTCTTTCTGATCCAATCACTAGTCCAGACAATAGCGAAATTTGTTTAGCTGGGCGATATAAGTATAGATAAAATCAGAAAGTTTGATTTATTCCAAATATTGACTGTTATCTCACTCTTTGTCTCCTTTTGCAGATGAATGTGGGATAGTTGCTCAGATCTCTCAGCCTCTTGCAGACAGTGATATATCAGCGTATTACATCAGCACCTTCAGCTTTGATCATGCTCTGGTAAGTTTGATATTTTCTCTCTCTTTTTGTTACACATAATGTTTGAGCTCTATGTAATAGTCAACCGATGGGGTTTTTCTACACATCTAGAGATCAGGGTGCCCAATGTTCAATATAATACAAAATAAGTGCATTTTTAATTTGGGTTTATTTTGTGATTACTTAAATTACAGTCTGTAGAGGTCTAGAATGCATAGTTTAGTGCATTTATATTTAGTATATTTGAATTATTTTTGACATTTACGTGACATTGACCAAAGGGAGGACATGTGGTTGCCTAGTAATCGGCAAACAGAAGAATTTCAGAATCTGCTCTGATTGGACGATTTCTGCAACATCGCCTCTGTTTATTTCCATTATGTCATGTTAAAACAGTTTCCTATTCTTTTCCACTTTTCCTGGAAACCCATAAGAATTTTAGCAGAAACTGTGTCTCTTTCTTCTCATAATAAATAAAAGATTATAAAATATTGTTGTGTGAGTTGAGCTAAACTTTTCCTTACAGCAGAAAATCAAATCAAACGTAACATAAATGAATGCAAATGCAGAATTAAATTAAAATAAAACTGAAATATAGCTTTTTAAATTGCAATATTCAAATCAAAGACTGCGATGATTTAATTAAAGGCGTTTTTTTAGAGTGAAGAGCGGAATTATGTTTATAACACATGTTTTCAGAGCGACTCGCAGTAAAACCCCATCTCTGCAAGCGCTGTGATTTTAAAGTGCATTTGGGAATGAAACGTGCACTATTCGCTTTACTTGTACTCACATTTGCATTTCCAACGTTTGTGTTTCGTCAATATTCCACCAAAATAAAAGCTTGAGGATTTGACATGTTAAAAGCTCAAGGGTTTGAACATTTGAAAGTGAAGAATAAGACATATAAACATTTGTATTTTAAGCTGTAGTGTGTGTTGGTTCTTTGGTCTGTAGCCTTTGTGTTTTTTGTGTCTAGATGTCTTTGCAGTAGCAATATGAGCCATGTTCATATGCAATGAAATGTCATATTGCAGTACAAACACAGTCGCAATATGTGACAAAATGACTACAAGATAATGTTTTTGGGCCAAATCATACAGCCCTATAGTATATAGGCTATGTATAATTTTAAAATAAAACGCTTAAATCTTAGCTTAAAATCTTAGGGTACTTCAAGGAAATAGTTTGGCCAGTTCCTCATACTTCTTTTACTATGAGGTCATATGTGAACATACAATTGTGGTGGCGGGGACTTCACTGGCTTGCACTGATGGATTACATCATCATTAATGTACTCTATGTATAGCGGTTCTGTGTATGGCATGTCCATGCATGTGAAAAACTTCCTAAAAACCCTTCATGACAGAATCGTGTCTCGCTGATTTCAATGAATCATGATGGATGCTTCTTTTTTTCTTGAGTTTCAGGCTTTAAAAAAAAAAAAAAACTCTATATATACAGCGTGTGAAATAAGTATTGAACGCGTCACCATTTTTCTCAGTAAATATATTTCCAAAGGTGCTATTGACATGAATTTTTCACAGTAATCCATAAATACAAAGAAACCAAAACAAATAAGTTCAGAAATTAAGTTATGTGTAATAATGTGAAATGAATGACACAGGGAAAAAGTCTTAAACACGCTTACTGATATTTATTTATTACTTTGTACAAAAGCCTTTGTTGGTAATGACAGCTTCAAGGCGCCTCCTGTATGGAGAAACTAGTCGCATGCATTGCTCCGGTGTGATTTTTACGGAGCCCCTAAAGTGATGTGGTGGTGGAAAAAAAATTAGGATGGGAGAATTTTTTTTATTTTTTTTTTTATCTTTTGCGTTCCCTCGCAAAGATATTTGCGTTCCCACGCAAAACCTGTTGGCTGCTCGAACAGACACTTCCTGTTTAATGTCCCACTGGCAGCTCCGTACGTTAATGGAGCGTTTCATAGTGTTTGAACTTGGACTCAAATCAAAAGAAATGCGGTCAGTGCTTAACTCAAGGTGTTCAGTGAAGTTGGCAATACACACATAAGCTATTCGAACTTCCCGGATCAATATTCTTGAGCTAAACGTTGTTAAAACACACACGACACCTATTTACAATCACAGTAACCTAGACAACGAGCTACAACCCAATTCTCCTCAAAACAAGCTTTATAATATAAATTTGTCTTTAACCGGCCGATTGAGACTAAGAGACAAGTCTGAATAAGGGACCGTCTGCAAAGTGCAAATCCCAAAACCCTTCTGTACATTTTCAATTATTTAACATATTCAATAGCTTCACTGTGATACACTGTAGGCTACTGTCACCAAATTCAGTTCCAATAACTTTACCCTTTTTAGAAAAAATATTCAGTAGGTTCGTTATACAGTGTAATGCCATCAAATTCAGTAAGCAAATATAGCCTAATGCAAAAGCTATGGTTGTAACTATTATGTTAGCTGCATACAGTACCAATATAATTTGTGTAAAGAATAGGCCTACTTATTTTTTAATGTGCAATTACTTCCCAAACTAACTGTTGTATAACCAACAATTAGAGCAGTGATGTGTGAACTAAATTTGGTGTGTTACAGTGAAGTTATTTTTATTTTTTATAATATAAAACGTGCAAAATCAGTGCAGTATGACCAGTGGGTTTACCATTGATGTGTAAACTGAATTGGGTGGTTTGTAACATTGAAGTTAATGACTATTTTGATATGTTTGACTATGAGTTGATGCTGTAGTCGTTTTTTGGGTTATTGCACTTTGCAGATATGGTAAATGGTAAATGGACTGCATTTATATAGCGCTTTCACAGACCCAATGGCCACCAAAGCGCTTTACAATTTGCCTCACATTCACCCATTCATACACTCATTCATACACCGACGGGCGACGGCAGCCATGCAAGGCGCCATCCAGCTCGTCGGGAGCAGCTGGGGTTAGGTGTCTTGCTCATGGACACCTCGACACTTGGTCAGGTGGGACCGAGGATTGAACCACCAACCTTCCGGTTTGTAGACAACCCACATGAACCACTGAGCCACTGCCGCCCTTCAGATGGTCCCTTCGGACTTGTCTCTCTTGTCAAGAATGTCTCGTCAAATTTGCCCATTCATCCTTTCTTCAATTATGTGAAGTTTTCCAGTACCATGCTGAAAAGCAGCCCCACACCATGATGTTCCCACCTCCAAACTTCACTGTTGGTATGGTGTTTTTAGGGTGATGTGCAGTGCCATTTCTCCTCCAAACATGGTGTGTATTACGACATCCAAACAGTTCAATTTTGCTCTCATCTGACCACACTATATTCTCCCAGTATTTCACTGGCTTTTCCAAATGTTGTGCAGCAAACTTTAAACAAGCTTCAACATGCTTTTTTTTCAGCAATGGAGTCTTGCGTGGTGAGCGTGCATACAGGCCATGACGGTGGAGTGCATTACTTACTGTTTTCTTTGAGACAACAGTACCTGCTAATTGCAGGTCTTTTTGAAGCTCTCCACAAGTGGTCCTTGGCTCTTGGACAACTCTTCTGATTATTCTTTTCACTGCTCTGTCAGAAATCTTGCGAGGAGCACCTGGTCGAGGCAAATTTATGGTGAAATGATTGTCTTTCCACTTCCGTATTATGGCCCCAACAGTGCTCACTGGAAGATTCAGAAGCTTATATACCAATGCCATCATTATGTTTGGCAACAATTAGGTTGTGAAGGTTTTAAGACAGCTCTTTGCTTTTACGCATCATGACACTTGTGTGACACTTTGGGAATGAGACCTTTTTGTAGGCCTTCAGTTGGGACTGAACCAGCTGATATTCATTTACACTGACGGGGCTGGATTGCTTTTTAATTACTGAGAGTTTTCAGCTGTCGTCTTGGCTTTCCATGCCTTTTTGCACCTCCCTTTCTTCATGTGTTCAATACTTTTTCCCTGTGTCATTTCACATTATCACACACAACTTAATTTCTGAACTTATTTGTTTTGGTTTGTTTGTATGTATGGATTACTTGGGTTTTTACCAACATCTGGTGAAAATGTCATGTCATTTCATGCATATTTGGATGGGATGTGATCATCCCTGTGTTTTTGTGTCATCTAAATTGAAACCTTTTTTTTTTCTCAGGTGCCAGAAGAAGATATTGTGAGCGTGACCGAGATGCTTCAAGCTCAGAGGAAGGACATGTCCAGTTGAGGCTGCGGTTGAATGCATCTTCAGCTTATAGACGGTAGAAAAAGACCTTCACGGTGGCTCTTGTTTGAGCCACTAACACAGTATTACTACACATGACCGTTTTAATGCTAGACTGTTTGAAGCACTTTTTTCTCAGCGGAATTGTAAGATTAGAGGACGCTATTGATTTTGTACATTTATTTCTTTATTGCAGGGGTCATTATAAGACATAACCAGAAATCCCTGTTTGATTTACCTACTGCCATTTATGTTCCGTAAAAAAATACTTTGTGTATTGCACAAATCTTCCGTTGTTTTCAGAATCAGTTTATTTGTATTTTTACGTAAGGTCAAGCAAAAGGAATTTTAAACGGTTTTGCAACTTTTGGTGTCATTTAAACATCGCACTTATAAAAGCAGTTACTGATGGTGATTATACTGATCACTTTTGAATGAGCATTTCTAGCATATCGCAAATACTAAAGTCAAACTGTTACGAGGGATTCTTTTGTTTAAATTCTTGTTTAATTCTTTTGCGAACTCTAAACATGCCCAGCTCTAGTGTGGCCTTACAGTTTCACTTGTTATTTGTCTAATGTCAGAATAGGCTGCTGTTTTGTGACCTATTTTGGAAAAATATTTGTTACTACAATGTCATAAAGGAGCTATTTTCATATGTTCATTTTTATCTAATTTCTACAATATTGGCAAAGACCAAGGTTACTGGTGTGTAAAAACTTTGTTTGTAAAGGTCAGTAGATTCTGAGCATTTGTTATTCTTTCTTGCTTTTTGTAGACTAGGTGCATTTAACTAATGTCATTTTTGGTACTTTTTATACAGTGTCAAAGGAATTGCATAACACATTTGTAACTGCTGCTTGATCAATAAACAATTATAAAAATAATTTTGGCATTTGTTGAAATTGTGTTTAAAGGGTCATGCATACAGTCACACTTGGAATACACACAACACTTGGAATAACCTTATAGTTAGATGTGATCACTTTAATATGCATGCACTGTATGTGTATATATTTATATATATATATATATATATATATATATATATGCATTAGTTAACAAGTAAAATATATAATAATGTGTACATCAGATGTTTAGTAACAATTTAATGAGTTTTATCAGAAATCTAATCACAGCAGAATATTTATTTGAAACTCTGTTAGATGATTGTATCTAATGTATAGTTTTTTGTCATGTGTGATGTGATGACATGTGATGTGATCATGTCATGTGCAATGTATGTAGCAGTCAGTGTATGTATTATGTCTATGAGGAGGCTAGCCTCCCTTGGTATATCAACAACCAATCATCGACGAGACGTAAATTACGTGATATTAGATTGACCTGCTACCGCTGATGGAGAGTAGAGATATTGAATATTTGATCGCAGACAAATTTACTAAACTACCATTCAAACAACAGCTACAAAATCAAAATGAAGGAAGACCCTATGCTTAAGTTGAATAGGCTACAGCAATCAGCTTCACTAAACGACTGAACGTGCTCTTTTAACATGAACATTTAAAAAGACATAAGGATGGATTTTTTTTGTTTCAAGTGATAGACTAGGTCTATAGGTAAGGTAACTTATATGTATATTGTCTTGATGTCTGTGTCGTTTTCTATAAATATTCAGGTCTATAAGTGACCAAAAAAAGCCATGTTAAAGTAGTTAAAAAATCCGACTGCTAAATTTTTGTGTGCCTCCTCTATTTTAAAACCCACATTAAGGCATGTGTTTGTGGGTGCGTTTTGTGTTTCTTTACAAAGTTAAATTGACAATTACTTCTGCATGCATAATACATGATATACACACACATATATGTCTGTGTGTCACGGATGGAACAGGAGTCAGACAGGTGGTAAGTGAAATAGTGTTTATTTACAGGTTGCAGATCCAGACAGAGATGAGGTGAGTATGCAAGCAGACGATATTCAGGATGGAACTTAGCTGAAGGATAACCAGAGTCTTTGTTTACAGATGCGGATGGAGAGTCACTGGGAACAGGCTGATGACCGGAGACTGAACTTCCGCAGGTGATCGATGGCTGGAACTCAGGTAGGTAGCGAGGAAGTTGCAGGTTAGTAGCATGATAGTCTGTAGAGACGAGACCAGACAATGAGTGTGTGAAGAGGAGTTGAATATATAGGGAGGTGAACTGATGAGGTGCAGGTGATTGTGATTAAAACTCAGGGGACTGTGAACGAGTGGGAGGAGTGAGTGAAGCTGGTGGAATCCTGACACTGTATGTGTGTGTGTGTGTGTGTATATAATTAATTAGTAATGTAATGTAATTAGTTTGAGTTTAAGTCAAAAGTCATAGTGTGACCGTATATATATATATATATATATATATATGTAGTATGTGTGTGTGTGTGTGTGTGTGTATATATATATATATACGGTCACACTATGACTTTTGACTCAAACTCAAACTAATTACATTACTGCTTATTAATAGTTAGTAAGGTAGTTGTTAAATTTAGGTATTATAATATTATCAATGAATGGTTAATATTGTTAAAGGATGTAGAATATGCACTTTATAAATAATAATAAACAGCCAATATCATAGTAATATGCATGCTAGTGAGAATTGGGTCCTAAACTAAAGTTTTACCATGAAAAGTGGGGTTGATCCACTGCTTATTTAATCTATATTATAAGTCATTATGAAGAAATTGCATTGCATTCTAAATTTAGTTGTTGCAGGTTGTATTAGTGGAAGGGACATTCTCGTTCCCAGAAAGCATTCATGGAAAAACAATTGTGTTGTGCATAAGTCATACATATTTTTGGTCATTTTTTATGTGAGAAAAGCTGTAAAAGCGACGTGGGAGTGAAGCTTGAAGACAGACAATAGCTGTCGTTGATGTGAGTTTACTCCCTGATAACAAAACAAAATATATGACATACTAAAATCATTCTTTTCCAACTCCCATCGATTCAGATTCCATAGCAAATATTATTATATTGAGTCAGATTGTGATTGAAATCAACAGACAGTGTGACATTCGACTATTATAGCTACATCTCTCAGAAAGCATCTTATGATTAGCCATGTACTGTAATACAATAAAGACAGTCCTTGAAATTTATGAGGAAAAAATCTATCAAATCAAGTTTTTTGTTACTCCTAATAATGCATGTGTATTTAGACTTCAGTATATGAGAGCTCATCAACAACAGGGTGAACCATCTCATGTACAATCATGTCATTTTCAGCAGAAACTAAACTAATTAAAAAAACTAAATTATTTGATTGTTCATTGAAAAACCTATTTTCAAGTTTCAAGTTTAATTTATTTATAAAGCACATATAAAACAACCTTGGTTGACCAAAGTGCTGTACAAGAAATATCTAGGTCCATCCCCAAAATTAAAATAAACATTCAAAAGACATTAAAAGCACAAGAGTACAAATAAGTTTTCACTCTTTTAACAAATAAGTTAACTTTTATTATCATCACATTATGCCAAACTGTCATGCGGTTATCTAAAGAAAAAAAGAAAAAAACACCCATAAAATAAACTGAAAACAAACATAGCCTATAGTGTTTGTTCATAATCACATCTAATAAACCGTTTTTGTTTTTAAAACTAAACATATAGTGTCATGTGATGATCACATTAAAAGATTTTAATGGACTTCTCGGAGGCAACCACCCTCCACTTTGCGTCGGGCGATTCTTTGCCTCCACATCATGCATTAAAATCGTTTAATGCACAACTAGCCGTGGATTATCCCTTACTAACCGCACACCTTCCAGCCAATCAGAATCCAGTATTCAGACAGACCATGGTATATAGTTTATTCAAAAATACATCCTGTCCATTCAAAAGCAAACAAACGTCATTTTTATGTGTATCTATCCGGTTAGAGATAAAGGTGCACGTTGGCTATGTGGAAAAGTTTATGATGCACAAGGCAGAATTTTATACTGGTCATTGAAAATACCCATCGCTAACTAACCACTTTATCTGTGAATTGTCACCACACCTTATGAAGAATCTCCTTATGAATCTGATAAAGTTGCTTTTAAAAAGTCTGAGCATGATGCGATTGTGGGCAGGAAATGACAATCTCAGACAACATGACTGTGGGCAACTTCACACTTTCCTGATTGTGCTGTCACTTTCATGAAAGGGAAGTGGCGATTGTGCTGTTTGGTGTTATCATCATCTAAGGATTCAGATATTTGCTTTTGAAAAATCTGTTCCTATCATACAAGGGAGTATACCTTATACCCAAAAGTGTTCCTAATGCAGAAAGGAACAGGTTATCTCTTTTACTCTAAATGTTTCCTTTGTGCAACAATGCAGCTGCATGTGGAAGAAGGACACCGTCACACATACATACATGTATATCATTTCCTTGAGTGAGTAAGCTATTTGCTAAGTCATGGGAAAAAATGTATCATAAAAGTGAAGTTAGTGGAAAAGCATCACTTGCCTTGATGTTAACCGACGCAATGCCATCCAAGACATAGCGAAACTGATGTTTGGCGGAATTTAAATTGATTTGATAGATAATAACAGGAAAACCATTTCGTTTGAACTTTCAGTCCTATGATGACATGCCAATTAGCTTTGAAAAAAATCGCTATTTCACTGAAGATCTGTGTGTAATGTTACCTCGATTACTTTCCATGTTCTTATAATGGAACACAGAAAAGTGAAGTGGTCAAAAAGAATTTCTAAAGCCTGCGTGGGCTTTTTCTCACATCGAGTTTCTGGTTTTCCCTCGCAAAATCTTGAGGCGCAGGCCCTAGTCTAGAATAGAATGAGGAAGAGTAAATTAGACTACATTTGTGTAATGAAATGCTTTATATCTTTCCTGTTGCAATTTTGCAATAGATAATTTGCAATTTATTAATTCAGTAAGTCGTGTATCACTTTTATCCAAAGGGAATTACAGTACAGTAAACTGCATTATGCTCATGACAATTCGTTTACGTTTTGAAGAATCGGTGGACTAAAAAAATGCTGGGTTGTTTTTTAAACCCAAATGCTGGGTTCAGTGCCTGCTGGGTGTTTTATTGGGTTATTTATTTATATTTTTAACTAGTACTGGGTAGTTTTTCTGTTACTCAGCTGCTGGATCATACCTACTCAGCCTGGGTCAATGTAACCCAATGTTGGGTAGTCTGTGACTGTGCCAAACCGGTTAAAGTCCCCGTGAACCGGAAGTTGCAAACGACTTTTCTCCAGTGTTGTGACGTATTTCCGAGAGAAACGGAATACTAAATTAGGCAAAATAGTGGGCGTGGCATTTTTTCCAACTAGCACCTGATTGGATCTAGAAAAGTTGGTGTTGTCATCCAGCCTGTCTACTGTCAGTTGGAGGGGCGTGGTTACGGATGTTAAGCAGACACCCAAACCGTCAAACCTACGTCATCAGGGAAGGTCCTCCAACGCAGAGGGGAGGGGAAATTTCAGATTTTGATTAAAGATTACGAAGCCAAAACTTTTTTTTGTGTGGATTGACTTGCATGGATGAATTGTTTACCACAAAACGATCAATTTAGGCAAACAAAGTAAGTATGGTCAATTTTGAATTCATGGGGACTTTAACACTGGATAACTTTGTCAACGTTCATTTTATTTTCTGTTCTGAGGGTAACTTCCTGAATGAAATTAAGGTATTTATTCCAATGTAGGCTATTCCTATCAAATTATTACTGTACAAAAAGGAAAATGTCTGTAGTCTCACATTTTACCTTTTCTTGTTTACATTTAAATCACAGCTAACATCTGCTGGGAACGCTAGCCGAACGACGAGCCGGCGCCGTATTCGCCAAACGAATACGCGACCAGAGCTAAAACACGACGCGACAAGTTGCCGTGAGCTCCTCTGACTATATAATAGGAGTGCTGTTGATCTAGTGCGAATTGAATAAAAACATATTGTATTTTAACCGTTCCTGTCAGAGATTTTAGAGTGCATTATTATTATTTAAAATGAAAGACCTTCAATATCAAATTGACTGACCCAGCACTGTCAAAAAACAACCCAGCAAATGGGTTAATGTACAAAACCCAACAAGCTGGGTAAAAATAACCCAGCATCTGTTCTGTCCAATATTTACCCAGTGCTGGGTTGCCAAATAACCCAGAAATTGTTGTTTTCAACCAATCATGTTTTATAGTGTGGCGAATTCGTACGACCTGCATACCTTTTTAATTCAATCTGTTCACGCTCAACTGAGGGTTGGGCTCCCAGCTAATAGGGAACACTATTACTGCATGTTTTACTGTATTTTCGATCAAATAAATGCAGCCTTGGTGAGCATAGACTTCTTTAAAAAACAAAATCCTAATTATTTCAAACTTTTGAGTTTTGACTGGTAATATTATGATATATAGTGTATACACAAAAGGAGGAACTAAAAAAGGCTGATTGTCATCCAATACAAGTATGTTTTGGTTATCGATTCCAAAAGAGTCACTGCTAAAAAAAATGAAACGGACTGTTCAATGTATGCGGGGTCAATAAATCATTCTGGGTCAACTTGAGGTTTAAACCTACAAACTTACAGCTTCCAGTGCAGATTCCAGACCACAATACTTGCATTATATTATTAATACAATACTTAGTGTATTGTACAGTATGTCTCTTCTCGAGAGCATCTCCAATTAATCATCCAACTTTGAATAGGAAGTGACTTATAAGGGGATAGATGCATACTGTGCATCTCCCACTGGATATTCACAGGAACTAATTCGTGTGTGACATCACATCTAGGTTATGACAAACACAGTCACAACAATTCAACAGAAAGCATGTGACATTATGCCTGTGCGTATATGTATTTTAATATATGCATGGGATGATAAACATACGGACACAACATACTATGTTTGTAACAAAGGACCCAAACTTTGCAGCGACAAAGTCACAAAGCATCACATTACATTGACATTCGAGGCAGCGTATATGCAACAAATTTTCACCGACTCAAGTCTTAAAGTAAAATCAGGGATTTCATAGGATTTAATCACACATCACATGATCAGAACATTGCATTAGAAGTATTGTCATCAACAGTGATTATTAGTACTGGCATCCCAAACACTTTAAAATAACCTACAGCCCATTAAGAGTCTAAGCGTCTATCACATGTTCATTCGAACTCAGGGAAACATCCACCAGCATGACATGTCATACTTATCAGAGCATAATCATCCACAAAGAAGATAAGCATTTTTACGTCTTGGGTTTAATTGAAAGTGTTTGTAAGATTTGTGTGTGTGATATATCCGACACATTTCCTTTCTTGTGACTAAGCAGTCACAGGCATATAAAAGATGGAAAGTTGACAGATTTGACTTTGAAAACCTATCATACTCTGAAGAGTTTGCTCTAGCACCGAGAGTTACTGTGAACACTGTGAATTTTCATCATGGATCCAAAACCAGGTCAGTTAAATCTGTAATTCTTTTGTAAGAACTAGTTTACTTGCATGACAGTTTAAGCCTGACATCAACCAATGTACTTTTCTTTTTAGGACTTCTGATTTGGTGTTTTTTTACCATGATCCAGACAGGTGGAGGGTGTAATGTTAAAAAACGCATAAGCTTCACCAAGTTAAGAATGAAAAACATATCGGAGGATTTTGTAAGTATCAATCTTTTCCTGTATTTAGTGAGATAGAAATGCTGATGAGTTTGCTCAAGAGATACATTACATTAGAACACTGCATTTATGCCACACTTTACAATGTCTGAATGCCATTGCATCGTATGAAATATCAAACCAACAAATGATTCTACATTTTTGCCCTGTGAACATTTACCAATTTTTACTGGATATATATGAAGTTCTCACAGTGTCCTATAGCAGAGATTGCAACTTGGTGTAAGATTTACTTTGAAACCATTTCCCATTTCCCATTGAAATTTTGAAGTAAAAAGGGGTGACATACTCTAATAATCTTCGTTTTATTTACAACTTCGAAAACTAATTTTTTACAGAATATTATGACTGTTGAATTACAACCATATTTTTAAAGTGATAAGACACTTTTTAAAGTGATAAGACATTTTTATGTGATTAGTGATAACATATTTAAGTGATAAGACATTTATTTTTATAACACGTTATGTATTTGCATTCCATCTACACTATGATGATGATAATGATAATGATGATGATGATGAACACTAACATATATGTAGCTGTCCGAAAGATTCTGAGAGATTTCTTTCTCGAGTTCAGAATTATTTCTCTATCATTACATGGCATTTCGTTTCATTAGATGGGTAACATTTTACAATGTGGTTTCATTTGTTAACATTAGTTAATGTATTAACTAACGAGCAATACATTTGTTACTGTATTTGTTCATCTTTGTTAATGTTCGTTAATTCAAATCCAGATGTTCATTGTTTGTTCATGTTACTCCACAGTGCATTAACTAATGTTAACAAATACAACTTCTGATTTTAATAATGTATTAGTAAATGCTCAAATTGACATTAGCAAAGATTAATAAATGCTGTAGAAGTGCAGTTTATTATGTTAACTAATGAAACCTTATTGTGAAGTGTTACCATAAGATGGTTTAACAGGACATAGCAGCTTTTTTAAACTATTTAAAACCATCTCTCTCTCTTTCTCTTCAGCTCTCAGCAAACGGAAATGACATTGGACCATGGCCGGAACCAATTTCAGAGCTTGACTTGAAGAACTCGACCACTGAAGAGAAAAGGCACAGAGCTCAATGCGGACTTCACTACATGCAAGAGGCAGTTAAGCTGATACGTAAACACCAAAGTGAGCTAAATAGTACCGCGAATCCCATACCTAACGAAATCGACGTTAACTTAAAGCGTACCAATGACTGTGTTGCACATGCAATAGGTCCATGCACAAACGGGAGAAAGAAGCCCATCTTCTCGCATACAAAGACATATGATAGAAAACAGTGGGGCGTTGCTGTTCTTAAGATCTCTGTAGACTTTCTGGATGAGTTGAAGAACTTCATCAACCATACATGAAATAATTCAAACCGAGACATGCTTGACGCCAAAAAAAAAAACTAGTCCATATTATTTGTCAACTGCACTTATTAATTTATGAAAGATTTTATCTATTTTCAATATTTTGTATTTTTTTTAGCTAAAAGAAATCTACATAAACGTATTTATATTATTGTTACTTCATCTATATTGTTGTGCATCATAATTCAATAGAATAAATTATTTATTAAATATATTTTTGCACTTTTCAATTTTTTGTATGTTGTGTAAGATATATTGTCACTCTATTTAACATGAAAAATTGTATATTAATGTTACTTCATATGTTGTCAATACAATACAACAATAAACTTTTTGTTACAAATTCTCATAGCCATGTGTTAAATCCTCCGAATGTTAATTGCACAAGCGGGAAGCAGGTGGTCGACTCAATCTTATTGCTAAGTCTGCAGTGCGATAATACTATAGTCTCAAGTGACCGTCATTAATCAAACTGTCATATGCGGCCATGAAAAACTTGAGCTTGTTAATTTTCTAATTTCAGTGCAGATGTTTGTTTTTTTCTTTTGGAATAATCAAGATGATTAATTGTTTAATAGTAGGCATGAAGTATCCCCAAATGATTTCTTTATTTTGGCCGTTGGCAATTTTTGAAAACTATGTTTACTGAACAGTACACCAGTATTTGGAAGGTAAATATCCACGTTATTTTTAAGTTAAGAGCGGGTGCGGCTATTTGTAACTTGAATGTGTCAAGGCTTCTGGTCCTATTGTTTCCAGTTATTTTAGATGTACAAAAACTGTTTGTTATGCTGCTTTATATTGCAAATTTCATATTATTTCAATTTATTACCGCAGTCATAAACACACTGGTTTGTAGCGCAAATTATTTTACCATTAACAGCATTTTAATATTCTTCTGGTCGGGTTAGTTTAGTTTATTTGTTTAGCACGTTTAGTACAAGTACAGAACAATGCAAGGAGGGAACGAAGCCACTCTAGGCTTGTACAGAGTTCCACTCCTGCTCCTATTAATTCATGAGACATGCAAACTAAACATCAAAAAAGAATAATAAACAAAACTCACAATAAAAAACAAACAAACAAACAACAAACGATACAAAGCAATTCAATACAAACAAACAATGCATAGAAAAGACTACATAAAGGCGTCAGGCTAGCAATAGTAGTCTCTTCAAATGCTTTTTAAAAGCTGAATAAGAGGACATTGATCGCAACGATGGACTTAAATCACTCCA
Organism: Rhinichthys osculus; assembly: GCA_029959095.1. Lineage (NCBI taxonomy): Eukaryota > Metazoa > Chordata > Actinopteri > Cypriniformes > Leuciscidae > Rhinichthys > Rhinichthys osculus. The sequence continues at coordinate 9,042,263 of JARWKJ010000004.1, read as the reverse complement.
GAGCTTAGGACCTCTAAAAGAAATATTAAATTGATGTCTTGTAGTTCGTGTGTATGGTAAGACTAAATTATTATTGCTATGTCTAGTTTGGAATGAGTGTATATGTGAAATAGGGATAAACAAACTCTGAAAAGAGTCTGGTAGATCTTGTTTCCTATATATAAACTTATGCATAAGTAAACATGTTTGATAAATATTTAGGCCTACCTTATCAATAGGGAGAACTTTAAATTTATTATAAAGTGGTGCCGAGGGTGCATATCTATTAGAATGAGAAATAAATCTGAGGTATTTCTTTTGTATGACTGTTAATTTCTTCAGGTAGGTGGGATAGGTAGCTGCCCAAACAATATTGCAATATTTAATAAATGGAAACAAAAAACTATAATATAAGGTTAAAAATGCTGAAGAATGAACTAAAGGACAAACCCTCCTCAATATACCCAACATTTTAGCTGACCTCTTAGATACGAAGTTGATATGATTAGACCAATTAAGACCACTATCTATAATGACTCCCAAAAATCTGGTATGCTGAACCAATTCAATTTCAGTATTATTGATAAAGATCTTAGATAATTCTATAGGGTAATGTTTGTTAATATTACAAAAAATCATAAAGTTGCACTTTTTTATATTAAGCGTAAGTTTGTTCCATTGGAACCATTCCACAATATATGAAAGTTCCTCATTGACCGTTTTTATTAAGATATTGAAGTCTTGGTGAGAAGCTACGAGATTTGTATCATCTGCGAATAGTACTGGGAGGAGTTTGGTACAAGTCGTAGCCATATCATTAATATAAATTAAAAATAAAAGAGGCCCCAAAATTGATCCTTGGGGGACCCCAACCATAATTTGTGACTTCATTGAGGAATACCCCTCCAGGTTGTAACATACCCTGGGGTGAGATGTAACATTATATACACCAGGGTGATATGTATAAAATAATTTTAAAAAGAAATTGATTTAGAAAGCTTTTTATTCAACACGTTACAGCTAACCCAAAGTCTTGTAGTAGCCATGAACTAGCTCACCTTACAGCTAAAAGCCAAAACAACTTGCATGAAAAATATCTTCACAGAAACGCAATAAACAATTTAACTTGATGAGTTTACCTACAAAGCAGGAATTGCCATAACAAAAAGACCAGAGACCCGTTTTGATATAATGCAAGCCAAAATATATTTTCTTTTTATGCTCATAAGATTTCACAACAAAGATCCACGTCCACTTTTCCAAGTCATCTTTTAAATTACGACTGAAACTTGACAAAAATACGTGAGCAATGGACCGTATGTTCTAGCAGTGAATTTATACTTCCACTTTCACAATGAGTTAACATTGCTCAGATTAGGGCTTGACAATCTTCAGTTATAAACGGGGGCGCAAATGACCTTAAGTAAATTTGAGGAAGAAGAAAGAAATGCTTGAGATATCTTAGGTGGTTTAAAATGGAAATCCATGAATTGCATGTTGAATTGCAACATTTGTGGCATAATGTCAACTATCACTGTAAAAATGGTGCAGAAATTTTTTAAAGTAATGTTTGATCTGTAAAGTCAATTCCGTGGTGGGACTGCTGTTTTAAATAGATGAACGTAGTTATTTATCACAAGCAGCCTACATCTGTGTTTGGATTTTCTCTATGTGAAACATCCTTCTCTGTATTCGTTTAATGGGTTTAGATGGGACGCGTCTCAGTCAGCTCCTAGTTCAATAGTTAGGGCAATGATCAAGAGTCTGACGTCTTAAAGGGATAGTTCACTTTGAAATTAATTTTTGGTATGTTTTAGCTTACCTCAAGGGCATCCAAGATGTAGGTGTCTTTGTTTCTGCAGTAGTTTCAATTTTGATATTTTTAGGTCAAACCGTTCTTGTCTGTCAGTCATATAATGCAGGTCTATGGTCACCACCTCAAAGAGCATGCACAGAGAAGTCCAAATTAAACATGATTTAATGACTCGTAAATGTAAGTACACATTGATGGCCTAAGATAGCCTGGCATGCCAGACCTACATCAAGATGTTAGGTCTGGGAACTCTCCATTGACATACCTCAATCCGAGGGGCGGGATAAACGGTTACCTTTCAAAATCCCTCTGCACGCAATAGGATAGCGCTACAACCAACCAGAGCAACGAACGGCTGTGGATGAGTGAGTCCCATGCGTTTTTCCACCAGCGGAGCTAATTGATATATTAAACTTTTGCCGTATCAGCATCAGGTCGGTAAAACTCCGAACACATCTTCCTTTTTTAAGAATGACTTAAGTGACGTTCTCTTAACTCCCAAGTCCTCCAGAGTTGCGGCCAAAGCCGATTCGAAAGACCGCTGCATCTTCATTGTTTTCAAGTAGCAGGAAAATCACCAATGGAAATCACGCGGAACGTCATGAACTGTGCCGTCATTGTGTTAAGCCGCCGACGACTCTATACACGATGTGATTGGCCTGACCAGTTTTTGGTTTTTACAGCTCAAAAGCCTATGGAGAGTTGCTAGACCACACTGGCTGCGAAATAATTTTCGCTGCCGCTAGGGTGCGTCTAGATTTCTAGGCTAGGCCTAAGACACGAAACGAGCGGTTTGTGTGAGAAAACGAACAGTATTTATATCGTTTTTGATATAATGCACCCTGAAAACTAGGGAGCATTGATGCTCACTATGGCTGAATCCGAAATCGCCCCCTAAACCCTCAATCAATATTTCCTGCGTTAGTCCACTAATACAGTTCACTCGATTGAGTGAATGAAAACGAGTACATCAGCTTGATATCATTCATCGGATTGAATGAGTGCACTCGAAAACGTCCACTTTGGTTTCGGACACCACTGCAAATGGCTGTTCCCTAATAATGCCTTATTTGAGGGTAAAAGGGGTGATTTTGGATTCAGTCTGTTTCCCTAATGGAAGTTCTGAAGCCAACTCACTACACATAATGATACGCGACCGATGTTTTTTATTTTTAAATACAAACCATTATTCAATTATATTTCAGCATAAACATACATTGCTAGACAGGAAATTAACATAATCTAGCAAACATTTATAATTTATTTACGGCTGGAATGTTCCATGTATATGTAACAAGCAAAGTATTTATCATAATGTGCTTAAAAAAAAAAAAAAAAAAAAATACTGTCAGAAAGATAGCAGTTCAATGAGGATGTTGTCATGTCGGCGGAAATAGAGTCATCAGTGTCCCAGTCACATTTAAGTAACATATAGTAGTTCACATGCAAGGTCGTACAAATCTGAGCTCACACATACCCTGGGTGTGAGGGGTGCTGCTGTCGAAACATCTGAGGTGCTTTCACGGTTTCCATGAGTGTTTTAGCATGAAGCAACAACACAATGACTCTTTCTGGAATCCCACTCAAAGATAAAATTAGCCAGGCTATATGTGGCCTAATCTAGAAATGGGCGGACTCTTTGATGAGATGTTCATTAGATACTATGCACATATGCAGTGTAAAGTCTCTTTATGATTGTGCATTCAGATTATTCTTCATTTTGGTCCATCGGGACCCCTGAGAAGACCTCCAAGAAATCTCCTTCATTATTCGAGGTTGGTTCGCTGACAAACAATTCGAAAACAGAGTCATATTGGCAGAAGTTCTGGTGGGCTCTCGCCGTAGCAGTATTTCGCCTGCGGGTTCCTGTAGGTGTTTTCATGTTGGACGCTCTGAAACGAGACAATAGCAGGGTATTTTCATGTATTCTGGTCTGGAACGCCACAAACAAGCTGAAGTCGCAATAAACCGACATAGAGTGTGTGACGCTCACCAGTGAGGATGTACGACACTTGGCAAGACACAACTCAAACTGATCTTCCACTGCAGTGAAGAGGTTCTGGAACCCTTCTGCGGCTCGGTTTAGAAAACGCTCCAAAAGAGGTTGCTGATGGGAAGAGAGCAGGAGACAGAAAGAGTTTTTGTCAGAGGGGAGTTTCCAACGAGAGTCGCCTGATTTTCGTATTCCGGTTAGGTGACGCACATCTAGTGATCATCAACTTAGAATTGTTTTTAGATCTTACATGTTTTTGCAAGGATAGTGTCATCAAAATACCAATGCAACATTTATTAATAGCAGCAGAGTTGTCCACCACACATTGTTTACAGACTGATTACAGATTTTTAGCTGCAACCAATGTTTAAAAAAAACAAAGAAAACAGACAAATTTGTGCCAAGTACTGGCATATATATATATATATAGCATTATGCAATTTATATTTTTGTTTATAGTAATTGCGTAATAATGCAAAAATGAGCAACTTCAGAACATGTTGCAACGCATTTCTGCTGTTGTGCTTACTAAACGGAAAATACAAACCACAATGTGTCTCAATATTTTTTTAAGTGTTTTTTTTACAGTAAGACTGGATACTGTATGACATTGCAAGTGACCTAGTGGCGCGTACTGTTTGCCACAAGTGTAAGATAGGAAAAAATCACTGTATATGTGTATATATATATATATATACACACACACACCATGAAATAAGTTGTAAATAATAATTATAAATAAATAAAAATAACGTCAGTCAATTTAAATCTATAATAAAATAATATATAAATAATACTAATATATCATATACACTAATCACATATTCGATATGTGATGAGAAAAGCCCCCTAAGATAACCCAAGTACATTATATTATTGTGGGAGATGAAAGCATTTAATAGACATACAAAGAAATTCCTTATTATTACAAAATTAATGTACACTTTCTCACTCCACATAAAGTTCATTTTGGACCCTGATTACAACCATTCGAGTAAAAAGATTTTCATCCATTGCTGGACTGTTTAAAAGTCATTCAGACACTATGAATAGTAATAAAAATGAAGATGTGTTGTTTGAAGTACCTTATCAGGCTGGAGGCAGCAGGAAACGCAGAACTCATAGATGCTACAGCATCCATTGGCCAGACAGCTTTTACAGACATACTGGCTTGAGCTGGGAGCATTAATGTTGCAACATCCATTCACCAGTAAATCCTTCCTCTCACACACATAACCTGAAGAGAAAGAAAAAGGAAAGTCTGTGTTAAACGGAAAATTGGTCACACGTGAATAAACATAAGCCCAGAGACAGTTTGAAAAAAGGAGCTACACATCAAACATGGCGTGGTTAGTGGATGTGAGTGTCATTCTAAAGCCTGCATCAATTCACATTCTCCCCTCTCTGTCCCAATACTTTACAGTCACGCTCCTCATCTATTTTTAAATGCAATCCCATAAAAAGACAAAATGCTCTCCAAAGGCAATAATAATCCAGTTAAAGTTGCTACGACCCTGTTTCTCCCTCAACTAATACTGTAAAAGTGTCACTCGGAAGTTCCACCTATTAACAAATGCAATCACCTTATAAAACTAGTCCAAAATCAGCTGAATCTCACAACTAAAGAACATGTCCAAGTCATACCTCAACCCAAAACCAAATGAAAAATGAAAAGATTTTAGAATTTTGACACTATTTTCATTACAATTAACCACATTTTCTGGCAAATTTTCATTACCGCAGAAAGGACAAATTATATATTTATTTATGTGTTTAATACTGTACTATCTTAACACTGATTTTAAATAATAATGAGAAAAACTGCATTTTACAGATTGCAAATTTCAGTAAGGCTGATTTTAAATATCAATAATGGGAAAAATCCCAGATTACAGTAAGTATTAAAGTAATGGCAATCAATGAATAATCCCTATTAAAAACCCTCAAAGTTGCACTGGGTTAATGAGAACTGGGGCAAAATGTGCATTTAAAAAAAATATATATATATTTTTTATGTACATCATTTTCTTTAAATGTTCTTGTTTTTGATTGTGGGGGTGAAATAGGACTCGGACATTGGTTCTTGAGATTCACCCCAATATTTAACAATTTACACAGCACACTTATATCTTCTGTCTCAGGACCAAAAAATGTTCGTCCAATCATTGGATTCGCTCCGAATAATCCTAGCTGTCAACATATGTATTTCAATACCTCCATGCACCCTGCTCGTACAGACATCACACGTCATCAGCGCGTTGTGTAACGCAGAGTTGTAGACAGTCACCGAGCGCCACAAGCAAAAACAGCAGCCGCCCTTTACACTTCCTGCTGGTCCAAAACAATGAGCTTATGCTGCGTTCACGCCATGTTGTAATCGTGATTACTCAGGGGCGAAGCAGCCATTTAAGTGGGGGGGACAAAAGCTGTATGGTGATGTGACCCAAAGGTCAGTCCTTCCAGAAAAATGCGGAGTTTTTTTGTGATTGTTGCGGGCAAAAATCCTTGATTATGCGGCACGTTTTCTTAAATGCGATGGAATATGCGGGATATTATGCAATTTTATGCGATGAAATTGCGGGAACTTGGAAAAACTGCGGTTTGATGAAAAAGAGAGAAAAAGTAATTCCCCAACACCCTGTTCTTACTACTAGGCTTCTACCTTAATGTAAAGAGTCATTTCTTATTACTTCCTATGATAAACAAACATACTACATCACAGAAAGTGCTGGGAATATTTCATCTTGTTTTATTTCAGACCTTAATAAACACATGGCTCAAACTTACAAAACATTGATGAGTCAAACAAGTTCTGTAGCTTTACAAAAGGAATATGCTACAATATGATAGCTTACAGCATCCTATTTTTGTGAAATCATACTCGAAATAAAAAAATACTGCAGGACTTGGGACTTTCAGACCACTGTGGACATCTATACTTTATTTTTTATGAAATAAAGATATTTTATGATATTTACAATATTTCAGTTAAACTACACTTGAACAATAACTTTTATCTTACTTCTTAACAGTTGGACCAAAAAAAAAAGTGTTCAATGAGTCTACAGATTACATCTAGCCTACAGTAATTTTATACAACAGACATTTTATAAAAATATATTAGTAAAACCTAAATCAATGTATTCGGTATTGGACATCAATTTAACATTGACATTAGATGCTGAATTTACATTGAATTTTGGTCACCCGACATCGCAACCGAAATTTAACCAAATATCAACGCCTTATGACGTAGTGTGCCTGCTGGGAATAATCTGTTATGTCTCATTTAACAGGCGCTTTTATCCAAAGCAACAAGTAGGAGAGCATTTAACACACACTCGGCACAATCCGGCGCGACGTGACGAGGTCCATACGGGTTCTTTTGTCTTACACGTCTTACTGCGTTACAGTAGGTTTAATCATAACAAGGAAACTTTACGTGTGATTCATGTCATCGCGACATACTGTAACACAATATACTTACAGTGTGTTTGAAAAAAATGATGTAATTGTCCTCTACTTTTTTTCTGGGGTGCATTAGACGGCCAAACAGCAAAGCGACTAAAAACGAACACGAAAATTCGCAAGAGCAACAAGATATTTGAAGCTTATGGCAGACGCACCCAATAGATGATTCGCGCTGTGATTGGCTGAATGTTAGTTCACTCAAGTTTAAGTAACAAATCAGAGAACACGGGCAGAAAAAGTGGCGCTGGGTCAAAGAAAATGCGGGGGACAGATTCACCTGTTTCTAAAACTGCGGGGGACGTGTCCCCCCCGGTTACTACGCCCCTGTAATTACTAGATGGCAACCCGTGGCGTTCTACCCGGAGCTGTTCACGTCCACAGCCTCGGATTATGCGTTTCTAGGTCAACTCTATCAGCGCTGAAATTAACTGCAGCAGTCAGCTGGTACAACTAGAGCTCTGGAAGTTGTTCACGTTCAAAATTATTGTAATGTTATGTTCTTTTGAGACATGAGGTAATTTAATGACGTCTCTCGCGACGCTGTGCAGACACTGCTGAGTGCGTTTATGTGTTTTGAAGGAGGCATGGCTTTGGAATGAAGGGAGGGTGGGATCTCATGCTTTCAAAGCTAGCTTGCTATTGCTCGCCTCTGCGAAATTGCCTACCCTACCTTTAATGCGTAACGGCTGTGTTGTGAATAGTTGCCCACAGTGGTGAGGGGATGATCACTTACCCAGTTCATCAGTGAGAAGGTTCTTTCCCTGAATTGAGTTTCTGCACTGTGAGATCTGCCTGCTGCTGTTGCCCAGGATGAACTTGACCTTCCACTGGATGGGGTGATCCGAGTCCCTCGCCTCCAGGAGGGTCCGGTCCCGGATGGTTCGCTCCTCCTGTACACATCACATGTCACACACAGAACATCATTCCTTTTCCAATACATGGTTCATCCCCTCTCAGAAGTTGAGATGAGCAAGGGCCTATTGCTGGTCAAGCTAGTTAAAAGCCCCCCTGTAGTGAAAATCAAGTTTTAAAAGTTGTTTATTTATTTATGTGGGTTTTTTAATATAATTTCAGACAAACCATGTGCAAATTCACCATTTTGCTAAATATTTTCTCCTTACAACTGCAGTGTACCAAAGATGGTCTCTAAAATGTGGTTTCCTATTATCACAAACCAATCCAATATATATATATACAGTATATACACACACACACACACAGCGTGCAGAATTATTAGGCACGTTGATTTTCTGATATATTTTTTCCAGGCACATTTTAACAATTAAAAACCACATTAATATTAATAACTACTATTCATTTTGTATTTAATTATTTATAACTTAGTGATATATAATTGTTCATGAAGGCTGGAAATGAAAAACGCCTTATATTCAGGTGTGCATAATTATTAGGCATGTTTTCCTTTACAGATCAAATAAGCCAAAAAAGAGATTTAACGCAGACTGAAAAGTCAAAAATGATTAAATGCCCATGAGAAGGATGCAATACTAATGCAATACTAGAAATTGCCATTAAGACATGACCATTGGACAGTGAAATGCTCATTGGGTCAGCAGGGTGCAGACAAATACAGGTGGAGAAGAAAAGACACATGCTAACTGCAAAAGAATTAAGGTAAATAATTAAGAATTAAGGTGAAGAATTAAGTGTGAAACCCTTTAGTCTCCAGCACCACCAGTCTCCAGAAATGCAAGGTGTCAGGATCTCAGAGACTTGGGTAAAGAACCCTAAAAAATTACCCTGGCTTAATAAGAATCACAAAGTGAAGTGTAGTAAAATACATGAAGAATACATTTTTTTATAGGCTTTATAGACAGACAGATTGAGAGTGACTCTTGAAGGACCAGCACGACCACATCCTGTTTGAAGAATTCATCTTCCAGAATCTGCCAGTAAGTTTTAGGAGTTTTTTAGTCCATCTCCTTACCTGAAGTCCGTTTTGCAGAGTCTGAGATGGACTAAAAAATATATTTATTTGACAGCACAGGTTTTTGATCACAAAAAAAGTAAATAAAAAAAAAATCGACTTTTGCTATCGGACATAGCCTACTATCAATCGTGGTTCCTCCCTAGTGGGGACACAGCAACACAGCAGCAGCATCATCAACAACCCCACGAACGTTAACGTTAACGTTACATACCTGTTTGAGGGTGCTGGTGAGAAAGTAGATGAGCGACAACCCGAACACGACACCCAGGACCCAACGCTTGCGCAAAAGCCGGCGGAACACCATGGAGGCGTTCTTCTGGATGTGCACCAGGTCCAGGTAGATGTGATGGAGCTAAATAAACAGCACTAGTGATCTCAGACAGAGAGATCCAGCTGATTCATCTAACACAGCATCTCCGGCATCAAACACACTCACTGTCACTCTCAGCGATCGCGTGAAGAATATTATATGACAAACAAAGGCCGCCGGTAGAGATCGATTGCCGTCGTTAGTTGGACAAACAGTGATTTTGTATAGACATTTAACCCATTTTATGCATGAAATGTTCTGGATGGAGACTTATACATTGATCTCATTATGAGAGATGTAACTATTAGCTGCAAAATCACAAACAAAACCAGATTGCTGTCAACCCGATTGAAACCTGCGCGGCTTTAATCTAATAATCGAATCTAATATGCACGATCACAGGATTGTGATGAGATTATTTGTTTAGATCGTAAATTGTTTAAATACTTAGAGTTGCAGAAATTAGGCTGTACAACAACAGCTCTCTCCGTGCGGAAATGCGGGGGAACCCGGCGTCGTGATTGGCTGCCCACCGTGTGTACTTCCGGAAACAAATCGGTTCACATCCGCTCTGCAGTCTACATCACTGACTGATGTTTTCACATTTTTAGGGTTTATGTTTAAAAAGAAAAACACGCAAAACAGCGGTTAAAGATTAATTTGTGCGTTTCTGTTGCAAGCTATGATGAAGGTAAGATAATTCTGCTCGTTTCTAAGACACTAGATGGGCGTTTAAACCGAAAAAAGCAGTATTCATCAGACAGGCTAATGTTCATCCATGGCTTCTTCCAAAGTGTAGAAATATTAGGTCGGCCTAAAATACTATAGTTACTATAGATATTACTACACAACTGTCATAAAAAAATAACAACATAGAAAATGTAATCTATCTATCTATCTATCTATCTATCTATCTATCTATCTATCTATCTATCTTATCTATCTATCTATCTATCTATCTATCTATCTATCTTTTACAATAAATGAGATATATCTATCTACATACATCTGGAATACATACACACATTCATGTAATGAAATTCATTAAATGGTTTATCTTTCCTTCACCCAATAATGAAATTTCTGTCATCGTTTACTCACCCTTGTATTTTACAAAATGCATATGACTTTTTGTTCTGTGGAACATAATAGGAGTTATTCATAGTTGTATGTTTAGGCTGCATTTCATAAAATAAAAGTGAAAGGTGACTTTTGCTGTCAAGCATGATTTTCAGCGAATAATGAAATTTCAGCCTGTTCCTCGCTTAAAGATACATCGCTTCAGAAGACTAGCAATATAGTGCAAAACCTGCTACTATTTTTTCTTAAAATGTCATTCATGGAGGAAGGTTTTTTTAAAATATATGTTGTTTTATTTTTTTATGGAAGAAAGCGGCTCATTATTAGCTGTTAAACTTCTTGTCAGAGATGTTTCCACAGTGTGTTCCACAGAAGAAATGAAGTCCTCTCTGAACTGTCTCTTATATACAGTTGTAATCAAAATTATTCAAACCCCATTGCAAATCAGGTTTATTAGCAAAATTTACATACTTTCAGCTGTTTGCAATAAACAAATCAAACAAAAGTAATTGAAATCGCTCAACACAACTAATGTTTCATGTAGGTTTGCCCAAATTCAACTGAAAATGCAACTTTTAATGACTTCTGCAGTCTCAAAATTATTCAACCTCTTCATGGCAAGCACCTTTGGTACTTTTTGCAAACCTGATTTGCAATGAGGGTTGAATAATTTCAATTACAACTGTATATCACAATTTCATCATCTAAACATTTCCTATTCTATAGTGTGTATACTGTTCATGCTCTTATGCGTCACAATATCATGTAATGTTCTGAATTATTCTAAACAATGTCATTTTGCACAATTTTATTTTAATTGTTTTATGTAAATAGTAAGTACATTTTTCTTAAATCGTAACTTTGTGTTTCTTCTACCCTAGTTTTGGAGCTCCTGGTGATAAAGCGGGTGCCATGCAGAGACGCCACAGCAGCAACACCGAGGGCATGCCACCAGAAAGGTTGGGTTTTACTCATATACTCTAAACATCTTTACAGTTTTAAGTCTAATTTTAAAACATAATTTTATCTGGATACCAGCATTTGTGTTTGATGTTGGTTGCCCCTCCAGGCTTTCTAGCCTGAACCATCCGTAGTCAGCCAGCTTTACCTGTTAAGTCACTGTAAGTTGACAAGTAAGTTCAGGTATAGTTACTGAATTAAATCACTGGGCATTCATTTGACAACAATTGTGAACTGCATTAGTAAACGGCACGCTATAAAGCACATTTCTAAGGCCTCTAAATTAACATGATCAAAATTTGCTGATAAACCTGTTGTACACTATCTACTACATCCCTTCAGTCATCTGATTGATAGTCTATACTGTTTTAGCAAGGAAATGTCTGTTTAGTAGTATAATTGTAAATATGTCCACCTTGAGGTCTTGGTTCACGTGTCTTTTTGCTGTGAATTTAGAAATAGCTTCAATGTTGTTAGTAATATTTGAAGATGAACACATGATGGACTGAAGCAACTTAGGGTTACTTGATTATCCATACCTTGTTTTTTTTCTAGAAATTATTTTTTTCTAAGAATTTAAATATGAGCTTACTAAGAAATATTACTGGCAGATATAGAGTGACAACTGTTATTTATGTATATTTTATGTAAGAAGTCTGCTATACTGTTATAAAATTCTTCTTTATTTTCATGAGAAGCTATCATTTACATTTACATTTACATTTAGTCATTTAGCAGACGCTTTTATCCAAAGCGACTTACAACTGAGGACTAAACCAAGCGAGTCATCGTGAAGAGGCAAAAGCAACGCAAGAAGTGCTCAAAATACAAAGTTCAGACATAGCTCGGAGTAGCATAAGCCAGGCAAGCGAGGATTTAGAGGAAAGGATTTTTTTTTTTTTTTTTTTTTAAGTTAAGTGCTCCCGGAAGAGATGAGTTTTCAGTTGTCTTTTGAATGTTGTCAGGGATTCTGCATTCCGGATGAGGGTGGGGAGATCATTCCACCAGCATGGAACCGTGAATGAGAATGTTCTGGAGAGTGATTTTGTGCCCCGCTGTGATGGTATCACGAGCCGTCGCTCATTGACCGATCGTAGGCTTCTGGTAGGGATGTAGACTTGTAGTAGTGAGTGGAAGTAGGAGGGAGCTGAACCTGTGGTCAATCTGTAAGCAAGCGTCAAAGCCTTGAACTTGATGCGAGCAGCGAGTGGTAGCCAGTGCAGAGAGATGAGCAGAGGAGTGACGTGGGCCCTTTTGGGCTCGTTGAACACCAGACGAGCTGCAGCATTCTGGATCATTTGTAGAGGTTTAGTTGCACATGATGGAAGTCCAGCCAGAAGAGCATTGCAGTAATCGAGCCTAGAAATGACCAGGGCCTGGACGAGAAGTTGTGTTGCATGCTCAGTTAGGAAAGGCCTGATCTTCCTGATGTTGTGCATAGCAAACCTGCATGATCGAGCTGTCTTTGTAATGTGGTCTGTGAAGGTCAGCTGATCATCAAAGATTACACCAAGATTTTTGACCGACCTTGATGGGGTGATTGAGGATGAATCTACCTGGATAGTGAGGTCGTGCTGTAGAGACGGATTGGCAGGGAGGACGAGAAGCTCAGTCTTTGCCAGGTTGAGCTGCAGGTGATGTTCCTTCATCCATGCCGAGATGTCCGCCAGACAGCTTGAGATCCGTACAGCTACTGTGGGATCATCTGGTTGAAATGAGAGGTAGAGCTGGGTGTCATCAGCATAGCAATGGTAAGAGAAACCATGTGCCTGTATGATAGGTCCCAGTGATGTGGTGTAAATGGAGAAGAGGAGCGGTCCGAGAACTGAACCCTGAGGAACGCCTGTGGTCAGTTGATGTGCTTTGGATACCTCACCTCTCCATGTGACCTTGAAAGACCTACCTGTGAGATAGGACTCAAACCAGTTGAGGGAGGTTCCAGTGATGCCCAGTGATGAGAGGGCGGACAAGAGGATCTGATGATTCACAGTGTCGAAGGCAGCAGACAGGTCCAGTAGAATGAGGACTGATGATTTGGAAGCAGCTTTTGCGATCCGCAAGGCTTCCGTGACTGACAGCAATGCAGTCTCAGTTGAATGTCCTTTCTTGAAGCCAGATTGGTTGACATCCAGCTGGTTGTTCAGAGACAGGAAGGATGATACTTGGTTAAAAGCAACTCGTTCAAGTGTTTTTGCAATGAATGGTAGGAGAGAGACAGGTCTGTAGTTCTCTAGAAGTGATGTGTTTAATGTTGATTTTTTAAGCAGAGGGGTTACCCGAGCCTGCTTAAATGCTGTAGGGAAAATGCCAGTGTGGAGGGATGAGTTGATAATGTGTGTGAGAGCTGGTAGAAGTGTGGGAGAGATGGCTTGTAGAAGGTGTGAGGGGATGGGGTCTAGAGGGCAGGTGGTAGGATGACTGGAGAGGAGAAGTTTAGATACTTCTTCATCGGTTAGTGGAGTGAAGGAGGAGAGAAGGTTATTGGCTGTGGGAGAGGTTAGTCTGGGTTCCTGTGCTGAGAACTGACTGCTGATAGTTGTAGTTTTGTTAGTGAAGAAGTTAGCAAAGTCATCAGCAGTTAAAGAGGAGGTGGGTGGTGGTGGAGGTGGACAGAGGAGAGAATTGAATGTCTTGAACAGTGAACGTGTGTTAGAGGCGCTGTTGATCTTGTTGTGGAAATATGAAGATTTTGCGGCGTGAACGTCAACAGAGAAGGCAGAGAGCAGAGATTGATACCTAGTGAGGTCAGATGTGTCTTTTGATTTGCGCCATTTCCTCTCCGCTGCCCTGAGCTTCACAGTAAGATGAAATTCTATCAGAATTTCATCTTACTGTTTGGCCCTATAAATATCAGCAACCGTACCAAATTGTATATTTTTGCTCCGATTGGGCCTCTGAATAAACTTTTATTTTATTTTTATTTTTTATGTATATTCTCATATATCATACTACATAAGCCATAAAAGCCAGATGTATCAAATATGTATAAAATATTTTGTCTAAAGGTTTCAATGAACTGTTCCACTTAATTTTATTATTTATTATTTCATATGTCAAGCTTTACAGAGTTAACATAAACTAACAATAAACAACACTTTTACAGCATTTATTATTCTCAGTTAATGTAAATTTAAACAATAATACACACTTAAAATTGTTGTATAAAACGTTGTATCTGTTAACAACATCAGTTAATTAATTCACTGTAACACGAACAAATAAACAATTTTAATTCTATTACCAAAAATTAATAAATGCTGTAGAATACATTGCTCATTGTTAGTTTATATTAGCTAATGCTTTATTTAACATATATATATATATATATATATATATATATATACATTTTTCCATGTAATCACACTGAATTTTTTATGTAGTTGTATTGAAGCCCATTAGCTCAATGTTCGAAAAAACAAACAAACAAACAAACAAAAAACTCTGCTACTGATTCAGTGGAACATGTGCATTAGGCCTTGCAGTGCAAATGCAGACTGCTGTCTTGTCTCATTGCAGGAACAGGAGTCAAACTCTCGGTTCAGAGAGTAGTCTTGATGAAGGAGGAGTGTTTGACTGTCTGAAGCCAGACTCTCCTACATCGCCCCAGCAGCTTTTCTCTGGTCTGGTGGGCGTCTCTGCGGGGAACGTGTCCTCAGCTCCCTTCCAGTCTGCGGGAATGGTTCTGGGTTCTCCACCGGACGTCTTCATTCAGATGGTGTCCTCTTCAAGGGACGAAAGCTCTCACCGGACAGAGAGCCCACCTTATCTTCCTCGCCCTCCTCCGCACCATCATCATCATCACCACCATCTTCATCATCACTCCGGCCAGCACCGCTCTTCTCTCCTGCATGCGGCCACCTCTGCTGAGAGGCACGGGAGCAGAGATGATGGAGGTGAGAGATGTGTTTAGTTTACAACACCAAGGACCACATGATCCATTGAACCAAACTGAATCAACACTGAACTGATTTCAACTGAATGATGACTGTTTACTATTGTGTTTTTAGAGCTGCTTTACAGCAGAATTGAAATCTTTTTGCAACACTGAATCATTTGTTTCCTATTTATCACTGTAAAGCTGCTTTGATACAATCTCTATAGAAATAAAGGTGACTTGTCATGAACAATTTTAGTGTAATGATACATACACTACCGTTTTATTATTAGAATTTAAAATAACTGTTTGTAAACTTTCAGCATCATTACTCCAGTTTTCAGCATAACATGATCCTTTAGAAATCATTCTAATATGCTGATTTTGCTGCTCAAGAAGCATTTCTTATTATTATCAAAGTTGAAAACAGTTGTGCTGCTTAATATTTTTGTGAAAACCATGATACCGGTACTTTTTTTCTTGTTCAGCTGAACACAAAGGAAGGTATTTTAAAGAATGTTGGTAACCAAACAGATCTTGGGCCCCATTGACTACCATAGCAGGGGGAAAAAATACTATGGTAGTCAATGGGTTACAAACATTCTCCCAAATATCTACCTTTGTGTACAGCAGAACAAAGACATTCATACAGGTTTGAAACAACTTGAGGGGGAGTAAATTATGACAGAATTGTCATTTTTAGGTGAACTCTCCGTTCAAAACTTCTCACATATCTACCTGTTCGCAGGTGACGATGCCTCTACACCTTCTCCTGCTCTCTCTGAGCTCAAGGCTGTGGTCACATGGCTTCAGAGAGGATTCCCTTTTATCCTCATACTCCTTGCTAAAGTCTGCTTTCAGCACAAGCTTGGTAGGTTCAATATATGAGCTGCCTTTGCTGTTGAATGCATGAGTCAAAATCACAGCTGTTATCACTGAGATTGTGATATGCTATTTAGAGCAACTGATCACTGATGTTTTGTTGGACCAGAGATAATTAGTATATAATGTGAAATGTAATAATTACTGTATTCATATTCAGAAGATATGTAAAATGCAAGTTGCTGAAACATGATTCTCTTTGTATTTCTCAGGAATTGCTGTTTGCATTGGAATGATCAGCACATTTGCCTTTGCTAACTCAACGCTGAAGCATCAGGTGGCATTGCGGGTGAGATATGTTTGATTCATCGTTTTATACTCTAGTTAAATTACTGGCTGGTCTGGTTTCTGCATTTGCTCATATACACTAGGAGACATTTGCATTTGCCCTCAAGCAAGACATATACAATGCCGTTTAAAAGTTTGGGGTCAGTATGATTTTTTTAATGTTTTTTTGTGTGATGTCAAAGCTGAATGTTCAGCATCATTACTCCAGTCTTCAGTGTCACACGATACTACAAAAACATTATAATATGCTGATTTGCTGCTCAAGAAACATTTCTTATTATTAACAATGTTGAAAACAGTTGTGCTGCTTAATATTTTTGTGGAATTCTTTGATGAATGGAAAGTTCATTAGAAGCATGTAACATTGTAAATGTCTTTACTGTCACTTTTGATATATTTAATGTATCTTTGCAGAATAAAAGTATTAAATTCTATTAAAAAAAAATCAACTGTCCCCAAACTTTTGAACAGTATAGTGTATACATAGTCACTACAGTGTTAAGTCACTGTATTAAGTCACTACAGTGGGGTTTTCCCGCAAGTCGCATTGGATAAGTTTCTAATAAATAACTGCTTTCATAAAGGTCCTGTGTGTGATATTCTTTTTTTGTTACATTTTTCTTATTATATCCAGTAATGTGCAACTAGCTCCCTTGATGAGTGTAAATACAATGAACTTGTGCTTTCAACGTTTATTTTTTATTTTTTTAAATTAGTTCCTAGCCAGAATGACACTGCTGTATTAATTCAACAATGAACAGTTGTTCTGCTTAGTACATGCTGTACGTGTCATTGTGATGGGATGTATTTTCAGGAGGAGAGATCTGTGTTTACCACTCTCTGGATTATGATCTTTCTCGCTGGCAACATTGTGTATGTGTACTACACCTTCAGTGTTGAGGAACTTCACAACAGGTACAGTCCCATTCATTAGTTTCAGAGTCACTATTGTAACTGATTATGTGTATCAAACATTCATCTATTTTTATGTTATCCTGCATGTTCCAAGAATGTTATGTTTTTTGCTTTATACGTTTGAAAAATTTCATTTACTCCATGTTGTCATTTTGCAGCGTGATCTCTCATTTTATGTTTGTGTATATCAGCATTTGTGAGTATTTAGCTTTCCATCATTTTTCATTATTCACATTTGAACCAGCTTTTAAATTAAATCATTTACTGTTTTCATTTTTAGTAGTTTGTTTGTTATTATTTCTTATTTACTACCATTCAAAAGTCTGGGGTCGCTTAGACTTAATTTGTTTGATAAAAAATACAGTAAAAAGAGTAATATTGTGAAATATTATTACAATATAAAATAACTGTTTTGTATTTTAAAATAGTTTAGAACATTACTTTAATATTCTAATAGGATGATTTGCTGCTCAAGAAACATTTCTTATTATTATCAGTGTTGAAAACATGTTGTTCTGCTTAATATTTTTTGTGGAAACCTGATGCACTTTTTTCAGGATGCTGTGACGAGTAGAAAGTTTAAAAGAGCAGCGTTTATTTGAAATATAAATCTGTTTTAACATTATCAATTTATTTATTTTTGATTAATTTAATGCTTTCTTGCTGAATAAATGTATTAATTTCCTACTGACCCCAAATTTTTGAATGGTAGTATATCCTAAATTAATATTCAAAATGTATATTATAAAATCACATTATTTGTAGTTAAATGATATTATTATAAATTACAATATTAAGAAACATTTAAAAAAATATTTTTTTTCTCCCCAGCCTTATTTTTGCTAAGCCAAACATCAATAGTTTTGATTTCTTTGACCTGATCTGGGCTGTTGGAATAACAGATTTTGTGCTGAAATATTTCACCATCGAGCTCAAATGCCTCATACTGTTCCTCCCTAAAATGATCCTCGCATTCAAGTCCAGGGTAAGATGACAATTTACCATGTTTCACTTTACTCTTCTTCAATGTACTGTACCAAGTCGAATACTACAGTCCTACAATATAAATGTCATTTGAATATTGGTCAACCGATATGTCAACTGATGCCCATACTGGTATTTATTGAGCAGAATGGCATATAATGTATATATACTATATTAATATTTCCACAATACTCTGGTAAAATGCACACTGTAAACCAGAACTATGAAATTAACCAAATGAAATGAGTTTATTGCACTCAAATATTACTGAAAGTTCATTGCACTTAATTGAAAAAGGTCAAGTGAACTCAATAACTGATTTTAATAAGCTGAACTTAAACTGAATGAGTACAGCAGAGTTCTAGTTCCAAGCATGCTGTGCATCACACTGCTTAGGGTGAGTAAATATTGAAATTAAGTGTTATTTTGTGTGTTTTTGCACAAGATGAATATAGGGAGAGATGTGTTAGTGTTGTGAAGGGGTTTCTGTTATGTTGCAGTGTTGCAGGGGTTACCATTATGGTGAAGAGTAGACCCTGTAGTTAGGTGAAGGATGGACTGCAAAAATATAGCTGCATCTGAAATGGTATACTATCTGAGTAGGTACTAGATTTGAATTAAAAATTACTTCGCAACCGTTAAAAAAAGTTCTATATATAAAATGTGTGTTGAATGAATTAAATTTGGATGTACTACATCCTCCATGTTTCTACTGTCATGTGACCTACCAGTGTCAGTTGCGTCGCTTCACTTCCATTCATAAATCCTCTCCCATGGCCTCATGGGATAGTAAAGTGCGTACTTCAGAATATCGGCAGAAGTAATAGATCATCAGGGGACTTTTTGCCTACTGTTTTGTTGAATACTACTTTTTTGGCATACTATTTTTCGCATACTATATAGTAGGGAAGTATTTGAAATTGTTTGACTTTAGCTTAGTCAAAATTAAATTAAATTGCAATTAACATGTTTGGGTAGTACAAAATCAAAATTTTAGAATCTACTTAATCTCAGAGTTTGTTCAATTAAAAAAAATAGCTCTGCCAACTTATTAGGTTTTACAGTGCTAAAATTATTTGTTGACTATGTACATGTACAAACTACTGCAAAAAGCAAACCTTTTTTAATGACTGTTTGATTCTTCTACATGTTTGCAATGCATTCTTTTTTGTCTTCTGGACTTTAAATCAAGCCTCTGACAAATAAAACATCCTAGAAAACGCAGTTTATATTGGATCTCTGAAGTATTCATGTTTTAGAGTTTTAGCATGATGTAGAGCTGCACGATTCTGGATAAATGGAGAATCACAATTTTTTTTCTTTCAAATAGAGATCACGATTTCCCACGATTCTGAACAGACAAGAGACAACTAAACAAAATAACATGTAATTTACTAGAAGTCCTGACACAATGTTAATTGATGCAGTCTATCTAAAATGTTTAATTAATTAGAAAAATAAAATTATACAACCGTTATTTAGAAGCGGCAAGTTACTTTCAAAAGGATTTGCTCTATTGTGTTCACTTCCATAGACATCAGTGTTTATATCCAAGATATAAACTTTTATCCCAGTACTTGTTCCCGTGTGATTTTGTCAAAGGTTTAATAGACATAGACAAATCGTTGTCATTTATGAATGAGATCGCATGGGTGCTTGAATCGAGATTTTAACAGTTAACCGTGCAGCTCTAGCATGATCAGATTATGGTCAGGGAGGATATCCCCGGCAGCTCCATTCAGTTCCAAAGTACCAGTTCAAACTGGGTGCAACTGGCAAGTTAAGGTGAAAAAAAAACAAAATAGTGTGCCGTGCCACCCTGCCTGTGTGGTTGGCTGCTATGAAGGCAGTGTGTGAGCTCATTGGCCCACCGGGGCTGGGATGAGGTCATCTCTCTGAGGAACACACATGTACACAGACACACGCACATACGCTCTTACACAATCACCCATTCATTGGAGTGACAGTATGAGTCTATTACAGCAAGAACCGCTCTGTAAACACATCACACTCTCTATAACATAGAATTATCAAACATGTGCAACCTGCTCCAAACCATTTCTTAGACTCAAACACACACTTTGCATCCACATCTGCAAAGATAATCTGATTTGCACAGTTTCTGTTCCTCTTAAGCTCTGTTCCAGGAACTTACCGTTGTTCCTGCCCATATTACAGCAATTAACTTCAACTCTCAGTCATCTCCATACCCACCCCCTGAAAACGAACACACTCTTTCCACCTCTTGTATCAAGCCCAGGTGGCACACTTTCAGGAGATGATGTCATGGTCAATGTGTCAGGCTTTCCACTGACTTTCCATGCCCAGCATCACCACAGCTACAAAGACACAACACAACACATACACATGCATCCATACATGTCAGTATAACCTCTCAGATAATTGCTTCAGCAAGCCTGTGCATGTCAGTATGAACTCACACTGTCCATAACACTTCAGTGCACACATATATGAGGACTGAGGAATCAATAATTCTGTCACAAAACCTAGTGAGTGGCCTTGTTGTCTACTACCAATATAGACACATAGAAAATGGAAGTTGATTTTATTTCAAATAACTATTGGCATACTATTTTAATAATTTGATTCTCCTAATTGATATGTAAGCATAATTTTTCATACACTACCAAAAGCGACAGTAAAGACATTTATAATGTTAATGCTTCTTTTAAACTTTCTATTCAGAAGGATTCCTGACAAAAATGCATCACGGTTTCAGGAAAAATATAAACCAGCACAAATGATTTCAACATTGATAATAATAGGAAATTTTTCTTGAGCAGCAAATCAGCATATTAGACTGAAGGATCATGTGACACTGAAGACTGTATTCAAATACAAAAGTTATTTTGAATTGTAATAACATTTGACAATATTACTGATTTTACAGTATTTTTGATTCAATACATGGTGAGCAAAAGATACTACTTTTATAAACATTAAAAAAGGCAGAAGACGACACACACACACACACACACACACACACACACACACACACACACACACACACACACACACACAAGAGGGATGTAAAGACAGTAATCGACAACAGACTACTGAGGGGACATTTACACAACAGTGATGTACTAAAAACGTAAACATTCTTCCTTTGTGTTTTTCGTGTCAACGTTGTCAAAACAATCAGCGAAAACGACTAAAAACGCTGTATTCTGCTGCCTGGCCAGTAGTTGGCGTTGTCACTTTGTAAAGAAACACCACGCACCTATAGACTGAACCCTTAATACACATGTGCATGACTTCACCGCTTTCAGAGATTCGTGGTTTTGTTGTTTACACGGTGACGATAACGGTATCGTTTTCAAAAATGAAATGCACTTTGAATCCCGGTCTTAAAAGTTTGCGATTTCTGGCCCCTAAAACATCGCTGTCGGGTAAATAAATGACCAAAACGCATAATTGTGTTTCTATGTTTAGTTGAAAACAGTGTTGTATAAACGCCCCCTGAAACATGGGTATATATACACAAGATAACAAGGGGCTAACAAGGGACAGGTGAGAGTAATTAATCAGTATGGGAACAAACAAGGGTAACTATGGTAACAAACAGGGTGACTAAGGGAACAAAGGCAAACAGGAACTAAACACAGGTAGTGAAACTAGTGAAACAATAGGAACAGAAAATACATATCAAAATAAAAGTCCTTAAACAAAACAGGTGAAACAAGACAGAAATTGTAACAATAATATGTTATGTGGTTAGTTAACATCATTTATACACAACAAGACACAAGTTAGGCAGCAATAGACCTTATTCACAGCAGCGCCATCTTTGATTTTTAATGGGAATGAAAGCGAGGCTGTGAGGGACAGACATGCATCTCTTCAATGGGCTGTACTGTTATTTAATGTTTTTGGATTGTTCTGCTCATGAAACACTGGAAAAAATATCTTTCCAAGAAATTTTAGTTGACAAAAAACTCATAATCCTAGATTATGTCAAAATTGTATATAATCTAGGAGTTTTATACAGCTTTTTACAGCGGATGCCATTGGAAACACGGCAAGTCTATCCCTCACAGCCTCAATTTCATACCCGTCATGGCGCTGCTCTGAATAAGGTCTATTAATATTACAAAATGATACAGTATATGGATAACATTTGACAGTTTTTTTTTATGTCAATTCAAAGTTGGTGTCATCTGAAATGGTCATTTATTCATTGTTATTTTTTAATGAAGGACAAGTGGTGCATTTTTTCTGTAGTTTATCCTTTTATGCAATCACAGAGAATGATGGGACATTTTTTTTTTTTTTTGCACAAGCTTGTTGCTTCCCTAACCAACTAATTAAGTATTATTTTCTGCCAAGATTGATCTGGTTTCTTCATCTACACAGTACACAAAATGCATACAACCTAATTAAACGGTCAACATTCACAGTTAACACTTGATTATGACCAATCAATTTGCTCATTCTAATATTTCTTTAATTGTCTCAGCATTTGTGTATTGAAATTAATGGGAATGGAGGTCAGATTCAAACCCGTGCCTGCCAAATTGAAAACAGATGCATAGAAAAAAGTTTTTTTTTAAAGAAATATGATGTTGCCCTTTGATAAATTAATCCATTTCCCACCCTGAGGACCTCCACCTGTGTTTGATAATTGTTTTCTTTATTGTTGTTTTGAAGTCACGGACACGGCTGTTAAAACTAAGAGGAAATGAGCCGCTCCCCCATGATGCAGTTGGACCAACTTTTCAGTAGTTGGATGAATTCCAGCTCCAGTTTGTCTAATCGCTTAAGTGTGAGCGAATACAGGGCTGCAGGGACTCTGGCTAAGATGAATTGCTTGCGTACGGAGGTTACAGATCTCCGTCAGTCAGCTAGCAAGCTCCCCAACAGGGTGATTAATCGCTGTCAGGTGGAGTCCAACAAGTCATTATGCATCCTGTGCTGTGACTAGTGTCAGGCAGTCACCACTTGATGTGGGTGATTATGACTTCAGACATTTATTTGGAATTTACTAGATGATTGTGGATCTTGGATTAGTAACTAAACTGAGATACCCAGACCTTTGTTAGTAATAATATTAGTAATAATAAATTCATTCTTTTGCAGGATGTCTCTTCTGCTCACCTAGTCTGCATTTATTTGATCAAAAATATAGTAAAAAACGTAATATTTTGAAACGAGTATTATGATTTAAAGTTTTAATGATTTAAAGTTTTATGACAGTTTTTCTATTTGAATATATTTTAAAATGTCATTTATTTCTGTGACGCAAAGCTGAATTTTCAGCATCATTAGGCTACTCCAGTCTTCAGTGTCACATGATCCTTCAGAAATCATTCTAATATGCGGATTTGCTGCTCAACAAGCATTTATTATTATCAAAGTTGAAAAGTTGTGCTGCTTAATATTCCGTGTAAACCGTGATTTTTGTTCAGGATTCTTTGATCAATAGAAACAGCATTATTTGAAATAGAAATCTTTTGTATAAAGCAAAAAACATTTCTTCTATAAAACCTGTACTGGTGACTCTTGTGCATTTTTCTAAAGAAAATATGATTGGTACTTGTTTTTAAGGGTTTCTGTGAGGTTGCTAGGGTGTTCTGGGTGGTTGCTAGGTGGTTAATGTGATCTGTAGATGACTTATACTTTCATCAGTGCAAGTTAATTGGATTTTGGGGGTTTTATCTTTACTAGGTGAAAGAATTATGCTATTTTAAAGGTTCCTAATTTTGTTTTGGAGGTCTGCTACAATAGTTTTGCATGCATCCAAGGTCAAAAATCACTTTAATTTTCTTATAATATACATTGCATCATCACCTCATTTCTCAGTGAGTCTGAAAACGGTTTGTTCAAAGATTCAGTCTCTAAGCCCCTCCTTTCCGTGAGCTACTCTGCTCTGATTGGTCAAACAGCCCAGTCTGTTGTGATTGGTAACTGCTTACAGTGTGTGTCGGAAACTAAATGGCCATTATTATAATATCTGAATTTCTGAGCTCTTGAGGCTTCCTCAGCACTTGATACACAGTGATATGAAGGATGGCATTAGTTTTTCCATTCAATTCCAGCACGAGTCCTCATCTTTTGGAAGTGCATGCAAAGCGTATTTGCAGAAAAAAGCAGAAATGTCGACAACACGAACCAAACTCTTCCGGTCTCAGCTTACAATTGGCGTTTGTTGAGGGAGTCAAGTAGGAGACAAGAACTTTATTTATCGTGCACTTTGATCTTTAAAACTTTGCAGACCTTTTACATTCACAAACAGCTATATTACAAACTGCATGAAAGGTAATATTTGAAAAAGCATAAAATGGGTTAACTATATACTTATAGATGTTGATTTAATTTGATAATTTACGTACATTATTGTTTATATTACCAACTTAATTTCAGTTACAAAAGTAGCTATGAATATCATAACACAATAAATATTCTGCCTGAATAGTTTTTTAATAATTGTGTCTTGTCCCTGTGTTGGATTATACAGCTTTTTACCGTCTACCATCACAGTAGATGTTGGTGTAATCACCATTTCAAGTTTTATTTTTGTTGGTTCCTTCATGTTCAGTGTTTTCAGACTTGATTTGAGGCTTTTTGATCAAAAACCACTTCATATCAGCTACACATTCAGCCACACTCGACTCTGAGACGGCGAACGTATAATCTGACAGTTATAGGTCACTACGGTGTCTGCAGAGGCACTAAACCCAACTAAAAAAGCCTAGAATAGAAAATTATGAAATATAATGAATTTTATATAATGGATAATGGCTGTTTTTGTCTTGATAAGCAACAAAGCTGTCTATGCTTTAAGACAGAAGCTTTGTTGGGTATATTTGAAGCATTCGATCCTGTTGTTCAATATCAGTTTAGACGCAGAGGCTTCGTTGCATGACGTAGCTCGGCGTGAAAGTGTTGCCCTTTTACACTGGAGTTAGATGAGATTTACTGTTATCCCGCTACTTTGAAAATGTTATGATTAGGGATTGGGTTGGGTGAGCTTGTTATATTTTATGTGGGTAGCAGGTGTACTGCGTTTCTGCCAGTTTTGTTTGCTGCGCAGTAAATTGCCAGGAGAGCGCAGAGAGCTGGACTGTGGCCATTTTTCGGTAGAAGAACACCCCCCCCCTAAAATGTCACAGCATCTTTAAAGCTTGAGGGTAAGATGTTCACAGTTACTGAGCGAACAGATGAGATGAGACTGGGATCATGTTCAAATTCAGCTAGAGGAAGGATGTGCGGTGGTTTCAGTGTTGTCATCACATGCCGGTGCTTGAGTGTCGCTCAGTGTGTAAGAGTGTTGTTAAACAGTTGGCTGTCATAGCTGGAAGTCTTACAAGCATCATAGTGAAATGAGCCTGTTTGGGTTTATAAACATTTAGTGGATAATAATAATAATAATAATAATATTGTACACATTATTATTATTATTAATATTCTAGCTGTTTTATCTAATGAACAAAACATGTATTTATCCTGCAAGCCTCATGAATATGTATGTGTAAGTATATTGTTTCAGATGATTCTTTTTTAATTGTTTAAATCAAAATGTACTGCATAATAATAATAATTTTAAATGATTATTATTATGCTATATGTTTTATTCATTAGTATATTGTTTCATTTGACTAATTTGTAGCTACGATGAGCCTGTATGATTAAATAAACGTTCAGTGGAATTTATTATTGTTATTATTATGCTAGCTGCTGTATCTGATAAAAAATGAGTGGAAATTAAGAAATAATAATAATAATGATAATTTGTCTACTAAAGGTTTATTTAATCATACAAGCTCATCATAATTAACAATGTATTACAGTTTTTCTCAGTCGCTTTGTTGCATTTCTCACATCACTATTTACATTTGCACAACAGTTAATGCAGTTCTCAAAACAATTAGTACAAACAGCAAAACCTAGTTGATAACCTGCAAAAGCGTGTCACTTGCTCAAAATGGATAGCTCATTCCTCAAAAGCAAGTATTCATGTCCATGAAAGTGTCAGTGTCATCGAGATGAAAAGGCCTGACACCATAGTGAACAAGATAGTCAAATGGCTTTGTCATGTTTTCATTATGACAGTTTACTCTGTAAATGTTTTCCAATGCAAAAAAGTCAGATCTTGTTGACACTACCTGAAAATGCTCAAGACAGCACTATATGCACAGCCATTTGAAAACTACAGTAAAGTTGCACATTACTGTATTTAGTGAGGTACTAGACACTGCATATGTATGTTTCACATTTTTACTGCATGCTCTTTGCAATTCTAATTTGTTCACAGCATTGTGCAAAAGAAAAAGTACACCCTTATTTACAACAAACATAAACTCCCTTTGGGTAGAGCTGTGCACAACTGTAAACAATATTGCAGTATATATTGGAACTGAACATACAACATACATAGTACTAAATCATTCATGCACATCCCTTCTCATCAGGTCAATTTAGGATTAAAAAAATGATAAAGAATTGTACAATTTGCTTGACAGATTTTGACTACTAGATCAACATTTTTGTATGTGATGACTCAAGCAATGAAATGAGGACTATTAGTTTTATATGGAATGCCTATTCAGCATTCACAAGTATAGTTAATTTTGACTGACATGACTTAAGCAAATAATACTGTTATAAAACAGCAGAGAGTTGTATGAAAGCAATTGATGCATGTCCAAAAGCATTTGCAATTTGTTGGAAGGAATGAAAACTGCTACTATGATGTGCCCAAATGACTAAATGTGGAGGTTGAACTTGTGCAAATGAAATAGTGATGTGAGAAATGCACCAAATCGACTGAGAAAAACTGTATTATTGTTATAAATATTAATATTATGCTAGGTGTTTTCCATTTCCAATCCAATGAAAAACATATTTATCCCAATAGCTTCATAAATATGATGAAAATAAATAATTTTGTTAGTATGTACATTGTTTCATATGACTACTTTTTAATTATGATTAGCCTGTATGATGTGTTATTACTTTTCTGTATGTCTGTGTGTGTAATATCTATATATTATGGCCTATGTATGTATGTATATGTGTGTATATATAGAGAGACAGACAGACAGACAGAAAAAAGAGAGTGTTAGACAAACCCATTACATTTATGAGGCTTGTGGAATAAAATATATTGTTTCAGATTGATTTTTCAATTATTGAACCGATAGTCCTGGTCATTGATCAATACAGTGTTATTGGTTTGCTAAATTACACAGTCTAGCATCTCACACCAGACACCACAATGATTAGAGATCTGAAAAGTAGACGCACTAATATAAATCTTTTTTTTGATTTAAATCCTTTGAAACCTTTGTGGGCACGTCTGACATCTGACCTGCTCTTCCACTCCAGAAGAATTCGTTCATATCTGCACAGAGACTCTGAGTCTTTATCAAGGGTTTAGTTTGAGAGGTTTAAATGTAGATCTATATCTGTGTTTGACCTTTCAGGGGAAGTTTTATCTAATCATAGAGGAGCTGAGTCAACTTTTCAGGGCTTTGGTTCCCATCCAGCTGTGGTACAAGTACATCATGGGTGAAGATCCGTCCAGCAGCTACTTCCTGGGGGCTACGCTGATTATCATTTACAGTCTTTGTAAGGTAGTCTATCTGATTTTGCCTTTTCCATGTAACGTTAATGCTGATGTCATTCTCCTTTGTGTTTTTTTAATTTTATTTACTTGATTCTTTTGTTGCAGACAGTGTTATATTTTTCAAACCTTTTAAAAAAGACTAAAAGATCAATTTCATGTGGCGTTGCACTTCAGAGCCTTTCAAAATGTGTTTTTCAGAGCTCATTATTCAGGCGATCTTTTCTGTACGTGTGTGTGTGTGTGGCGTTAAATGTGCAATTTTGCTCTGTTTCAGTCATTTGATTTGTGTGGAAGAATATCCGGCATTCGAAAAGCATTCGCCATTCTCTGTAGCTCACAGGTGAGTGCCATACACCCGTCGGTGTATGAATGAGTGTGTGAATGGGTGAATGTGAGGCAAATGTAAAGCGCTTTGGTGGCCATTGGGTCTGTGAAAGCGCTATATAAATGCAGTCCATTTACCATTTACCATTTGTCCTCTCTCTAGGCATTTATTAAAGTGAACAATAAAGAAATATGTGTAACAATTGTATATGTATAACAATAAATAACAGTAGTTTGACTTGGAAATGTCACTGAACGATGCTCCAGAAATGTTTTGGCTTCTGGTACTTTGGGTGTCACTTTGTATGTGCATCATCGTTATAATAAATGGCATCTACTCTTTATGAAACATTAAAAAATATTTTTTAAAAACAGACATACAATTTCATATGAAGTCAGACCCTTATAGAAACGCCCACCTGGAGGGCAAAACAAGACTTTCCTCCATTGCCCGCCAGTTATTTTACCTGGTTTGTACTAAGCACTAATGTACTACAGTGATATTAAAAGACCAAATTCAACATGCACCTTATTGATGATGCAAACTATGTACAGGCAAGCAGATGCACCCAGAATATAAACACAATGCACAGTTTCTCGTTAAGCATTTCTCCAAAGAAAACCATTATAAAGAAGCCGCTTAACCATTTAGCACATTGCTTTCATAATCGAGGCTCATCTGCCCGCCTCTATATGCATCATTAATAAGGTGTATACTGAATTTTGATCTTTTAATATCACTGTTTTAGTACATTAAGGCACTTAGAGTGTTTTTCACCTTAAGCGTTTAAGAATGTCCCGCTGTTTTTAGTGGCCAAAGCCCAAACATTGATATCAAAAGGATATATTTCTTGAGCAGCAAATCAGCATATTAGAATGATTTCTAAAGGATCATGTGACACTAATGACTGGAGTAATGATGCTGAAAATTCTGAAATAATCATTTTAAAATATATTAAACAGGTCTTTTAAATAGTAATATTTCACAATATTACGTTTTTTTATTTATTTATATATATGCATGTGCATGTGTTTCACAGAGTTACGGCATGAGAGCCAGTACTCAGCAGTGCAGTGAGGCTGGGGATGTGTGTGCAATCTGCCAGGGTGAATTCAGAGAGCCAATCGCACTGCTCTGTCAGGTTTGACAATGACTCACTTATTCCACTAATATTACACATATTACAGGGTCTTTTGAGCATTTGTGCAATATGGTCAAAAATATGGTAATATGGTGCTTTGTATTGTTACAGTTACAATGTCTGTAGTATATGAACAATGTTCACTCATTCTCCGTGTTACCTGGACTGAGAAATTCACGTTTATTTGTCCGCTGAAGTCCACCGGATGACGCAAACATGTCATCCGGCAGACTTTTGACAGCTCCGGGGCTTTCATGAAAACGAAGGTTTCGTTCATCCCCTCCCCCTCCCCCTATGGGCGTTGAATTTTTGACAAACGGGAAGACAGCAGCCTTTTTTCTCCCTTTTCTAGTCAGGTAGCCCTGATAATATTTTTTTTTTTTTGCCTTTCTATTGTATAGGCAGCCAAGTTTTATTCAAAGCCCATTTTGCCAGCGGTGAAGTATCACTTTAAAAAACATTTGTGGGAACAGATCTGCACACTCTCAACTCTACGAGATGCTTTTAAAACAGTATTGAAGGAGTTCCTGTGTGGTAAATGTGTTGTCTTTCTGCAGCATGTGTTCTGTGAGGAGTGTTTATGCCTGTGGTTTGACCGCGAGAGAACGTGTCCGCTGTGCCGGTCAGCAGTGGTCGAAACTCTGCGTAACTGGAAGGATGGGACAACGTCAGCACACTTTCAGATCTACTGAACAGAGACCCAGCTGAATGACAAAGGTTTTCTGGTCCAGTTGAATCAGATGAAACATGTTCACCATGCATAAAACGTTGCTGTTCGTAATGTCATATGATGAAACATGGCCGTGTTCTGTAGGGAAGTGTGACAAAATGTTACATTGGTGAATGTACAATAGCATTACATTATGTCTGATAGCAGAGTTGAAAAAGTGTGTTTTGTCTTCTTATACATGCTTTTCAACAAGTAAAACTTGTTGACTTTTTAATATTATCATTATTAAGCATGATAATCAACTGTTTTGTAACACTTTTTTTTTGGTTTATCCAAGCTATTAAACTTAATCCAGAGTCAATTGTTTTTTTTGCAATGGTCTAAATTGTTTATTAAAATGAAAATTCACAAGACATAAAGCTTTAGAGCAAGTTAACCATGGGAAATTTAAGCGAGTTCACTGTGTTAAAATCATTATCGTCTCATTGGTTTATTTATTTAAAATCATGACAACAGTAATATGATAAAAAACAGTGATGTGAATTAATAATTACATTTATTAATAATACTGAATAAGTCATTTTTCAGCCCAGTTAATTTGCCTAAATGTCTAGAGCTATCTGTTTCATAATGACATTTAAGTTCTCTGTGTCAGGGTTATTATCCTTAAATAAATCATAAAACTATTTAAAACTTTGATGTTCATTGAAATAAAACTGAAATAAAATAAAACTGAAATATTAGGTGAAAAACTTAAACTAAATGAAAATTAGAAATCTTGCCTTGTCAATAAACTGAAATACATTGAAGTTGAAGCACTAAAGTTATTAACTGGAAACAAATATAAACTGAAATCTAAATAAATTAAACCTAAATAACGGAATAACAAAATATTTACTAAAATTAACATGAAAAGTATATAAATATATAAAAGTAAAAACTGATTCAAAATATTCATAAAACTTAAATAACACTGCTGTGTATATTTAAAGCCTTTTTATTTTCATAAATGACAAAACTCACAATATCAAAATAGCAGAGGTAAAAACATGTTTAAAACACATGGTAGTAACGTAAACTATAAAAGATTGTAGCTTATGTAAACATCAGTAGCATGCCCTTTGATTCACATTTCGCATGAAATCTCATTCATGTCACATTTCTAGATTAACACTGACACAAACAATCAAGCCAGAAGCCCTTTATAAAAAGTCCTAAAAAAAGATTTGTCTTCATCTGTAAACAACATCAAGTTCAAATACACTTCAAATCAGTCTACAGGATAAATATGCTTTCCATTGAGAAGAGTACAGTGTTAAGGACAATCAAAGTAATAAATATCTCATAAAAACCACAAAGAAACGAAATCACAGCTCAGATATTGAATGGCATAGTCACTTACAGTAGCTTATAACTATATGTTACAGTGCATTATGCAGAGGAGAGGTTTTGGTAGTAGTGTTTTTTTGGTAGCTCTCCTCTGAAGATTGACCGTGATTGATCATATTTTAATCATTTACAGCTTTTGCATATCCAAAGCACCCTCTCAACTTTAACCAGCACCAAGAAAAACTCAACTGCAAGGTCATCAAAGTTGAGGCAAGGCTCCTATTGCCATAGTGGTAGAAAAGATTTCCTCGCAAACGCCAGGGGACAATGAGATCAGCCTTTTATTTAGAAGGATTTCCCAGGAGACACCGCTGGGTTTGACTGCACTGACCTTAAGACTTCTAACCAAACAAACGCATACCAAATGACATCGGCTTGCCATGCTTCGGTAATCAAGAAACCTCCGGGATGAAGTATTGGTTGTTATGAATGTGATCAGCACGCTTGTAATGTACAGCACAGATGCGTCTGCTGTTTGCATGTTTCCATTACAACACTACTGCAAAGGTTGTGAGATATACATGGATGAGAAAACATTGACCCACTGTTTGCACGGCAAGTTTCTACAGAGTGCAGACGTGACCGGCACCTTCTCCTCTCCGATAAATCTGGAGCGGATCGTCCCAGGAGAATCTGAAGATTCATCTAATGGGGGGAAAATTGGGAATTAAGCTGATTTAGCATTATGTATCAATGCGCAGAAGTTGCAATCAATGCAAAAAGCTAATGAAATGACATGAATTCATTATAAATCTTTAATAATATTTGATATTTTGTTAAAGATTACTAACTACTTGTTGAATCTGACTTATGATGTAATACACCGAAATTGTGTATATTTTGCATTTAATTTATAAGTTGTGGGGTTCCAATACAAAACAATATATTTTTAATACAGCAAAGTTGCATTTTAATTAAAGCACCGGCAAAGTTTTAGACTTACTTTTTACTTCTAGCATCTTCCATTTACGTGTATTTAAAAAAAATAATTAATTGATTTTAGAAGGACTTAGAAATTTCTACTTTCCATAGTACTTTGCATACCTTCAAACTGTTGAAAACATTAAAAATAACAGCTTTATAAATACTTTGTTTTATTCATTTACATTGTTTCACTTCTGTTTAAAGCCGTTTTTAGTCACATTAGTCAGCAAACTGAATATAAAGTCTAAATTGTCAGTCTTAAAAGTTTAATTTCAAAAAGATTTTAGCCTATTATCTGTATTGCCTCCTCTTTATAAGCAATTTGCTAGCTTGCAAAGTGTACATTATAATTGCTATTAATACATGAATGGATATTACTCCAATATAACGTGTAACATGTAAACAAAGTATTTCCAAGAAAGCCACTACGCATGTCAATAAAGTCCTAACTGTCCTCTCGGTCATTCTTACCTGTTGCTGTAGACCAGCAGAGCCTCGTCTCACCTACAGGTGTCGCTTTTTGACTAAAAACACCAGAAGCGTTACTTGAATGACCGTGCACACTATTTGGAAGCTTTTGATGATGTTTTCCCCGCCGCTTCGTTGTCCACCGCCGGAGCTTTTGTCGTTTGCAGCCCATCTCTTCTCCAGCTGGTCTCCGATCCAGCGCAGTCGGTGCGCAAACGGCAGCGGAGCGCGCCCGCGACACACGGAGTCTCCGCGCGCGCCTAAAGTCTGCTCCTCCACCGGCAGACAGCACATCCTTCCGCGCGCGCGCTCGGTCTAGGCTTCTTTTCCCGCTGCGGTCTTTGATTTAGACGTGGAGAATGGTGTTTTGTTCGCCTGTCGATGGAACAGTGTGTGTTTGTTTCTGTCGGCGCTATGATTTATTAAAGTGTCACATGGTTTAGGGGTTTACATCACCATCTCCCCAAAGACAGCGGTAATGGTTAACTCTTCCCTGTCCTGTTCTCTGCGTCACGCGCTTTGTCTTCCCTGCAACAAGGGGGTGGGTGGGTGGTCGCGCAAATTATTCAGGCTACAGACATTTACTGATTATGAATTGCATATGTGATGTGTTGTTGTATCGGTTATGCTCATTCGAATGTGAGCTGTTACACTATTGATGAGATTTTGAATGCATGTTAACATTAAAAACATCGGCTGCGTCTCAAACCCTATTAAGCGTCTACCTAGACAACATTTATAGTGTACATTATAGACTCCAATAAAGTAGAAGAATGTTAAATTTTTTGTACAATAGAAAATCTTTTATATGTAATTTGTGGGAATTTTTGAATCATACATGTGCATTTTTGCAGAAAAGTTGAATGAGTGCATAACTACCTGTTATATTACTCTATTTTACTCTATCCTTTTGTATATTGTTCGCACCGGCATTGGAACAACATGACATTTTAAAACTGATATTCAAATATATATATATATATATATATATATATATATATATTTTTTTTTTTTTAAGAAAAAGGTTGTGTTAAAAGGCTTTTTTAAAAAGCACAGAATAAAAAAGCTCATCAAAATAAATAGAATAAACACAATTAAAAAGCTCATAAAAAGCATAGAAATCACGGTTTTAAAATTCCCGGATATTCCAAATAAACAAATAAAACCCCTTAACTACATAAGACAACTTCATTATATTCCATAAATACAATTGAATTATATCTTATGTAGTTAGTTATATCTTTATTTGTCTGATACATTTTACTGATGCTAATAAAACATGTCCTACAACTTCAACTGCCATTATATCATGAGGTATTTATGAAAACCTTTATAAACTCAGGGAGAATTAAAGTCATTTTTCATCCTGAAGGTCCTTTATTTACATTTCACCTGCTACAAGTTCAGCAACATTGCATTTTTTCATTCAAACAATTGCGCTCATATTTGCTACACTCACAACCATGTCAACTTTGCTCACACAAATTGTAAAACTACTTGGGATTTAATACCCAATTTCATAAATCCTATTAGCTGCAGAAGCAACAAAACAAAATAGGGTAATGTGTTATTTTACAGTGTCCTTGTTACATATGTTACATGCACTTACCATAGTAATAACAGTAAATTATGCATAATTACATGCAACTACCCTCAACCAAGCCCTGATCCTATACCCTAACCCTATATAACATGTTGTTCATTAATATTACTCAGTGCTTAAATATTGTTAATGGATGTGACCTTTTATCTTACACCTTTGACCCTATGATTATTCAGGTAGGGTAAGGATAGTCAAATCAAATCAAATACAAAGCAGTTAATGCAAAATAAAAGTTTTTTTAATCTCTAAACAGCAATATTAGAGATGCGGTTAAGCGTCCCTCATTGCAGCATGCTCTCTTCACCCCTGTGTACACTCTTGTTAACCTTTGTGGTTGGTTACAAAAGTATCAAACTCAAGAACCTAACTTTCACAACTGTTGCTTCATCATCTTATAATAATCAAAGGAAGTACTGCATGCACTTTCCAATTTCACAATCATTCAAGCATATATGGCATTAACTTAAAAGCAAGCAAATAACATAACATTGAAATGGGTAAATGGCAATATCAATATCAAAGTGTAGCCCAAAATAGATACTGCATTTAATACATGTAACAAAATAGTAATTCAATAAGGATCTAGTAACCTGTAGCCCTATTCATTCTTTCATTGACATGAATTATATTTGTCAATATTGTACTAATTTTTTTAAATGGCAATATAGGGCTCCATGATATGATTTGTCAATAGTTATAAATTACACATCTTTGTATAGCTTATCGGATGGTGCTGCTAACCCATATTGAGTGATAAACACACATCCGACAGAATCTGATGCCTTTATTGTTTCCGTTTCGAAGCCTTTGTCTCAGACCACAGTAATCAGTGATGTAATATATTTGGGCATCAGACCCATATAGAATAGAATAGAATAGAATAGAATAGAATAGAATAGAATAGAATAGAATAGAATAGAATTGAATAG
Organism: Rhinichthys osculus; assembly: GCA_029959095.1. Classification (NCBI taxonomy): domain Eukaryota; kingdom Metazoa; phylum Chordata; class Actinopteri; order Cypriniformes; family Leuciscidae; genus Rhinichthys; species Rhinichthys osculus. The sequence goes on along the minus strand of JARWKJ010000004.1, from coordinate 9,006,725 downwards.
TATAGTATAGTATAGTATAGTATAGTATAGAACAGAACAGAACAGAACAGAACAACAGAACAGAATAGAAGTCTAGATATTTTGTCTCAAACATTTCTATACATTTAATACATGTTTGTCACAATTTTAAGTTTAATTAATTTTAGGCGAGCATTTTTTGCAGCTCCGCTGATGATGCTCGAAATGTTTTATTAATCTCTGAGACACAGTCATTGTCTTGTGTTGTAAATAATTGTTTTTTTGGTTGGGTGAGGAATATGCGCCATGCGGAACACTTTACGTGAACATGATGTTCCAGCCGAGGCCATTTCGCGGTCGGATCACTGTTTGTTTTGATGGCAACAGCGGTATTCCACAATACTTGTGTAAACGACATTTATAAATATGAGTGAAAAAATAACTTAATTAAATGGGGATGGAAGAGGCTGAGCTTTTGGCTTTTCGGGAGCGCTGGAAGCAGGAGTTAGAGAAAAACACAGACAAAGAGGGATATTTTGGGCATCTCAGTAAAGACAGTTCATCTGTTCACCAAAGCACTAGCTTTTGGGAGAAGCAGAGCAATGCGTCCCAGCAAACTCAGCCCACATCAAAAGAGCAGCCGGAGTATGTGTCGATCGCCGAGGGTTTGTTAGACGGGAGAAGTAGTCCACTGCTAGACAGAATCGAGCAAGAGAGAACGCGCAGGAAACGCGCTCCCGGCAGCGACGCGCTCAACACACACGCGCCCCCCCAAAAAGAAAACAAAAGACAGAAACTGCTTGAGCAGTTCCTTCAGGACCTGGTAACGCTCCTGTTATGTAGCTGTTCATGATATTAACTGTGCTTGTCTTAATAATAAACCCGGATATTATGTGTTTACTTTAGAATGAAGTGAATGACATCCCATTCTTTGACGTGGAGTTGCCCTACGAGCTGGCGCTAAAGATTTTCCGCTTCATGGGCAGAACGGATCTAGGACGATGTGCTCAGGTAAATATAAATGAGTGCATAAATGTCCATTCTATTCTGTTCTATTCTATTCTATTATACATGATTTCCACTGACATAGGAATAGCAGGGACACAACCGTGAACAATAGTTCACCCTCAGGTTCTTCCAACCCTGTAAGAATTTCTTTCTTCTGCTGAACACAAAAGAAGATATTTTAAAGTATGTTGGTAACCAGACAGTTGACTTTCATAGTAGGAAATAAATACTATGGAGTGCAGGATGTGGGTGCCGCCAACTGTCTGGTTACCATTTTCATTTTTGGGTGAACTATCCCTTTAAAGAAGTAGTTCACTTCAGAATTAAAATTTCCTGATAATTTACTCAACCCCATGTCATCCAAGATGTTCACGTCTTTCTTTCTTCAGTCGAAAAGGAATTAAGGTTTTTGAGGAAACATTCCAGGATTTTTCTCCATATAGTGGACTTCAACGGGAACCAACGGTTTGAAGTTCCAAATTGCAGTTTCAATGCAGCTTCAAAAGACTCTACACGATCCCAGCCGAGGAATAAGGCTCTTATCTAGTGAAACAATCTGTCATTTTGTTAAAACAAATCTAAATGTATATACTTTTTAACCACGAATGCTCTCTTGCACGTCCACGACTTCATACATTACGTAATCACGTTTGGAAAGTACTGGAAAATTGTATTATATTCAGAGAATATTTGGTTTCTCACTGCCACAAAGCAACACAATTGGTGTAATTACCATCTAAATACTTTATGGATGTCTTGTGACATTTATTATATAGAAGTAAAGTGGTTAATATTCTCTTCTTTGCTTTTGCTTCAGGTGAGTAAATCCTGGAAGGTGCTGGCTGAGGATGAGGTCCTGTGGCATAGATTGTGTGTGGAGGAAGGTTTTCACAATGGGGCCAGTATCTCTGACTCCCCCTGCTGGAAGAGCACGCTCAGAGACTGCCGCAACACAGAGAACGGGGTGAAGTCAAACTGGAAGGTCAGCACCATGCCATTACGGTCCCAGAATACATTTGATTCTTAAACAAGAAAATTTATATCACAATTAATATTAATTTTTTTGTTCAATAATTTTAATTATATATATATATATATATATATATAATATGAGTAAATTATAAGCAATTTAATTTGTCTTAAAAATATGTTTTTACACTTTTTAAATGAATAGAATCGTGTTGGATCCATTCGTCACCTGCAGTACGAGTTAGGAAAGGTGTTGTGTGACGTCAGTTCCTGTGCTGGTCTTGTTATCGCTGGGTGTGTATTACTAAGGCGCATATAATTAATAAACTCTTTGTTTTCAATTATCCAAACACTACTGATCCTATAATCATTGTGTGCATCTGTTCTATACAGTTACACCTCTGGTGATGTCCGTATGTGGGACACGCTTCACTGGGACAAATCATACCTGCACCCCACACATTCCATCAGAGATGAAACCCCTGCCCCGTATGTTAGTCACGTACGTGTCAATAAGACTGTAGCCACTGCTGCTTATGAGAATGGTAAGTGATTTTTACTTTTTTTTTTTCACCACCTTCTTTTTGCTGAAAGGATAACACATTTAAAAAAAACCAAAAAAAAAACAAATTGATTACACATCTTACACTTCTTTGTTACTATTAGTAAACTACATTAGTTAGCAAGAACTAGCAATGAAAAAATACTTCTAAAGCATTTATTAATCTTAGTTAATGTTAGTATTTTTAAGACACGCCAAGTGAATAATGTAACAAATGTAATTAAAATATATATCACCATATATAGTTCCCCCAGTTCCCCCTGATTACGTTAAGTATTGCTAAAGTTTTTTTGTGTTCTAAAATGTTATGTTTGTAATTGTATATGCTAATTTGGCTTGATATAATTAAATATGCACTAATTTGTATACATTTCCAGAACAGAAATTTGAACACGTTGAACAGATTCTAATTCTCGTTTCATTTTTTTGACGTATTAGACTTATACAGAGGGGATTGTGGATATCTCCATTTTATTGCTCCATTGATTGATTATCACTCTGCTAATTGAACTCATTTCATAATTTACAGTCATTTATCTGACCTGAATCAACACTGAATTGAATGACACTATTGTCTTTTTTTAGAGCTGCTTTACAGCAGAAGCATCATTAAATTATTATTTTCCTTTTTATCACTGTAAAGCTGCTTTGAGACAATCTTTATGGTATAAAGTACTATATAAATAATGTGACGACTCCATAAATCACCATGTTTTTAGGAAGAAAATGTTGTATACAACTAGGCAAAGCAGACCCTTCTGTAAAAACCTTTAGAATGTGAATAGGAATAAAACCGGAGATTTGGTGTATGTAAGTACTGTTGAAGTGGAAATTTCTGAGAAATCTACATACATATAGATAAAGTGCAAAAAATAAACACTTAAAAGTGTATTTTGGATGTTTTCTTTTCACTAGTCTGAATTTATTTGATATGTTAATAAAGATTAATACTGCAACACATGTATAGCTCACTGTTAGTTAATAATGGTTAATGCATGAACTACCTTTAACTAGACTTTTAACTGAAATTGTAATTCTGATAATACATTTTGTTGTGTATGTTAAGGGTGTGTAGATGTGTGGAGCACTGAAACCGGTCTTGAGCCCATTCACCGGTACCAGCACCTCCGTAGGGTTCATGCACTGGATCTAAGTCCTGACAGTCCTGCTTTGGCCTCTGCATCAGGACCAGAAGTGCGGGTGGATGCGCCAGATGAGAAGGGCTACTGGAAATCACGATGTCTCGTTCAGTTACCAAAGCCTGTAAGTCTAATCTGAGACATGCAGAGCAGATGCCAACCATAGTAACAGTTGACTAAATGAGTCATGCATGTGGGTGATTTTGGCACCAGCAAGGCATTCCATAGAATTAAGTCGTTTGATGCATCCACAACTCACACAGAATAGTGCATAAGCACTAACCAGTCATGTATTCATCAGAGAAACTGTGTTCTTCAGGTAGATGGGGTATTGGTGGTGCCAGGGAGACGGGACTTCCCTTTGGTCACAGCATGGGCAGGTGAGAGCGTTTACCTGCTGGATTCCAGATGGAAGGAAGAACAGGAGCCAAGAGTTCTTCACTTTGTGTACGACCATCCAGTGACCTGTGTGGACGTGTCATCCTGCAGAGCCGTCCTGGGGATCAAGAGCTGCGGATGGGGCATGAATGACGGAGGCAACAAGGTATCTGTGTCCAGAATCCTAAAAATAATGTATCATTGTCTCCACAAAAATATTACACAAAATAGAACTGTTTTCAACATTGATAATTATAAGAAATGTTTCTTGAGCAGTAAATCGGCACATTAGAATGATTTCTGAAGAATCATGTGACACTGAAGACTGGAGTAATGATGCTGAAAATACAACTTTACATCACAGGAATAAATTACGTTACTTTTTTTGCCTATTTTTGTTTAAATAAATACAGCTATAGTGAGCATAAGAAGCTTCGGTAACACTTTTCAATAAGGTTTCATTAGTTAACATTAGTTAATGCCCTGTGAAGTAACATGAACAAATAATGCCCTGTGAAGTAACATGAACAAATAATGAACAACTGTATTTTTATCAACTAATGTTAACAAAGATTAATGAATACAGTTACAAATGTTTTGCTCCTGTTAGTTCATGTTAGTTAATATATGAACTAATGTTAACAAATGAAACCTTATTGTAAACTGTTACAGAAAAATCTTTCAGAAACATAAAAAAATCTAATCGACCCCAACCTTTATGGTAGAGTGTAAATATATACAGTATATATATATTAGTGCTGTCAATCAATTAATTTTTTTTATCGGATTAATCACTTTTTTTGTGTGATTAATCGCCGTGAAATTAAGCATACGCCATTTATCTTGTTTAACACATTCATTTGCCTTAACACATTGTTTTTGCCTTTATTGCAATACTATAGTATAGAGTTGACAGAAAGCAAAGTGGGAGATAGAGAGGGGGACGGGATCGGGACTCAAACTCGTGTCGCCGATGCGTAATCACGCTATATGTCAGAGCACTGCCCATGAGGCTATCGGCTCCGACAAAACGACCTTCTTTTGTTGCCTGACCTCACCAAGCACTCTTATTTTTCAATACCATTCTGTTATGCAATGCCACTTTTCATAATCAAATCAATTTATAAAAAATTAAATCAAGTCCCAACATACATTTTTTCCGTTGAATATCTTATTGTCAATGTAGAAAACTAATGGGGCAAATCTTGCTGTGCCATACAGGTTTGAGAGGCCACTTCTGATAAATGATTGGCTATTTTTACAGATGGAGACAAATTTCATTTCTTTCTCCATTTCCCATTTTAAGCTGCCTTTTATTTGCATATCCATTCTGATTGGTTAATTTATGCATCAGAGGAGACATTAGGTTTTCGAGATTTGATTCTTTTAAGCAGTCTCTTCTCTTACCAGAGTAATCTCTTACTAAAACAACATTTAATTTGATTATTTTTTTGTGTTGTTAGTTTTATATAAAATACATTTTTGAGGTCAATGGGGAGTAACCTGAGGTTTAGAGCGTTGCTCAAGGGCACAGTGGTGATATTTTAAGAACCATTTCTCATGAGGTTTGAACCTACAGTTTTTTTTGGCTTACCTGCTTTGACCACTAAGTCGCACCACCACATGATGTCAACAAGTGCGGTCTGGTGATCTCATGTGCCCGATCCCTGTTGTTTACATAATTTGAGCCCACTAGTGAAGTGCATTGTGACCGTATTCCCAAAGTCACGATGTATAAAAAGTTGCTCTGTGCTCATGTTATTATCTTAGGAATAGACCAGTTACTTTAATTAACACAAAATTGGGTCCCAATGCTTCTCCCAAGAGTCCCTAGTTTGTTTCTAACTCTGGCGTGCTGTATATAGTGCAAAGCAGTGTTATTTTAGTAGCACTAATCACTCTTAATAAAAATAAAGGTTCCAAAAGGGGATTTTCACAGTGATGCCATAGAAGAACGATTTTTGTTCCCCAAAGAACCTTAAAAGAACTATTATATACAAAAATCTAAAGAACTTTTTGTGGAATTGAAAGGTTCCATGGATGTTAAAGTAATATGTTGAGTAATAAAAAGTCATCTCTGCGACACTTTTAACATTTAAAATCCCTCAATTCTCGCCATCTCTGAAAAGCCAAACCAATGTTGATTCTTGTTTTATTACGAGCTCTGTTTTTTTTGTGTGCGCTAAGCACCTCTGTTCGGGGTTAGATCCTCTTCATCCTCGGAGGTTGGAGATTTAGCGCTTCATGTCAACCTTTCTTGCTCGTTGTGACAACTAACCTATGCATCAAAGTAGCCGGAGCAACTATTCTCTGTTTACGGGTATACACTCACCGGCCACTTTATTAGGTACCCCATGCTAGTAACGGGTTGGACCCCCTTTTGCCTTCAGAACTGCCTCAATTCTTCGTGGCATAGATTCAACAAGGTGCTGGAAGCATTCCTCAGGGACTTTGGTCCATATTGACATGATGGCATCACACAGTTGCCGCAGATTTGTCGGCTGCACATCCATGATGCGAATCTCCCGTTCCACCACATCCCAAAGATGCTCTATTGGGTTGAGATCTGGTGACTGTGGAGGCCATTTTAGTACAGTGAACTCATTGTCATGTTCAAGAAACCAATTTGAAATGATTAGAGCTTTGTGACATGGTGGAAGTAGCCATCAGAGGATGGGTACATGGTGGCCATAAAGGGATGGACATGGTCAGAAACAATGCTCAGGTAGGCCGTGGCATTTAAACGATGCCCAATTGGCACTAAGGGGCCTAAAGTGTGCCAGGAAAACATCCCCCACACCATTACACCACCACCACCAGCCTGCACAGTGGTAACAAGGCATGATGGTTCCATGTTCTCATTCTGTTTACGCCAAATTCTGACTCTAACATCTGAATGTCTCAACAGAAATCGAGACTCATCAGACCAGGCAACATTTTTCCAGTCTTCAACTGTTCAATTTTGGTGAGCTCTTGCAAATTGTAGCCTCTTTTTCCTATTTGTAGTGGAGATGAGTGGTACCCGGTGGAGTCTTCTGCTGTTGTAGCCCATCCGCCTCAAGGTTGTGCATGTTGTGGCTTCACAAATGCTTTGCTGCATACCTCGGTTGTAACGAGTGGTTATTTCAGTCACTGTTGCCCTTCTATCAGCTCGAACCAGTCTGGCCATTCTCCTCTGACCTCTGGCATCAACAAGGCATTTCCGCCCACAGAACTGCCGCTCACTGGATGTTTTTTCTTTTTCGGACCATTCTCTGTAAACCCTAGAGATGGTTGTGCGTGAAAATCCCAGTAGATTAGCAGTTTCTGAAATACTCAGACCAGCCCTTCTGGCACCAACAATCATGCCACGTTCAAAGTCACTCAAATCACCTTTCTTCCCCATACTGAGTTGCCGCCATGTGATTGGCTGCTTAGAAATTAAGTGTTAACGAGCAGTTGGACAGGTGTACCTAATAAAGTGGCCGGTGAGTGTATATGACGACATGCACATGGACGAGTGACGCAAGTACACAATTTCCCTTGAAAATCATTCCGTTCATCAAAAATATAAACACTTATAATAGGCTTACCGTTACCATAGTGAATCAGGGTAAGACAAAAACACATTTTGGAAGATAAGAAGGATTGATGGTGTATTGACTTCTGAATTTTATTAATTTTGAACAAAAAAGTTACCTTTAATATTTTTTTATTAGATTTTATTTTTATATTTTCTCTTTATTTTGATTATAAGTTGGTTTTAATAATTTTGTTGGGTTTGGTTTTTGTTTAAAAACAAGTATATAGTTTTTAATCAGTTTTAGTTTGTTTATTTTATTTCTTAAACTAAACAAAAATGAGAAATGTTGGCTTGGGAACTAGCTAGAATAGTCACACAGATAAATGGCTAGAAATAAGCCGATCTTTATACAGTTTATTTTATTTCAGGTAATATTTTATTTAAAATAATGAAAATAGTTTTTACTGTTTCAGTTCACGATAATAATAACCCTGTTTCTCCAGAGCTTTGAGTTTGACCCAGTGCAGTCTTGTACTCGTACTCTCCTGATTAAAAGCCCAAACATCATGTGAAAATAGACCTTAAAACAAACCTCTCCATATCACAATAGCCTCCCTGCAAGTCCCCAGCGTATTTATGCAACCGTTTAAATAGACAGCATTCATGTCTAGGGGGAGATCAGTGCTCGAGAGGGAGGGATGGGTTTTCTCAGGGGAAACTGGTAGTTTTTCAGTGAAGCGAAAGCCGTACATGTTGACAGTAATCAGATGAGTGCTTGATAGATGGATGCAGATGGTGTCCTGTTGTATCACACAATGCTTTGGCTCTCTTTCTCCACTGACATCACCCCCATTTAAACACTCTCATTAACCAAACAGGCACCGGGGCGGCTATTTAGAGTGAGCCGAGAGTTTGAACGACAGGACAGTTTGTCAAAGTCAGCCTCTAGTGGACTGTCTTGTTTCACTCTTTAATGGAAGGTGTTACAAGAATATTTCTTGTACAAATTTTTGACAAACTAAAAAAATTGCAAGTATAATCACCTTGGATGTTTAAGTAATTTCGACTTAAATTACGTTAAACTGATTTAAATTAGTTGAATCTTGCATAACTTATAAAAAAACCCTAATTTTGATGAGTTTTCCACCTTTAGTTTTTACAGTGTGGTGGAAGCAAAGTCTTTATTTGTTGCGTACTTATACGCACAGAGTGCACAGGCAGTGCAATGCTTGATTGTGATGTGTAAACGTAAAGAAAAGTTGTTATAAGAATATAGGAAAAAGTTATGAATCATGTGACACTGAAGACTGGAGTAATGATGCTGAAAATTCAGCTTTGTCATCAGGAATAAATTACATTGTAAATGATTTTCAAATAGAAAACAGTTGTTTTAAATTGTAATAATATTTTACAATATTACTGTATTTTTGATCAAATAAATGCAGTCTTTGTGAGCACAAGAGACTTCTTTTAAAAACATTTTTGTGTATGTTAACGATTATATGTCTAACAAGGCTAATGTGTTGTTTTCCACTGTCATTTACCATCATTCTACTAAGATGTGGAAATTATTTTGACGGATCTTTCTTTAGACTATCTAGAATCTCAGGACTTTATCTGGCACTATTATTGCAGCACATTTAGCTGGAATCATACTCATTTGTTTCATGTTGTGTCACTCCGCTGAGATTACCGTACTCTACAAGTTTCCATTCTATTCATGATTAGCACCTTTCGCATCCGTGTGTAATGCCATGTCTGTCAGCCGTGTTGCATGTTGACAGGATTTTCAAACTGCGAGAGGGAAGTGAGACGTGCCAGAACTGACGCTGGTGAATCCAAGGTGTTTGTGTGTTATTAAATGAGAAGACATATGCCTCATTAAAACTTGTCAAAAACAGAGGCAAATGGAGTAACAGAGTGAGTCATACATGTTTTGGTGTTTATTTCTGAACTTTAGCACTATTGGGACTTTTGAATTACTATTATTACCACTGCACGTCTATGATTACATGTAATGATTAGGATGAGATTGGGATCTCAGCAGTTTTTACCAAGATGTCTAGAGTAGACACTTTTACATGTTTCAATCTGTATTGGTTTGTTTTTCTCTAGCTGCTATATTTAGTGAATGTGATAGTCAAGTGTGTTATTTTAGCTTTCTGTTGTAATCATCTTTGTTTTTAAGCTGGAAGACTGGAAGCTCTGGGCATCTGTTGTGTATGTGTGTGTTTGAAGCACTGACCCAGACACACACACACACACGCACATGCAGATCATGCTGGCAAACCCTGAGGCGCCACTTTCATGTTTAACAGCCAGATAGGCTGGTGAAAATGTGGCACACTGTTGCACCTCCAGGTGCTGAAAATCAGAGACATGCAGTGTCTCGTGAGATCAGTATGAATCTGATTAACATCTTCACTCTGATCGAATTTCTGGAAGATAATAAAAAATGTATAATTATACCAAATGTCAGGGGACGCATTACAAATGTAAATGATTTGATGATTTTTTTTTAGATGTATTTAACAGTTTAATTTTCCACCTAGAAAAATGTCTAATTACTACCGAACATCCAAGGATTATAATAACAAATCAATTTTAATTTGATTTTAATTGTTTTTATTTGATTTAATATCTCTTTCATCCAGTAAACAAAGTGCTATATTTGCTTCATTGTAGGTACCAAGGCTTAATTTTAGATTTTGACTTTTATTTAAAGCTGCAGTCCGTAACTTTTTTGGGTTAAATATTATCCAAAATAATTTTTTGAGCAAGTACATAACCAGCCAGTGTTCAAAACTATCTGCTTGCCTTAGCTCGATTCAAAACAATAAGCTTGTAATAATGTCTTTGCGTCATTATACGTCACATCTGTACACATAAAGAAGAGTCTCGGCTAATAGGCTATATTGCGTGTGAGGATGTTGGAGGTGGAGATTTATAGCCTTTTCTCACAGCACTTGATATAAACTTATCAATTTGATGGCGCATCCAGAAAGGTTCAAACGACAATCACCAGTGACAACAGCTTTTCCAAGCTTTATAATGGCAGTGAATGGCCGTTTAAGTTTTGAAGTCCATAAAAGTGCATCTGTCCATGATAAAAGTGCTGATCACTGCCATTATAGAGCTTGGAAGAGCCAGGACATTTTTTAATATTACTCCGATTGTATTCGTCTGAAAGAAGAATGTCATATACACCTGGGATGACTTGAGGGTGAATAAATCATGGGCTAATTTTAATTTTTGGGTGAACTAACCCTTTAATTCTATAATACCTAAACTTAACAACTACCTTACTAACTATTAATAAGCAGTAATTATGAGTTTGTTGAGGCAAAAGTTGTAGTTAATTGTTAGTTAATAGTGAGAATTTGACCCTAATCTAAAGTGTGACCAAAACTTCAACAGTCACAAATTCACAATACAAAAAACATATTCTGTCATAGAAAATTTTAAATACCAAATGTATTCTTTACTTTAATACATTCCTATAAGATTTTAGAAGTCTGTAAGATTTTTATTGTTTTAGATAGAAGTATCTTCTGCTCACCAAGGATTTATTTATTTGATCAATAATACAGTAAAACAGTAATATTGTGAAATATTATTGCAATTTAAAAGAATCATTTTGTCTTTTGATATATTTAAAAAAGTATTTACTGTAGTGGCAAAGCTGAATTTTCAGCACATGATCTTTCAGAAATTATTCGAACATTTCTTAATATTATCAATGCTGAAAACAGTTGTGGTGCGCAATGTTTTTGTGGAAACCGTGATACATTTTTTCAGGATTCTGTGATGAATAGAAAGAACCGGCATTGAAAAACAAAGTTTTTGTAACTTTAAAAATACATTCACTACGTCCTTTCTGAATAAAATCATGAATTGATTTATCACAACCTGACCCCAAACTTTTGAACAGTACCGGTAGTGTACATTTTAATGAATTGAAAATAGTGTATTTTCACATGGCAAAATTTAATTTTGATGCATATATGAGTGATGTGTATATGAAAATGCTATTTGTGAAATGTACTCAACCCCAACGCAGCAGCTAAATCATTGTTTACTTGTGTAAACGTCTCCATAACCTCCTGAATCCTGTAATGATGAATAAATCCCCAACATAATCCCAGTAGTCTGTCTTCCCGCCTGTGACATATGCACTCATCGCGGATTCATTCTAATCAGCTTTCCTCCTCAAGTCTTTACATATTGTAGCTTTACACATTGGAAGCTGTACTCGTGTCTTGATGACAAACTCCCATTGGCTGTCATTTTTGGGTCCTCTCAAGGATTTTGGCTGGCAGCACCGTGGCTCGCAATTAAGTGTGTCTGGCCCAAACTGAAGGCACTAAACAGCTGGCATGAGCTCAAATCTGACATCATGCAGTTCTTCTCTCTTCTCCCTCTTTTGTTTAACGTCTCTATCTGTTGCCTCAAAGTTTGCATCCAATTTGGCCCGTGTCGTTGTGTGTCCTTTGCTCACTGTTTAAATGGCAGCTGATGCAATCAGTTAACCAGTCTCTTTTTTTAGGATTGAATTACCTCAGAGACAGTTTAATGTGAGCGGATTAGTCAAAAGCTTCAGATGCTTCGGAACGGTACAATGGTTCATAATCGATCATTGAACACTTTTTTTGTTTCTTTGTGGTCTTCACAAGAAGTGAGTGTCAGAGTTTGAAGTTTTAAAGACCTGCTTCCTATAATGAATTGAACTGTAGGAAATATATAAATGCACACATAAATGAAAGTATGCTCTAAAATATCAATGCACTATTGTGAGAATTGCATATTGATACCTGATTGCATTTGCACTACCCTGTTTACACTTTGCTTTAAAGGGGTGATGAACTGAGAAATCAAATTTTCCTTGAGCTTTTGACATCTAAGAGGTCATCATATTATAAGAATATCCTGTAAGTTTCAGAACTGAAAACGTCCTTGTTAGTCCAATAAAAGCTTTTATTGACACCAGGCTCAGCAAACGACTCGTTTTTCAAAGTGGGGAACTATGAAAGAGGATAAAACACCACCCCCGCAGAAGAAGATCGACGCCTACTTCAACACGGCCGGTTTAGCCCCGCCCACCGATCCGTGCATTACACGAAACTCATTATAATATGCAAATCTGTTATCCACTCACAGCAGTGGGCGTTTACTTCCAAGTCTTCAATGCGAGACGCCAATAAAAACCGAGCAATTTTGAGCTAGGCTCAAAACTAGGGTAGAAAATAGCCTATTACTTATTCATTTTGATGTTTTTGAATGTAAAAACCAAGCGAACGTCATAAGTTGACCTCAGACAACAATATAAAAAAATTTAAAAAGCCAGTTCATGACCCCTTTAATGTTTATATCTTATTTCTATGTATGCACCCATAAACATGTGGTTGGTCACATTGCATGTTTAAAGACAGCTTATTATAACATCCCAAAATTACAAACGCTTAGCTCATGAATATCTGTAAAAATGTATTTGTGCATTTTCAAGGCAAAACTAAATGTAAACCAATTACATTCTCTTTCAATTGCTCAATGATTTTCTGTTTTGGTCATGGCAAAAAGTAAAGGACTCACTGCAAATGACACCTTAGTATACTTAGTATACAAGTAGAAGTATACACTAATGCTCAAAAGTTTGGGGTTGGTAAGACTTTTTAATGCTTTTGAAAGAAATCTCTTATGCGCACTAAGACTGCATTTATTTGATCAAAAACAGTATTGCAGTTCATAACAATAAAAAAAAAATCTATTTTCTTTTTGAATATATTTTTTAAATGTAATTTATTCCTGTGATCAAAGCTGAATTTTCAGCATCATTACTCCAGTCTTCAGCGTCACATGATCCTTCAGAAATCATTCTAATATGATGATTTGCTGCTCAAGAAACATTTATTATTATTATCAATGTTGAAAACGGTTGTGCCACTTAATATTATTATTGAAACTGATATATTTTCTTTTTTCATGATTTTTTTAAAGAGTAGAAAGTTGAAATGAACAGCATTTATTTCATTTGATAAATAAATGTATTATTTTCTTAGTGACACCAACATTTTGAACGGCAGTGTACTGTTCAATTCAATGGAACATCAATTCTCTTTAGATAAAAGCATCTGCATAAGTGAGAATCTCAAATAAGCTAAAATGCCAGTTAAACAGGGTGGTTCTGTTGGTTTATACTGATTGTGTACCTGAAGTGTTAAAAGTGTGTTAGAAGTTCAGAAGGCATGCAAGACTTCAGAAATGTGCTATCTGGCATCTGTGGATGCAAGCTGTGGGCCTGACATTTGAACCTTCGCAGGTGTTACTGCACAATCCTGCCAGTTTTACAATCTATCTTCCATCTCACCATGAGCAATCGTCCTCTCTCCTCAGATTCAGGTGTACAGCCTGGAGACCAGCCAGTGTGAGCTGACCGTGGGGAACTCGGCGGGAGACTTCACCTGCGTCAACCTGAGAGACAGCCCTCCTCACCTGCTGGTGTGTGGGAACAAAGACAGGCGGTACGACACACTCGCAAACATGTGTACCTCATCTATCACTGTTACATTCACACACACACACATGCGTTTCTGTCTTCTGTCTGGCAAATTAAAGCCTCCTGTGGCTTGAGTTTCTTAAACGCTGAGAGTTTAATGAGTTTCGACGGAATAGTAGCATTTCTCATTTACACCTGCAGCTGGTGTGAATTCTGTTTGGGTTTTTTAGGTTGTATTGCATTTTTCGAATGCAACTAGTGTTATTTTTTTAGGGTTAGGGGGAACATTTTGAATGGCTGTATATAATGAAGCCTGTTGACACATTGAGCCTTGGTGTTCATGTGAGACAGGTTTGACGTGTGTTCATCTCGTTCCCAACTCTCATCCCTCTGTAGGTGAATCTCACAAAACCTTTTAAGAGCATGTTTTGCATAATTACAATGATGCCTATTTTTATGACCATTAAAGGGATAGTTCACCCAAAAATTTAAATTTTGTCATCATTTACTCACCCTCAAGTTGTTCCAAACCTGAATGAGTTTCTTGAACACAAAAGAAGATATTTTGAAGAATGTTGGTAATCAGACAGTTGACGGTTGCCATTGACTTCCATTGTAGGGAAAAAAAATACTATGGACGTTCCGTCAACTCTCTGGTTACCAACATTCTTCAAAATATCTTCTTTTGTGTTCAACTTGTTCTTTTTTTTTTTTCATCAATAACTTACATTCAGTACAATACATTCACTGAATGTATTGTAAAGTACATTCAGTACTTTACTTTACATGTAAAGTAGAAATGTTTTTATTATATACACTACTGTTTAAAAGTTTGGGGTCGTTAATTTTTTTTCTTGTGTTTTAAAGAAAAAACTCTTTTTCTCACCAAGGCTGCTTCTATTTGATCAAATGCATAGTAAAAACAGTAATATTGTGAAATATTACAATTTAAAATGACTGTTTTCTATTTTAATATATTTTAAAATGTAATTTATTCCATCTTCATTGTCACATGATCCTATCATTCTGATATGCTGATTTGGTGCTCAAGAAACATTTCTTATTAGTAGTAATGTTGAAAGCAGTTTATCTTAAAACATCTTATACAACATTTTTGTGGAAAACGTAATACACTAACCAGAATTAATGGATATTCATTGAACGTTGAAAAGAACAGAATTTTATTTGAAATAGAAATTTGTTTGTAGCATTATAAATGTCTTTACTACTGTCAATTGACCAATTTAATGCACCCTTGCTGAATAAAATTATGAAACGCACTGAACCCAAACTTTCAACGGTAGTGTTTTTTCCCATTACAGTAAAAAGAATGGGATTTTGTTGCTTTTACAGTTGATCAAAGTGATATTGGGTCTGTAAACAAAAAGCTAACAAACTAATACATGTATTTATTTATTAAAAAACAACAACAAAGTGTTCTTTTTTCCAGAATAGCCAGATCTATTGAATGTTTCTTTTCTTTTTTTCTCATAATAATAAAATTGGGTAAAGGTATTGTTTATTTAGCGTCATACTTCTATTTTTTGCAGTTAAACAGAGTGGAAATGCAGACCAAAATCGTGTAATACTTTCATTTTTACGATATGACAAAAGTCGCCAAGTTTCGTACCATTGCAACACAAATAAATCATTTTCTTTTGATTCTAACAAATCCAACGTTTCACCCCCAAAAAATATAATTTAACATTGTAATAATAGGAATATGCTGAATTTTTAATGACACTTTAGAAATATTTGCTAAAAATGAATCTACCTGGGCTCTGCCATGTTTGCATGCATGCAATTGTTTTTTAATGTTCTATAGCAATTTATTCACATTCTATTCACTTTTCCAAGAAGGTAATTGGAAATTCTAACTTTGCAAGGCTTTAAAAACTTTAAAAGGCAAATTTAGATTCATCTAGAGAGTATAAAAGAAATGATGTGATTAAGGAGCCAAAAGAAATCAGGACAAAGTCTGACTTCGAACCTCCCACATGTGCACCACAGCTCAATGTATCTGGAACATGTGCGCTAACCACATGTGCACTTTTTTTTTTTTTTTTTATGTGTTGGTTCATTGTCTGCTGGCCACATACAGCAGATTTGGATAGTTTAATAGATTTGCATTATATATACAAGATTAAAGCACTTAGAATAAAACACTCCTAATTATTTCCAAAGTGGAAAAACTTTTTTCCCCCACAGCTGTGGTCCTTTTTAAAAGCACGACAAGCACTCTGTCTTGCTCTCAACTATTTTTGGCTTACCTTGAAAATCATTTCACGGAAAAGCATCTGAAAAGCTCAGGCACTTATAGAAGTGGGAATGGGAATAATGAAAGCTCTCGGTTTGAAAGGATGGTGTTATTGTCAGCGGTGCATCACCGAGGGCTATTGATTTAGTGGACAAAGAGATGTTGGAGACGAGGAGAGACGCGGTACATCTGGCCAGCGGACTCAATACAGAACCACGAACGCGGTCCACATCTGATGCTTGTGTCTCAATTAGTCTTTGCCGAATAAAGAGCCATTTCATTGACACTTGTGACAGCGGGAGCTCTACTTTGGCAGGTGGAGATGCTTGGCAGGTCTTTGTAAATAAATTCCAACTGCATCTTCGCTCAGACACTATATAGAGTGCCAAGAGGGAGGACATGATGTCTCTCTGGCCAGCTGCGGTGTCTTCTAAAACATCTCCTTTTTGTGTCTTTCTCTGTCTGTCTTTCCACGGTTCCGACAAAGCAAAAGCTCTCACCTTTTGTTCGTCTTTGATGAATGAACGAAGCGAAACGCTCCTTGGAGTGTCATTTTGGCTGTAATGATTTGACCCCATCTGATTCATCTGTGGGCAAAACACCAAACAGCTCAGAGGAAATGAGGGCTCGGGTCCTGCCCTTTATTAGCGTGGCCAAAGGCCAGGACCTAATGCATCAGTTCTGCTTTCCAATTTGTTCAGCCTCAGTGCTGCGGAGAGAGAGGAATCTCTGTTTGTGTTGTTGTGCCTGATTGGATCTGCCTGGACAGACATCTGAACAGGAAGAGCACACGGATAGGAGCCATAAGTGATTGGTATGTTCAGCTCCACGCATGGAAATTGCGAACAGATTGATGATGGCTGTTGCTTTTTTGTTAGAAACAGAAACAATGAAAAATTCTCATGCTAATTTATATAGTGCATTAGTGTCAACCAAGCAGCAACCTTCCGATCTCTCCCTTGAATCCAACACAGAAGTGACTTAAACTGCAATTCATCGACTGGCCGCTAGAGACAGTCTCCAAAAGAGAGTCAATCCCATAAACCCCCCATGTTAATATGCCCAACTTTACAGCAGAACAAAATATGTTTACAGCCTAGTACAACAAGTGGTTTTGGTCTATATAGCTAATTTTGCCCTTCTTGACAACTGTGAGGGGCGTGATTTTGTAAGTTCTGCATAATTAAGGGCGTGGCCACTTGAGTGACAGGTGGATTGATGCTACTGTCACTACTAGACGTTTGTCTGCTGTCTGTTAGCCGTCACGTCACCTCAGCTAATCCCGCCTCTTTTCCCATTTTCGGTTATCCGAGAGTGACGCGCTGCCAAGATGGCGACGGCCGGCTCCGCCCACTTTGGGCTTCAAAAATTCTCTTCAGAAACCTACGGGTGACGTCACGGACACTACGTCCATATTTTTTTACAGTCTATGGTGTCGGCCCACTTTTTCAGTTGCATTTGTTCCAGATCAATTTTTTCCCCATTCATTTTCCCCATAGGGATTTATTAAAAGTTTTTAGTTAAAGCATTCTAAGCCATGAACTAACCTAACCAACCTACAAAGTGAATCACAACATTACACACTTTTATTTGAAGCAAAAACGTATTTGAAAATCGGACAAAAAGGCAAAGGTACAAAGCCTGTGTTCTTAATGGCTATAAGGAGGTAAAGAACTACAATCCCAAGAAGCATTGCGAATGACATTATCCCAGTGTTGAAATATTAAACTATTCATTTAAAGTTGTTAAGTTGGATGGCATCAACAAAAGTGGTCTCACTTTACAGTAAGGTTTCATTAGTTTACATTAGTTAACTACTTTAGTTAACATGAAATAAGAATTAACAATACTTCTACAGCATTTATTTAAAGATATTTGTTTTTATTTTTTCTCAGAATTGTTAGATATAAGCGAGTTTATATCTTGCAATTCTAACTATATATCACGCAATTCTGTGACTTTATATCACGCAATTCTGACTTAATAACTCACAATAGCTACTTCATATCATGCAAGTAGTCAGAATTGCAACATTGATTTTTTTATTTTTTATTCTGTGGTGGAAACAAGCTTTTAAGCTCTATAACTTGAATCAAAGATCCAAAAGTTTCATTGGCTAAATCTTTTATCAGTGACCCTCTCGCTCTCTTTTTCTCTTTTTTTCTTTTATTTATTTTTTACATATATATTTTTACTTGGATTTACTGTGTTTGTTTTTAGCCATGAAAATGCCTGTTTGTCATTTGAAGGTGTCATTTTAAGGTTTAAAAAAGAAAGTGTTAAAAAAAAAAAAACAAGTAATATTTTTTTGGATTCTATTGTTATGTTGAAGCTAAACACCTGAGATTTTGTTTCACTGCTTATAAATGTGGTTCAGTTAATGATGGTGATGATGATGATGGTGAGGCAGCCCTTGTGTGTTATGTGTGTACATATGCTTGTCATGGCCGTGTGTGTCCTGTTGTCTTTTTGCTCACGGTTGGTGGCATTGGAAGTGCCTGAGAATAATATTCTTGATTAATTGAACGAAGCCTGTCTGCTGACAGCTCAGTAAAACTAGATCTTGTTTTAGCTTTAGATTTATGGCCACTGCAACCTGCCAGTAAATATATTACAGCCTCATGCAACAATAAATGCTTCGATGAAATTAAAACAGGACAGCAGATAGGCACATCCACATAATTACTCACAGCATTAAATCCTGCTTGGCTATGCATTAACGATTCATTGTGACTAATATATCTTTTGTCCTCCAAGTGTTTTTTTGTTTTTTTTTTGGTCCAGGCAAAATTTAATTTTGTCGATTATCTTTTGGAAAGCACCAGCATGGAGTCATTCTTTGGCTGCCTTCGGTACCATTAAAGAGGACAGATGGAATTGAGCTCCTTTGGGCCTGTAAAACTAATTTCTTTATACCAGCTACTAATGTCATCTCACAGTGGTGCTCTGTTAGAGGGAGAGAGCTGTCATATTGCAATTTCTCAAACACATTAGTCTTGCATAGTCAGACTTTGACTAAAGTATGGTCCACTTTGCAGTTTATTCTGGCCAAGATCCGACCATTTTGTGAGTGTGGGACACACAATGCTTACCATAGTTCATTTTCTTCTCAGTTTAGGCATGGGTTTTTCTAAAAATAGGTTATTACAATAGTTAATATATTATATACAATGTATTACCTGTATATAAATATTACAATAATAGGAAAATGTGGGGAAAAAATAATTCAAACAATTGCACAGCATGTAACAGCCAACAAAGCTTAAAGGCCGTGTTGCAGGTCAACCACCACTGTTGATTAATGGGTACATAATATATGTATATCATTTTTAAAATTGTCTCAAAAATGGTCTTAAAGACCAGTTTTTTACGTTTTTGGTATTAACGTTTTTTTTCGGTGATCACGTTGGGGAGAAGTGGAGGAAAGGTAGCCTCAGCCTAGTATTAGAACTATGGCGGCTGACTGGGATGAGGAAGAGGTGGCAAGAGCCAACATGTATGATGGCCCGCAGCCGTATAATTTTAAACCTGCCAGACGTGAGAGGGCAAATGAGGAATTGCCAAGAACTGATGGCCGTCAAAGCCAATTAAATGCATGGTCCGAGGAGAATGAGTGGAGAGTTGGTGAAGTGTCCTGGTGAGTTGCTATCATTTAGCAATGCAGCAATGAGCACTGGAGCTAGTCTACGAGCTGGAAACTGCGTTGGAAAGCTTGTGCTGTAGGGAAGTGAGTGCGTTTTGGTCACTGGCCGAGGAGCTCACCCCGCGACCAGATGTGACGTGCCTCACCATTGTCTATATATTTCTATCTATTTATCTATCTAGCTGCTAGCTATCTATGCTAACGTTATGCTATCTGGCTGTCTGCCTATCTCTCTCTATACTAGCCTATCTATCTATCTGTCTATCTATATAGGCTTATCTAGTCTATCTATATCTATGTATTTATCTAAATACTCTTGTCAACTACTCGTCTCTCTAGTCACTCTCAATGCTCTCAAGGCGGGCTTTGGTAAATTCTCTCCCCAAGGTGACGTAATGCAATGCATTGTGGGGGAAAGGAGAATCGTTGCAAACCACTGTAAGATAGTACCTACTTTTTCGTATTATATTCCGTTTTGTGATACCCAACAACATAAAATACAATGGATAACAGTTTAAATGTTTATTACCAACAAGCAAATTGCACAAATTTGTTGAAAAATAAACCCTGCAACATGGCCTTTAAAGGGTTAGTTTGACCCAAAAGGAAAATTCTGTCATTATTTACTCACCCTCAAGTTGTTCCAAACGGGTATGAATTTCTTTCTTCTGCTGAACACAAAAGAAGATATTTTGAAGAATATGGATAACCAAACAGCAGTTAATGGGCCCCATTGACTTTCATAGTATGGAAAAAAGGGTCCCATCAACTGTTTGGTTACTAACATTCTTCAAAATATCTTCTTTTGTGTTCAACAGAAGAAAGACATTAATACAAGTTTGGAACAACTTGAAGGTAAGTAAATGATTGTAACATAGTTAGAGGTTGTGGGAAGGAGGAGGCGGGAACCGGCGAACATTCAACAACTTTTAATCAAATAAATAAACACATACAAAAACAAAAGTAAAGACGGCAGCCCCTCACGGACGACTGCCGCCACACATAATAAAACAGAAACATAAATGCAGGCCTGGCCTCTCTCGTCCTTCACTGTCGTCGCTCCTCCGTTTATGCTTCCCCTCCTCCGTGAGAGATACGAGACGCAGGTGTCACTCATTATCAATCACGCCACCGGCCTCGCGCCGCTCTCCCACGGCCCTCGACCTCGTCCTGCTCGCCACAATGATTTTTTAGACAATCTAAAACTCTAATGAGAGTTAGTAGACATGTAGGTGCATCGTTGCTTATAGTCAACAGAATGTGTAAAGGGGACCATCAAATAAAGTGAAACAAAAAAATAATAATCCAAAATAGTCCAATTTCATTTCTGATATCAAATATGAAATTGAATCGGTGTGATACGAGAGACATGAAAGAAGCGCCACCTTCAAATACCAGGTTTGATGACGGCCATTATCAGGGAATAACTGACCTCGGAATGTCACGACTGACTGATCAGAATCAAGTATTTCAGAGAGCCATGTATTGGTGCATAAAATCTCATGCTTTGCACTTTTTTTATAATCGTACTGAAGCCTATCGCAATTTTGTTTTAATTTCGATTAATCATGCACCCCTATTAAACGGTCTGTGCATGGACTACTCTCACTTATTAAAGTGGAAATCAGTTTACTAAATAATGTAAACTTGACTGACTGCTTCATTTCCACATTAAGTGTAATGTATTTGACGCTGTAATGACATCCAGTTGTTTCTCTTTTCCAGAGTGAGAGTGTTTGACTTGCGTACTGGCTCGTCTGTCGTGTCTTTGTATGCCCATCACATGGGCGTGACCACCGTCCAGGCAGATGATTGGAAGGTTGTGAGCGGAGGCGGCGAGGGATTGGTCAGTGTGTGGGAGATGAGGATAGGAGCCAAACTCTGGGAAATGCACAACAGGTGAGAATGTTTGAACGCTTCAGACAAAAGCCTCTGCCAAATGCATAAATGGAAATAATAATTTATGTGGATAAGAATCATTTAATCCAATAAAGCCTGATTATCCATACAGATACGCAAAATAAATGATCAACATGATAAAAACTTCAAACATACAATCTATGATTGAT
Source organism: Rhinichthys osculus (assembly GCA_029959095.1). NCBI lineage: Eukaryota > Metazoa > Chordata > Actinopteri > Cypriniformes > Leuciscidae > Rhinichthys > Rhinichthys osculus. The sequence continues at coordinate 8,984,747 of JARWKJ010000004.1, read as the reverse complement.
TTTAGCAAGTACTTTTAGTGTTATTGTAAAGAAAAGTCCACCATTAGGTCGTGGTTCACGTGTCTTTTTGCTGTGAAATCTTTACAGATTTGTATAAAGTAAACGTAATAACTTTTCTATTGCTAGTACTATTTCAAGATAAACACTTACAGAACTGAAGCAACTTAGGTTCGCCTGATTATCCATACCTCATTTTTTTTTAGAAAAGTCATTAAAATGTAAGAATCAGGCTTTTAAAAGGAATGTTTGTACATCTCTCAATCATCATTACATGTTTTACCCACCACAATAAAAACTACAGAGCTTTGATCATAAAACTAAGCATTTAAATATCATCTTGCTAAGACATATTATTGGGACATATAGTGACAACTGATATTTATATGCGTTTTATTTAAGTAGACATTCTGCTGTACCACTAATTACAAACTATAACAATTTCATCTTACATTTTGGCCACAAAATTATCAGCAATATTGCATATTTTTGCTTAGTTTGTGCCTCTGAATAAATTTTTTTTTCCTTGTTAAGTATGAGCTCCATTTTCTCCTATAGCATTGTAAGGGTGGATTTCCTGCAGGGGTTCAAGCTGCAAGACTGCCGAATGACTAAAGAAACGTTATCAGCAAGATGGTAGAAAACTGTACATTTCTTGTCTATTCCACCCACTGCCACTTATACCAACGACGGAAATAAGCGCAGTTACAATAGCTTCATATGTGGGAGAGCGTTGCTATATGAGTGACAATATTGTATTGCAATAGGTAGCACTTCAAAGTCAATACCAAATCAAAACCATTTAGCACATTATTTGTAATTGAAAAGGTTTAATGACAAAATATGGTTATGGTTACACTTAAAATACCTACAAAATAGATGTATGAGATGATGTTAACTTACAGTATATAATTAATTGTACCCAGCATGTATGTAAAATGTTACCTGAGAGGTAGATAGAAAGAGAGAGAGAGATAGAGAGAGAAATAGCAGAGGAGGTAAAGAGAGAGTGAGTCCCAAGAGGGACCCAGAGAGCGCCAGAGCATAAAAAAGGGCAGAGCAACAGTTACAGTCTTGTTTTATCCTTTCCCTGACCATGTGACTAAAACCCAAATGTGAGACATTCAAACTGACCAATCAGATAATTACACTTCCCCCATTGTTCTAAAGGTGTGACAATTCATAGACCCCCAAAGTACACAAATCTTGGCCTACAGGCCTTGATCACTATCAGCCCCTCTGTGTCTTTGGGGACTCCAAATGGTCCTTGTGGTTAAAAGAAGGGGTGGAACACAGTAAAGCATATGTCTTTGTTAATTTCAAATGTCTTGGATTATTTTCAATCCTACAGCATACTATATGAGCCATAATAGCCTGATGCATCAAATATGATAGACTTATTTTTAAATAAACTGTTCCATAAAAAAAAAGATTTGGTGTCACTTTAGTTTAGGTTTTTCCAATTCTCACTATTAACTAGTTGCTTATTAGCATGCATATTTCTAGGATATTGGCTGTTTATTAATACTTAAAAAGTACATATTAATGCCTTATTCTGCATGACCATATTCTACATCCCTTAATCCTATAATACCTAAACTTAACAACTACCTTACTAACTATTAATAAGCAGTAATTAATTTATTGAGGCAAAAGTCGTAGTTAATAGTGAGAATTGGGCCCTAATCTAAAGTGTGACCAAAGATTTTTCTGACTATTATTTCCGATGTCAGGCTTTACATGGTTCAGATCCTCATTGTTTTCAAAAACAGAACTGCATTGCGGCCACATAATTGTTCTGTCTGTAAACAGGCACCCGGTTCGCCACATACGGTTCAACAGCAGCACTCTGGTGACGGCCAACATCCCTGATGAGAAGAGCCCTCGCGGGGCTTGTATCACAGACGATGACCTCACCGCTCACCGCAGGTAAACACAGATATCACATTATGTTGTGTTATCTTTGCTATTGTTTTTCCATCTGTTTATTTTGCACTTTTATTACGTCTTTAGATACAGAGGGCTGATCTGTCACTACGACTTCTCAATGGACTCATCTACACAGGACCACGTTCTGCCCATCTGTAGGTCCAACTACATCGAGTCCTCGGGCTACAGCTATAACATTGGCTTGGCGGTGCCTTATGACATACTGAGTGGCCCTTAGATCGGGATCTGATACGCTGTGCTTTTGAGGCAAGTTGGACTGGGAAGAATGCCATTGAATTTGCTATTTTAAGATCATCTAGGCTCATATTCCTTAAAACTATTTCTTTATTTAATCATAATTTGTGTAATTTCAAAACTTTGTGTTTGGATGACACATTAAGATGTGTTTGAGGACTAGTATTAATTCATTCTAGGTCTTTTTATATATGTATTGTATCATGTTCTGTCCTTGCACAGTTTAGTATACAATACTATTAAATCATTATCTGAGAAGATGAAATACAAATCATACAAAATTAAGTTCCAGTGGTTTTAATGCTCTCTAATTTAACACACAAATTACACAATCCTTCAAATGTTTGAGGTCAGTATGATTTTGTAAGAAGACTCTTATGCTCACCTAGACAAGATTTATTTGATCGAAAGTAAAAGTACAGTACAGTAAAATACAGTATTTTAATATTTTTTTATATTGTAATATATTTAAAAATGTCATTTATGCCTGTGATGCAAAGCTGAATTTTCAGCATCATTACTCTAGTCTTCAGTGTCACATGATCCTCAGAAATCATTTCTTATAATTTTCAGTGTTGAAAACAGTTGTGCTGCTTGATATTTTTGTGGAAACTGGGATACATTATATTTCCAGGACTATTTGATGAATAGAAAGTTCAAAACAACTGCATTTATTGGAAATACATTTTTTTTGTAACATTTAAATATCTTTAGTGCCACTTTGGATCAGTTTAATGTGTCCTTGTTGAATAAAAGTACTAAAAAAGTACTTAGTTGAAAAAAAAACTAAACTTTTGAACAGTAGAGTACATAATCGACAAACAAACCATGTTTAACAATTGCAAACAAACCCATATTTAATCTGGTTTATTTCACTGTAGTTTTGTTTTTCCGAGGATGTCATGTTGTCATTTGCCTAATTTGGCTATCTTCAACCAAGTAAAAGATGAATTTGCACCAAAATACCACGAGTTTGACTGAACGCACAACCTCTAAATATAGTATGGGAAGCATTTTATAAACTTGCATAGATTAATGATTTCAGACACAATGCATCTACAAAATGCACAATAGGAATAAATGCAACTTTTAAAACAATGGTTATTTTATTCTCTTCAATATAAAGAAAATGTTTAGCGACAGTTGTGAGGATTTCAAATGACAATAATGTACAAAAATATTGCACTGTAATATCCTACAGTAAATGCTGTTGCTGTAAAAAACTTTACACACCCTGTATCATTTATCATATAACCTTGGTGAAAGGAAGCCAGATGTATTACATAAGGGCAACAAAACAATCGCTCCCTTGTTTTTGAGGTAAATGATAAGATTTGTGGATTCATTAACTTAGGGTGTGGAGTGTTTTAGCACTGGTTTGTTAAGGAAGACTTCCTCCATTACAAAACAATAAAAAGGGAAATTTGCAATCACAAGGTTCAGTTTTGCAGTCTCAACAACCCTGCTAACAGCACAGTATACATACTAGATAGTGTATCTGAAAGTATGTATGAATCAAAATGTTTGCGAGCATGTCAGAGTAGAGTTGAGATAAGAAGCCACAAAAACAGCCGGGCCTCAAGGGGTTGTTAAATATCTTTCAAATATGTATAAACACACTGTATGTTCGCTTTGCCTCAGAGGTCTGGACTCTGAAGTGTATCCCCCAGAGCATGTTGTGGTCACTTCCACCATATCTCCATCATTGGAGATATTTCAGAGAAAGAAACCCAAGTAAACTCAATTCTTGAATCCGTGGGACAAACATCGGATGTTTTAATCTAAAATAAAGACTGTGCTGAAAAAGTGCCGTTCAGAAGCGGAAATGACTCTCACTTCCCACAATGCATGGTTTCCAAGTTCCAAAAGTGAACATTCATCTTGGTCTCGATCTCGATGTCTTTCAATATCTGTTGGAGAGACGTTGAAAGTTGAGGTATGAATTGCATGCATGTAATTTTATTATTAGATTTAATTCACAATGAAATCAAAATGGACAATTCTAGTTTTTTATGGAATATTGCAGTATTTATTTTTAATTATTTATCTGTTCGCACCATTTACAAAAAAAACCCAAAACAATTATGTGCCCTCGTAATCTTTAATCAAAATATTTTCTCCATCTCTTCTCTGATGACATGTTTACTGGAGCGGGGGCGGGACAACCTATCACTTACATGAGATCACAGCGATTCGATCCAATCAATTCCCAATGGACAAAATAAAGTCCCGCCTTACATTTATTTTTTATTCATGAAGTCGTTTCACTCAGATATATGTCACAATAGGAAAGAGAAGACTGTCGCAACTTCCGTTCCATGTCAACTTCAAAGTATACTTCCGCCTGAAGTCATTTTCGTCATCAGGAGGGTCCGCAGACGGTGTGCAGCCTAATTTCTGTGTCCATGTGGACAGTGCGCGTACAACAGCACATGTATGAGTGACGATTGCTTGAAAACAAAGTTTACTAGATAGTATGCACACGCCGAATGTGGCTTTCCGTGCTCACGGCCAAAGGACTATACTTTAAAAGGTTTTAAAAGATGGAGCAGAACACAGAAAATGAAGTTTAAAATGTTATAGAGTGCAAACCTGCATGAACTGTTCAAAGGTGATTCCCTCATAAAATTCATCAGGACCCTAAAAACAAAAAGGTTTCAGTTAGAAAATCACATCAGAATTTGACATTGCTGTGGAAATCAGATGAATTCACAATTAAGAGAAGCATCTGTGATGGATTTATTTTTCTTGCAGGAACAACATTCATATGCTTTTGAATGTTGTATATTTCCAAACCCTTTGGTCCAAAACTTGTGACTTGTTTACCCTTGTATAAATAACAAATAGGGGAAATGAAACTAGACAGATGTCTAGGTTTCAAAACTTGTGATTATGAAGTAATAACAAAAACAGTTTGCTTCTACCTAGTAACAGAAGGGTTTGCCTATGAAGAACCAATCAAATTGTAGGGAAATTATGTAATGTATCATGTCATTTTCGCCATGCTCCTATTCTATAAAAACTGTTGTATTCCTTTTGCGGGTGGGATTCTCTCTGTAATTTGTTTGAGATCCTCCGGCCGTGATTTAAAGCATATTCGAAAGGCATTGTATGAAGTCTGTCGGTTATTATTGCTGCGCAGCAAGTTAGGGTTAGGGGCCTCTGTCGACGTCGATGAGGAGACGCTCTAGAGTATAAATATTATTGTTCGGGGACGTCGATTGTAGACGAGACCCAGATAAACTAACGTCAGATAAACTATACAGACGTTCGGGGACTGTAGACGAGACCCAGATAAACTAACGTCGACTGTAGACGTTCGGGGATGTCGATTGTAGACGAGACCCAGATAAACTAACGTCGACTGTAGACGTTCGGGGATGTCGATTGTAGACGAGACCCAGATAAACTAACGTCGACTGTAGACGTTCGGGGATGTCGATTGTAGACGAGACCCAGATAAACTAACGTCGACTGTAGACGTTCGGGGATGTCGATTGTAGACGAGACCCAGATAAACTAACGTCGACTGTAGACGTTCGGGGACTGTAGACGAGACCCAGATAAACTAACGTCGACTGTAGACGTTCGGGGACTGTAGACGAGACCCAGATAAACTAACGTCGACTGTAGACATTCGGGGACGTCCATTGTAGACGAGATCCAGATAAACTAACGTTGACTGTAGACGTTCGGGGACGTCGATTGTAGACGAGATCCAGATAAACTAACGTTGACTGTAGACGTTCGGGGACTGTAGACGAGACCCAGATAAACTAACGTCGACTGTAGACGTTCGGGGACGTCAATTGTAGACGAGACCCAGATAAACTAACGTCGACTGTAGACGTTCGGGGACGTCAATTGTAGACGAGACCCAGATAAACTAACGTCGACTGTAGACGTTCGGGGACGTCAATTGTAGACGAGACCCAGATAAACTAACGTCGACTGTAGACGTTCGGGGACGTTGATTGTAGACGAGATCCAGATAAACTAACGTTGACTGTAGACGTTCGGGGACTGTAGACGAGACCCAGATAAACTAACGTCGACTGTAGACGTTCGGGGACGTCAATTGTAGACGAGACCCAGATAAACTAACGTCGACTGTAGACGTTCGGGGACGTCGATTGTAGACAAGATCCAGATAAACTAACGTCGACTGTAGACGTTCGGGGACGTCGATTGTAGCCGAGATCCAGATAAACTAACGTTGACTGTAGACGTTCGGGGACGTTGATTGTAGACGAGACCCAGATAAACTAACGTCGACTGTAGACGTTCGGGGACGTTGATTGTAGACGAGATCCAGATAAACTAACGTTGACTGTAGACGTTCGGGGACGTCGATTGTAGACGAGATCCAGATAAACTAACGTCGACTGTAGACGTTCGGGGACGTTGATTGTAGACGAGACCCAGATAAACTAACGTCGACTGTAGACGTTCGGGGACGTTGATTGTAGACGAGATCCAGATAAACTAACGTTGACTGTAGACGTTCGGGGACGTTGATTGTAGACGAGATCCAGATAAACTAACGTCGACTGTAGACATTCGGGGACGTCCATTGTAGACGAGATCCAGATAAACTAACGTCGACTGTAGACGTTCGGGGACGTCGATTGTAGACGAGATCCAGATAAACTAACGTTGACTGTAGACGTTCGGGGACGTTGATTGTAGACGAGACCCAGATAAACTAACGTCGACTGTAGACGTTCGGGGACGTTGATTGTAGACGAGATCCAGATAAACTAACGTTGACTGTAGACGTTCGGGGACGTTGATTGTAGACGAGATCCAGATAAACTAACGTTGACTGTAGACGTTCGGGGACGTCGATTGTAGACGAGATCCAGATAAACTAACGTCGACTGTAGACGTTCGGGGACGTTGATTGTAGACGAGATCCAGATAAACTAACGTTGACTGTAGACGTTCGGGGACGTTGATTGTAGACGAGATCCAGATAAACTAACGTCGATTGTTGACGAGATCCAGATAAACTAACGTCGACTGTAGACATTCGGGGACGTCCATTGTAGACGAGATCCAAATAAACTAACGTCGATTGTTGACGAGATCCAGATAAACTAACGTCGACTGTAGACATTCGGGGACGTCCATTGTAGACGAGATCCAGATAAACTAACGTCGACTGTAGACATTCGGGGACGTCCATTGTAGACGAGATCCAGATAAACTAACGTCGACTGTAGACATTTGGGGACGTCCATTGTAGACGAGATCCAAATAAACTAACGTCGATTGTTGACGAGATCCAGATAAACTAACGTCGACTGTAGACATTCGGGGACGTCCATTGTAGACGAGATCCAGATAAACTAACGTCGACTGTAGACATTCGGGGACGTCCATTGTAGACGAGATCCAGATAAACTAACGTCGACTGTAGACATTCGGGGACGTTGATTGTAGACGAGATCCAGATAAACTAACGTCGACTGTAGACGTTCGGGGACGTCGATTGTAGATGAGACCCAGATAAACTAACGTTGACTGTAGACATTCGGGGGCGTTGATTGTAGACGAGACCCAGATAAACTAACGTTGACTGTAGACGTTCGGGGACGTCGATTGTAGACGAGACCCAGATAAACTAACGTCGACTGTAGACGTTCGGGGACGTCGATTGTAGACGAGACCCAGATAAACTAACGTCGACTGTAGACGTTCGGGGACGTCGATTGTAGACGAGACCCAGATAAACTAACGTCGACTGTAGACGTTCGGGGACGTCGATTGTAGACGAGACCCAGATAAACTAACGTCGACTGTAGACGTTCGGGGACGTCGATTGTAGACGAGACCCAGATAAACTAACTAAGTACTCTCCATTGAAAATAGTTGGCAACACTGATCATGGAAAGTCACCGTACCATCTGACCCACTGTCTCACTGGCGACTTCCAGCATAGCAGCATCTGTAATGGCTTTGGCTGTTTCTGCTCCTATGGTTTCAGTGCTAGACAGCAGCTCCTTTACCACCTGCAATCACAATTACAATCAGTATCAAATTGTGTTACTGTGTTTGTAGCCATAAAAGTAGAAGTCAAATGGTTCTTACACGTCTATATTCATCCAGAGTGATGACGCCATCATTGTCAGTGTCGTGCATGTTGAACAGAACTACAGAGAAGGAAATATGCTTTTACCAAGTAGTTGTGTGGTGCGCATAAAATAAAAATGTAAATCAGCAAAACTGTATTAATAGTATACTGAGAGAAATTGTTTCAAATAGTATCTCAAATTATGTTAAAAGGGGCATTTATAGTGGCGCTTAACCGTTGTTTAGATGTTTTCACACACCTGTACGAGTTTATTTCTTATTGGGAGTCAATGGCTTCCGTCAACTGTCTGGTTACCAACATTCTTCAAAATATCTTCTTTTGTTTTCAACAGAAGACAAAAACTCATACAGGTTTGGAATAACATAAGGGTGAGTAAAAGATAACAGAATTTTCATTTTTGGGTGAACTATCCCTTTAAAGTTCCATTGCAGTGTGAGATCTGAAAAACTTGTATATCAACTTGTTTTGATCAAAACTGCATTTGAAAGAACATCTATTTGCGGTCTTTATTTCTTTATTCTCACAGCGTAGTTTCTCCTTCTTGATGGTTTTTCTCTCCTCCTCAGCAATGTGTGGTTTGGGTGGTTTGAAAAAGGCCAGGACGGTAACGAATTCCTCAAAACCGATCTCCTGCAAACAGCCCATCTCCTTATGACCCAAGTTCCTTGATGACAACACACAGACATTATCCACTGAGTACATATAGAACTATAACTGTATAATCTTTTTATTTCATTGCAAAATGTAAACTTTTATAGCCTAACTCTTAAAAATAAAGTTGGATATATATGCATGCATGTCCAACTTTACCAGCATACATACAGTATATATATATATATATATATAGACTGTACACATTTTTAAGGGGCGTTCACACGACACTGTTTTCAACTATTGTTTCATGCGTTTTGGCCGTTTATTTACACAGCGTTTTGGGGGCCTGAAAACGCAAACTTTTGAAAACGATTTCAAAGTGCAAATTTTTGAAAACGATACCGTTATCCATGTAAACTACGGAAAGGCAAATTTGAGAAAACAGTGACATCATGTTGCATGCACGTTATGTGTTCAGTCTATAGGCAAGTATAGTGTTTCTTTACAAAGTGTCATCGCCAACTACTGGCCTGGATAGCGGAATACAGCGTTTTTAGTCGTTTTCACGGATCCGTGTGAACGGGGATCATTTTGACAACATTCCCGACTTTACTCGAAAAACGCGACTTTCCTTTTAAAACTGAGATGCCTACAACCAACACCTGCACCCAGCACCTGCACTCCCCCTCCTGCCATCCACCAGGCCCAGATGGTGTTTCACCTGCCTCTTTAAAAGTCTGCGATGACCAACTGGCCCCCATCTTCACACAGATCTTCAACAGATCACTGGAGGAGTGTGAAGTTCCCTGCTGCCTCAAACGCTCCACTATCATTCCGGTCCCCCCAAAAACTCCAAATCACTGGATTTAATGACAACAGACCTGTCGCTCTCACATCTGTGGTCATCTGTGTTGGCCTACCTGAAAGACATCACTGGACCCTTGCTGGATCCTCTTCAGTTTGCATACAGAGAGAACAGGTCTGTGGATGATGCAGTCAACATGGGACTGCATCACATCCTGCAACATCTCGACAGACCTGGAACTTACACAAGTTTGGCCTTCAATACCATCACGCCTGATCTTCTCACAGCCAAACTGATCAAGCTCTCCATGCCCACCCCAATCTGTCAGTGGATCATCAGCTTTCTGACAGATAGGCAGCAGCTAGTGAGACTGGGGAAACTCACATCCAGGACCATCAGCACTGGCGCTCCACAGGGTTACGTCTTCTCCCCACAACTCATCCACAACGGTGACAAGTCTGCATACAGACAGGAGGTCGTACAACTGGCTGCCTGATACAGTCATAACAACCAGGAGCTGAACACGCTCAAAACAGTGGAGAGACAGTGATAGTGGACTTCAGGAGGAACACCTCAGTCTCCATCATGAACAGTGGAGTTATTCAGGTTCCTGGTCACCCCCATCTCTCAGGACCTGAAGAGGGACACTCACATAGACTCTGTTGTGAAAAAGGCCCAGCTGAAGTTGCGCTTCCTTCGCCAGCTGAGGAAGTTCAACCTTCCATGGGAGCTGCTGACACAATTCTACTCAGCCGTCATGGAGTCTGCTCTATGTGCTTCTTTAACCGTCTGGTTTGGTTCAGAAGATTACAACGGACAGTGCGGACTGCTGAGAGGATTATTGGTGTTCCCCTGACCTGTACTCCAGAGTGAAGAAAAGGGCAGGTAAAATCATCACACTCCACTCACCCTGTTGCCTCAGATCACTGGGCACTAGCACATATAGGCACAGGAACAACTTTTTTTTATCCACAGGCCATTTCACTCTTAAAGAGTTAAATGCCTCCCTAAGCATTTGCCTGTAAGTGCAGTACCCCACTGCTTAGTGCAATATCTTTGTAAATTCAATTTATTCATAATCTGTAAATATGTTTTTTATGACTAAACCTAACTGTGTCTTTATACTTTTATATTTTAGGTGACATGTGAAGGCCAAGTATGGTAACCATAGGAGTGTAACGATACCCTCAAGTCACGATTCGATATATATCACGATAACGATACTTGAACTCTTTCGATATGATATTATTGCGATACTCCAAGACATATGGTAAAAGGTTAACAAAAAATGTACTGTAGATTTAAAATGCAAAATTCGGTAGAGAGACAGAGCACATTTAGGCCACGCCCACACCGGGGGGGAAACAATCCGACCGTCTTCATTGACTTTGTATTGCCTGAAGCTGCCTCCTTGTGAGTTCTGACAGTTCTGACAAAAACAAAACAATGTCTTCAAAATCGCTATAAAGCCAAAACAATCTCTGTTACCGTAAATTGTATGTTTATCTCTGTAAAGCTGCTTTGAACAATCTCCATTGTTAAAAGCGCTATATAAATGAAGATGACTTGACTTGACTAAAAGCTGCTATGTGACAGGGTGTACAGCAATCAAGCTAAAAAAAATACATTTTTATAAGCTGTCGACCCCAACAAACGAGCATTTAAAGGTGCAGTGTGGGATTTTTAGCGGCATCTAGTGGTGAGACTTGCAAATTGCAAACAGCATGTCACTCGCGGCCTATCCCTCGGTTTTCAAACTCGAATGAGAAGCTACGGTGGCCGACTTAAGACAAAATATGTCGTCGTCTGAGTCTGAGTCAGCAGCAGAGAGTAGTAAGTCAAGCAATGAGGTTTCTTTAGCGCTGTTTGTTTGCTTTCGGCTACGGTAGAAACATACCTTCAGACCTTCATAGAAGGGGATTCCCGCGTCTATGTAGATATAAATGTCTCATTAAGGTAATAAAAACATAACGGTTCATTAAGTAAGGTCTTTATACACCACTGAAAACATAGTTATGGATTTTAAATTGCATTTCTGTCAATAGATCCTCAGAAATATTACACAATGCACCTTACATAATATAATAATAGTAATCAGCTGATTGTCTCACGAACGTAACCAGCACATTCTCCCCACAAAGCAAACCCATAATACAGCGAGGGAGAAGAACCACATGAAACTATGCAACAATATATTTTTTCTAACAGGGTAGTAAAAGTTTAGCTGGCTAATATGAGCTGTTACTGTGGCTGAGCCTTGTTTAAACTCGACGCGTCCGCATGAGCCCAAAGGTGCGTGCGGCAAAAATGACGTGATTGTGACAGCGCGCGCGCCTCCGCATCCCCTAGACACCACTTACTACACACAAAGGCTTTTTTCTCTGATTTTGGAAACTCGATCGACTTAAAATGCTTCCAAGATCGACGGGTTGGTGATTCCTGTAACTGTTTTACGGTCAATGACAAGAGTAGCCTACTAATCAGCTGTCTCACGAACTTAACCTGCACATTTATCCCCACATATCAAAGCCATAACACAGCGAGGGAGAAGAATTAAGTTACATGAAACAATCCAACTACATATTTACACCACTGACAAGGGAAAAGTCACTACTCACGGTGTTTAGCTTCTTCTAGCTTCCTGCGGCTTCTTTTTCAATGTAGTGACGAAACGCGCTCTGTAGCACTGTTTGTTCGCGTTCGGCTACGGTAGAAACATGACGTCACAATATGGCGACCTTCATAGAAGGGGATTCCCGCGCCTATGTAGATATAAATGCCTCATTCTAAGGTAATAAAAACATTACCGTTTATTAAGTAAGTTCTTTATACACCACTGAACACATAGTTATGGATGTCATATTGCATTTCTGTTAATAGATACTCAAATTTTTTACACATTGCACCTTTAAGGTGACAAAAGTGGATACAGGCAATTGAGACAGAGTGCAACATGTAATATTACTCTGAGAACTACGCCCACTCGAGGGGAACGTAATCGGCGAAAGGGATAGCCTAGCTTACAGAAATTAAAAATACTATATAAAACTGACATTTGGATATTTGACTTACCAGTGACAAAATGTTTACTGCACACGTAGTGAATTTTTAGTGCATATTGAGTGTCAGAGCCCACCATTTACCCATCCATGTCTTATTGCCTGTATCCACTTTTGGGTCGACAGCTTATAAAAGCTTAGTTCTGTTTTTTTTTTTTTGCTTGTTTGCTGTACACCCTGTCACATAGCAGCTTTTAGACATTGTTTTGTTTTTCGTTATAAGTCAAAAATGGCAAGGAGGCAGCCTCAGGCAATTCAAAGTCAATGGAGACGGTTGGATTGGTTTCCCCCCGGTGGGCGTGGTTTTCAGATTATGACGCGTGTTGCTCTCTCTATTACATTGGGTGTGGAAATGAATAGGCTTGGACTTGGTGTTGGTAACCTAATGCACAGGACAGTAGTGACACCAGAATGATTCTGAAGCTTAAAATACAGAATTATTTTAGACGAATATGCTTGCACTCTTTCACTGACTAGATATTTAAAATAATGTAGGCCACTATTTACTGGTAACATAAGACATTTGGCATTATCAGGACCCACAAATATTCCCCCATTGCATTATTATAAATTATACTCAACATTATATAGTAATGTAGTACTGACACTAAAACTCTGTAAAATTGAATTTTCATTTTGGGTAACTATACACAATTATTGTCAATCACTATCCACAATACATTTTGTTGCATTTTTGTATTGCGATATATTGTGACACCCCAACCCATACTCAGAATTTGTCCTCTGCATTTAACCCATCCAAGTTAGTGAACACACATTTAGAGCAGTGTAAACACACACACACACACACACACACACACACACACCGGGAGCAGTGGCCAGCCATTCACTGTGGCACCTGGGGAGCGATTGGGGGTTAGATGCATTCCTCAAGGGCATCTCAGTCAGTTCCTGCCGGTATTGAGAATCGATCCCACAACCTTCGGGATACCAGTCTGACTCTCTAACTATCAGCATTGATTATTAGCTGATTCTAATTCTAACATGGACCCCTTTCCTTTTATTTACACACCTTGTATCAAAGAAGGCCTCAATGATCTGTCTTCGGATTGGGTTGAGGGCCAAATCGGTCATATTCTCAAGGTGTTCACGTCTGAAATTTAGAAGAAACGGTTCTTTTTACACTACATTTCATTATAAAGGACACAATTCAATAATGCACGCTGTGTCATATGATATTAAGCAGAACTTGCGTCAAAATGAGAAAAGCTAATTGGTAAAAACAACATATTGCAACAACAGATTTTGCTTATTGTTAAACTGTAACTCAAAAAATCTGCGTCCATAATTTGCAGACCAATGGCTCTGCCCTAACACAGGCATTGATATAAAGGGTGTGATAGATGACCGTTATGACAGTATTTGTTTACAGTCAGTATAGTCTAAATGAGTGGCATCAAGTCATTTGTACAGTACCTTAAAGTGCCTTCATCTTGAGTCAGGTATATAAATCTGTTATGGAGGTTTTTTATCTGCTCTATAGAAACTAAAGTGAGAAAAAGACAGCAAATTCAGGAAGATTTCAAATAACTTTGCAGGTCAATGCAGTGACAGTTAAAGCTATAAGAACAGGCTGCATCCGAAATCGCATACTCTCTTGAGTAGCTGCTTATTTTGAATCACTAACATATATATGTTCTATATATAATGAGTGTGTGTAGAATGTAATCCAGACGTACTACAATCCCCATGTTGTCATTGTCATGTGACCCTACCAGTGTCAGTTGCGTTGCTTCACTTCCATTTAAAAATCCTCTCCTGTGGCCTCATGGGATAGTAAAGTGTCCATGCACACTTCAGAATCTCATCGGAAGTAGTTGGTCATCTACATTTTTGGCTTTTATGATACTTTGAATTAGGACATACTTCTTTTGTCACGTCCTGTTTTTCTCCTACCATATAGTAGTGAAGTATGCGATTTCAGATGCAGCCGTTATGTGTGTGTGGGTGGGGTGCAAGTCAAGATGAATTGATAATGAATCATATCATCAAACTGAGTTGTTAAACAATGCATGTTTTATTAGGTAACCATAATAACCTCTAATGTGGTTCCAGCCTCTTATTACAACAGGAGGGAGGTGATGGACTCAATGTACAACACTGTCAACATGCCACAGTACAAATTGTATTTATAGATATTTAGTCAACCAAAATGGAATGTGCAATCAATCCCTGATCTTATGACAGCTGACACCAAATCAAAACACTCACTATTATTATTGCTCATACAATATGCCTTTGAGATGTCTAGTATGTGCTAACTGTTCACTAGGCTATATAATAAATCCTGTAAAAATATATTGTTCATTGTTAGTTCATGTTAATGCATTAACTAATGTTTACTTATTGTAAAGTGTGACCTAAAACAAAGACTACTGGAGAACATTTTACAAGAAAATTCTGCATCAGTTTTTTTACTTCAAAATTTCACCATTTCTTTGTAATTTATTTGTGAAATTTACTAGCAATTCCTGTATGAAAATTATTTTAAAGTGACATAGAAAATAAAATATTAAATTTTTTAATGAATTATTGATTTTAATTTGTACATTTTTATGATTTAATGAATTATAACGAACACCCTGCAGTTCCTTTTACAAAACCCTGATGTAAACTATTATTTTAACCGTTAACTGAGACACTTCTCTGTAATGCTGGAAATGACATGAAGTAAATTAGGCTATAGTTCACACATAAATACTCACGAGGAACAAAAAACCAGTAAAACCAGAAAAACAGAAGAATAGCAATTTGTGTAAAGGAAGCAATATCTATTTCACATTTATTCTATCACAATTGAGTTGATTATACTCTATTTTGAGAGGTACAGTTTGTTTGGGGAAGATTCGCACTGTGGAATTTATATATGCTTGGTTTTAAATGCACATTCACACAGTTGTACAGCAAATAACTTTTGTGAAAACACCTTTTCACAATAATGAGCTATTCGCACAGTTATATTCACAGTTATGAGTGGGATTACTTGTGATTCTCCAAAAGTCCTTCTACTTCTACATTTAAACAATGAAATTCGGGGTTAGTTAGATTTAGGCTGTTGTGTGTTGACAGTTCATTACTTTATTGCATTGCATTACTGTATAGTATGCACTAAGCATTTTAATATGCATATATTTGTTGTACAGTCATCGAAATATAAGAATAAAGATCAAGGGTCATTAACAAACATAATATAGGCTAATGCAAACATATCACTAATAATACATTTGAATGTACATGTGTGTTTTTTTTTTTTAACCATTCTTTGAAGTACATTGATTGGAGTATTGTAGGCTATATATGAATACGGGCTGCCAACTCTCACGCATTCAGCGTGAGACTCACGCAATTGACAATATTCACACGCTCTCACGCCACACATTTTCTCACGCACAGAAAAATCGCGAAGCAAAGAGGACACGGAGACCGACAGACAAGACAGAGCAGATTACTTACTTATGATATATATATATATATATATATATATATATATATATATATATATATATATATATATAAAACAGCTCTCAGATTCTGTAATTTCTATTACGAAATTCAAACAATAAATAGGCCTACCGTTTTGGCGCTTGTAAATGTGACGTGACAGATCCCTACTAGCGCCTCAGTTCAAGTTCATCATTCATCTCTACTAGTTAATACGGTAGTAAATAATCACGAATGAACAATGTTGTATATTCCTTATAGGCTACATAATGTCGATCAGTCAAGTGTTTTTCAAACGCGGAAAGAGGTCAATAAAACAGCTGGAGAACAATTGTGTCCTATAACATTTACCTCAGGAAAGCCATTTAATGACCGTAATCACGTTATTGGCTAGAAAAAAGAGCTAGAGTATTTTGCTAAATAGGCTATGTGTACCATTACATATTTATTATATGTTTACTTATATATAATTAAATGAAGTTGTTAATATAATATTAAAAAACGCATTTAATTTGAGTTGAGCCTATTTTTAACCTTAAATACTACCAGCTGATAGGGCTCCCTCTCTGTATGTTTACAGCATTAATTAGGTGAGATTTTATTTCTTGAGAAAAATGAACATAACGAGTACCTAATATTTATCCAAATGAATCAATATTGAATCAAATCACAAGAATTTAATTGAAATCGTGAAATTTGTGTCAAGCAATAATAATAAAAACGGTAGCTTACCAGAAATTGTACCATGTAAACATTGTAACATGTTGTCACTAAACCTAATACAATTCTGTTTAGTTACTAAAATGTTTTGACAATCACAATACACTTATTGTGATGCAGTATTTTCATCCCCCAATCCCCCACTCCATTCCATTCCATTCTCACTCCAAGCTAAACTCAAAAGTTGGCAGACCTCCAGGTATGTACCATCACTGTACCATAGTACTATACTACAAGTCTAGGTCTAAGCACACCTGGAAAATAGATACTCACAGCCAGTTTTATCAGCCAGATCTTGGAACTCAGGCACTCGTCCTGACTGAGAAGCTCCCATGTTAACGTCCGGAAGAGACAATCACAACTTTCGCAATGTACGCTCACACTTTGACAGCAAAGCTCCGCCCCTCTCATGAAATATGCAAATAAGCAGCAGTGACACACACACATGGCTCGTCCGGTTTTTGCTGGGTTTGCGATCCGAACATTTGAGACCCAGACATTTACATTTGATAATCTCCATAAAAGAAGACATCCTGGCGTTTCTGTAATAGCAATATTTGGGGTCGTGGTCATAGATAATTAGTAAATATATATAAAATATAAATTAATAAATAAAACGAATCTAATTAAAATGAGTTCAGTTTATAAGTTTCTTAAAAATATTGTTTTTATGGCAACTTAGAACAGTAAGATGTTCTTGGTTGCCATTAAAACAACAATGCATTAAATAATGTGTTTGTGACATTTACCCAATCCATCTCCTGCAGCCGGAGAAAGGTATAGCATGGCAGATGCTTGTATATTTGCATTATAAATATTTGAGGTTGTGTGACTTAGGATGAGAATTAAAGTTAATGCAAACACATGCTTTGGATACCAGAGGCGGGACACCGCACCCTGACTTGTTTGTCGTTTTTTTTTTAACTTTCAATTTTAGGTGTTCTATGCTTGATAAAACAGTGAATTGCTGTCGATATATTGCTATATACAGTGGGAAACAATAGACTGAGACTACTGGTGAAAATATAAAATGATCAGCATAACAATTTAAGTAAAAAGTTGGATTTCAGAATATTTTAATATTTGATTTGTATCTCACCTAAAAATGATCTAAATTAGAATATTCTAAAGAGCATCTTGTGCATAAGCAAGGAAATCCTACCATCTGTACAAAAGAGTTCACGTGATCAATGTCTCAAATGTGCATACATTTGTTTGGTGACCTCAAACAAGTTTTGCTTGAGAGAAACTTGAAAAGGGAATCTCAGTTATTTACCCAAAGCCACCACAATATTTTACATTTTTTATTTTTTTTCTTAATATACCAAATTAATATTTTATCATCTGAATAATAAAATATTGAAAGGGAATCTTAAAATCTCCTTAAACTTACAAAGCTATAGATAAGTCATACAAATAAAACATTTAAACACATTTAAAACAAATAAATAAATAACTTAACCACTAGAAATGGAGATTCTTTTTTTTTATTGTGATTCATTCTTATATTCTCAATGCTTTTGTATTTACAACCATGAGCCAAGAATTCCTTGAGCCCTTGTTCTCTAGGTCTTTTTTTTTTTTTTTTTTTATAACTTTGAAGTAAACATTACAAAATATTTCAAGGTGACAGTGTTAGACATTTTACTTCATGTCAAGTGCATGTTTGTTAACATATTAACATATATGAAATTAGTGCATTAGTTTAGTGAGATGTGTTGAATGACGACATAATGGACAGGCCTGAAGCTGATCATCAACACATATACTGTACAGATGTTCAGACCCTCCCGTAGTGTAACTTCATATAATCTCTATATATATTATCCAGAGTATGTTTTGTATCCACAAATACTGTAACTCGACCACATCATTTGTACTCAACCACTCAAATTATACAACATATGTAGTTTCTTTCAGACTACATTTGCAGCTCTGGGTCAAAGTTGCCTGTAAAACTGATCTAGGACCAGGATGTTGTACAAAGGAAATGAATTAAATAAAAACTACTGGGTTTGGCCTTAACAAGAACTCCAAACATCAAATTCGGTCCATTGTCAGTTGTATTGAGCAACTTCCTGTAATAGTACAGGACAAATTGAGTGACTTTTCGCATTTAAAGTGGGGAGGGAGGGAAAGAGGTGGCATTCTGGTCTACGGATCTAATAAATCATGGTCCTGGAAGTTGGCGGTTGGCTCGGATGGTTGGCCTGAGTTTGGGTTGAGGCCGTGGTAAAGCTCCTCTACAGTCCTGTGGGTCTTGCACATGTCCTCTGGGTAACGCGCCTGGAGCTCTTCATTAGCGATGTAGTGTGTGTCAAAAAACTCAGAGAAGTAGCGGCCGACCTCGGGGTGAGCGATCTCCAACGGGGCAGAGTGAGGCTCCAGATTCTCTGCAAATGAACAGAAGTGAGGGTTTCTTAGATTTGATTTAGTTTTTTGGGCTCTACTAGGATAGTTTTTCATGCTTGAATGTTCAAAGACACTTTCACATATTTTACAATGGCAGCTTCTCTCTTCCCAGTCTGTCAGTAACGCTCTGTTTAGCTCCTGTTTCTATAAAGCCCCTTGATTGGTCGGCTGGACCAGTGTGTAGTTATTGGTCAACCGCTTGTCCACTTCGAGTGTGTTTCGGAAATGTAACGCCCCTTACCATAACCGCGAGTTTCAACCATGGACTGTAAAAAAAATATGGACGTAGTGTCCATGACGTCACCCGTAGGTTTCTGAAGAGCATTTCTGAAGTCCAAAGTGGGCGGAGCCGGCCGTGCCATCTTGGCAGCGCGTCACTCTCGGATAACCGAAAATGGGCAAAGAGGCGGGATTAGCTGAGGTGACGTGACGGCTAACAGACAGCGGACAAACGGCTAGTAGTGACAGCAGCGGCAATCCACCTGTCACTCAAGTGGCCACGCCCTTAATTACGCAGAACTTTAAGGCTTAATATCATTTAAACTTATAAGAGTTATAAAAAATAAAATAAAAATCACCCCCCAGTTGTCATTAAGGGCAAAATTAGCAATATAGATCAAAACTACTTTTTATACAAGGTTGTAAAAAAAATTTCTGCTGTAAAGTTGCGCATATTAACATGGGGGGTTTATGGGATTGACTCTCTTTTGCAGCCAGTCTCTAGCAGCCAGTCGATGAATTGCAGTTTAAATCACTTCAGTGTTGGATTCAAGAGAGAGACCGGACGGGTGTAGCTTGGTTTCAACACACTACTAACGGTACTCAACCAGGCGTCGGCTCCTTTTTCGCATTTGCCTTGGGTGGGAATTATTCGAAATCCTTTTGTACCAGGTAGTTCTTTGAACTTAGTTATGGGAACTAACAACCAGGGTGGTTCCCTGAGAACTTAATCTTCACCTAAGGCCATTTATCTGGTTGCATTCGGACCGCCAGTAGGAACTCTGAAGCGACTTAAGCCGCGCATGTCATTGTGACTTTTATTTTGACGGTGCTGAGAATGCCAGAGCACACATTCTCCATGTTCATTAGTTTACGATCTGTCTAACAGTCAAGTCAAACACGTTATTAGATAGAACTGTTATACAAAGAAAGTAGACAGTATATGAACAAATATTAGCTTTTGGCATGTGGTTGATGTACAGTGTTTCTAGCTGAGCATAAATACACAATCATGTTTCTCTTGGTCCCCTCAAAGTTGCGTTGGATTTTCTCCTTAGCGTAAAGGTTAAGAGGCCCATCTATCACTGTTTTCCATGTTCGTAGAGTTAGTTCATGGAGTAAACATAAAGGCTATAAACTGTGTGTACACGGCTTTTAAAAAATGATGGGTGCTGGTCTTTCGTGTGCGTTCGGCCAGTCAGTGTACACTTGTGTCACTGGTAGTTCCTATAGTGGTGGTTTTGACCCTACTCTGAAATAGGAGCTTAATTAGTTCCTCCAAAAGGAGTTCCTAAAACTAAAATCGTTCCTAATTCCTAAACTGCGAACATGCCAAAAAGCAGGTATTATTATATAATATATATTAACCCCTGACCCATTTGTCCCCAAAGAAATGATTCCCTGCTGCTAATGAAATTAAGAGCAATTAGGATAAAGACCCAGTTTTCAGATACCAGTCTCCGAAAGTATATGCACAACCTATAAAATTAAAAAGAATAATAAAAAAAAGAATCAAATAATTTCCATTGCTAAAATGATCCCACTGATCTTGGCTAGCGGAAAGTCTCACCTTGCGCAGCGTATCTACAGGTCCCGTCCTGCACTAGGACGTTGTAAAATGGCTGATCAGCCCCCTTAGACAGTTGATGGACTCTCATGGTGTTAATCCACTCCTGACTCATGGTGCATTTAGGGTCCCATCCATAGATAACGCAGTTGTAGCCTGACCTGTGAGGACATGGGACAGTTTGAGAACATTCTTAACCAAATATTCCTATTGTAAATTAGCCTCTTTTCACATTGTGTAATTTGGCATCATACAAACACACAAGTACCACCTTGAGCACTGACGGCAACTGCTCTTTTTACTCCTGTCCTTTGCTTTTACTAGGTAAACTTGTGTGTTTCTACTAGCTAAACTTGTGTGTTTCTACTAGCTAAACTTGTGTGTTTCTACTAGCTAAACTTGTGCGTTTCTGTTTCATTTGCATTGGAAGAGATTCACTTTTTACTGGAAAAGTAAGTTTTCCATTCATATTGAAAAAGTAATTATATGTGGAAGCATTCACTTCAATTTTACTGACCCCAAGCTTTTGAATGTAAAATATAAATGTAAAATTTAAATAAATAATAATAATAAAAATAAAATCGGAAAAGTAGGACCAACTAAGTATATATATTTTTTTTTGTATTTGAAAGAAGTCTCTTGTGCTCACCAAGCCTGCATTTATTAGATTAAAAATACATTAAAAACAGTAATATTGCGAAATATTAAAATATTTAAAAATGTAATTATTCTTGTGACAGGAAAGCTGAATTTTCAGCATCATTACTCCAGTCTTGAGTGTCACATGATCCTTCAGAAATCATTCTAATTTGCTGATTTGGTGTGCAAGAAATATTTCTTTTTATCATCAATGTTGTTGTTTTTTTTTTTTTTTGCTGCTGCTGCTTATTATTTTTGTAGAAACCGTGATACACTATCAGTCAAAAGTGTGGGTTAAGTAAGATAAAAAAAAAATAATAATAATACTTTTATTCATAAAGGACACATTAAAAATATATAAAAAGTGACAGTAAAGATATTTATGATATTAATAGATATTAGATGTAACAAATAGATATTAATGGAACAAATTATTTATATTTGAAATAAATTCTGTTCAAAGAACTTTCTATGAAAAAATTTAATCATGGTTTCCACAAAAATATTAAGCAGCAAAAACTGTTTTCAACATTGATAATATTAAAAACCATTATTAATAATCGAGTACCAATATCAATTGATGATAACTGAGCACCAAATCAGCATATTAGAATGATTATTGAAGGATCATGTGACACCGGAGTAATGATATAGAAAATACAGATTTGCATCACAGGAATAAATTACATTTTAAAATATATTCAAATTGAATTTTAATAATATTTCACAATGTTACTGTTTTTACCGTATATTTTACATTCATCAGTAAAAATAAGCAACTTCATTCAAAGAAATTCTTATATATTTCAAACTTTTGACTGGTAGTGCACAGGGAATATTTCACCCGGAACAGAGAAAAGAGGCAAAAGGACTTTTTGCAATGTACTTTGCAGTATTATAGTATAGCCATGTTGGTTAGTTAGTTTTCAAGATAGAAGTTTATGTTGCTGTTCTAAAAGTTTCAGGCTCCATGTAGTTCATAAGTTTGCAGCTCACACAGACAGGAACCCACCTCTTATGTTTCATGACGAGGCCTACAGAGTACTGTACGTCCCTGTGCTCCGGCGCGCTGCGTCTCTTCACCTCCGGCTCTTCTGGATGTCTCTTATGCTGGATGTGCTCGAGCGTATGCTGCACCAGATACCCGACCGCTCCGTGCTGGGACGGGTCCAGAGCCTGAATGTGCTGCAGAATATCCAACACCTGAGACAGAGACAATCACATCAAACAAACCTGCTTATTAGAAAACACATTGCTTACACTTTGCTCCCATTCAAATATTAATACAGACAATGATGAAATTCAATTATTACCCTTAATCATAAAAAGATGATGAGTACTTTGTGGTTTAATCGCAATATTTAACAAATTCCCAATGCAAGTGCAACATATACATTCCCTTTTAAGTTGTGTGTTAGGTGTGAAAAAGATCTATTAGAAATGTAAAAGTGATGCTTAATATTCCCCATGCTCAATATTCACTGTCCTTTTTTATTTTGTGCAAATAGCCAATCTTTTTGGCAGATTGCATGGATAATATACCCTTAGTAAAATAGCATATTACTTTTGTTTACACACTTTGTGAATAACATGTCATTATTTGCACTTAGTGTAACCAGGGGTGCTATTTAGTGCTATTTATACATGGTGCATGGTATCCACCTTCAAAATAGTAATTACCCTCTTGAAAGGGATAGTCCACCCAATTACTCACACTCATGTAATTCCAAAACCATATACTTTCCTTCATCTTTGAAACACAAATGAAGATATTTTTAATGAAATCTCAAGAGATTTCTGTCTCTATATAAAGTCTATTCACACTTGACCCTTGAACTGTCAGAGTTTTGGGTGTATACAGTTTCAATGGAGGGACAGACATCTCTCAGATTTCATTAAACCTCTGATGGCAGCCAAAAATTACAGATTTAGTCAATAAAATGAATACTATATTTTAGTTCTATAATGTTTTCTATTTCATATTTTGTATTTTTAGGGTATTTTATGGTACTATATTATATTTATAAAGTAGTTATAATCCATTCATTCACTTTTTTAACATAGACCTGAAAATAAAATTTCCAAATTAACTGTCGTAAATCTTAAATGTTTTGGAGCACAGATTTAAGTTTGGTCTCTTTTAAAGATTACACCATGCAGATTATTGCAGAAAAGCTTTAAAAAAGTGAGTTATAGTTATAAAAGGATTTTACGTTTATTGTTATGAAAAATGCACAAAGATACTTCATAAATCTAGACAAGTTGTGTTCCGAACTGGAGGTTAAAGTCCCTGTGAACCGGAAGTTGCAAACGACTTTTCTCCAGTGTTGTGACGTATTTCCGAGAGAAACGGAATACTAAATGAGGCAAAATAGTGGGCGTGGCTTTTTTTCCAACTAGCACCTGATTGGATCTAGAAAAGTAGGTGTTTTCATTCAGCCTGTCTACTGTCAGTTGGAGGGGCGTGATTATGGATGTTAAGCAGACACCCAAACCGTCAAACCTACGTCATCAGGGAAGGTCCTCCAATGCAAAGGGGAGGGGAAATTTCAGATTTTGATTAAAAAAATTTTTTTGTGTGGATTGACTTGCATGGATGAATTGTTCACCACAAAACAATCAATTTAGGCAAACAAAGTAAGTATGGTCAATTTTGAATTCATCGGGACTTTAATATCTCAAAAAATGAGCTTTCAGTAAATTTTGTTTGGGCGCAGTACTAAAAGTTCCCACTAATTAAAATTCGTTTCCCATTCATTTCCAAAGTGGTCGTTTTTGCCCGCAAGGAGCACAAGTGTGATTATTTATTTCAGGACCATTTAACGTTTTCGAATCATGTCCAATCATTGTTGCGTGTTCACATAGCAAGTGCCAAAACCTTTACTAAGTTTCAAAACATTATGATGAAGTTAAAAAAAACAACAATATTTTTCAGTTAAGAATGACCAAAGAGCACCAATGTCTTCATTTGTGTTCTGAAGACGAGCGAAAGTCGAATGGGTCTGGAACGACATGAGGGTGAGTAATTGATTCATTTTTGGGTGAACTAACCCTTTATCACTTAGTGTAAAGAGCCACCACCTTTATATTTAAAGGCCATTTTAGTACAGTGAACTCATTGTCATGTTCAAGAAACCAATTTGAAATGATTCGAGCTTTGTGACATGGTGCATTATCCTGCTGGAAGTAGCCATCAGAGGATGGGTACATGGTTGGCATAAAGGGATGGACATGGTCAGAACAATGCTCAGGTAGGCCGTGGCATTTAAACGATGCCAAATTGCCACTAAGGGGCCTAAAGTGTGCCAAGAAAACATCCCCCACACCATTACACCACCACCACCAGCCTGCACAGTGGTAACAAGGCATGATGGATCCATGTTCTCATTCTGTTTACGCCAAATTCTGACTCTACCATCTGAATGTCTCAACAGAAATCGAGACTCATCAGACCAGGCAACATTTTTCCAGTCTTCCAACTGTCCAAGTTTGGAGAGCTCTTGCAAATTGTGGCCTCTTTTTCCTATTTGCAGTGGAGATGAGTGGTACCCCGTGGGGTCTTCTGCTGTTGTAGCCCATCCGCCTCAAGGTTGTGCGTGTTGTGGCTTCACAAATGCTTTGCTGCATAAGATAAGGCATTTTCGTCCACAGGACTGCCGCATACTGGATGTTTTTCCCTTTTCAATCCATTCTTTGTAAACCCTAGAAATGGTTGTGCGTGAAAATCCCAGTAACTGAGCAGATTGTGAAATACTCAGACCGGCCCGCCTGGCACCAACAACCATGCCACGCTCAAAATTGCTTAAATCACCTTTCTTTCCCATTCTGACATTCAGTTTGGAGTTCAGGAGATTGTCTTGACCAGGACCACACCCCTAAATGCATTGAAGCAACTGCCATGTGATTGGTTGATTAGATAATTGCATTAATGAGAAATTGAACAGGTGTTCCTAATAATCCTTTAGGTGAGTGTATATTAAGCATAGGTTTTCTACTGTGAATTATGTGGATTGTTACTGACATTCAAGTCTGATCTGTGAGACTGAACTCACTTTCTCAGGCCAGATGCCCAGATGGAAGTAGAGGCGGGCCTGCAGCAGAAGATACTGCACGTTATCAGGGTTAATCGTGAGATAGAGATCCAGAGAGTCCCGCAGGAGCTGATATGATTTCTCATTCCCTTCCCTAGACAAAAAGCAAAAGCAAGCACATTTTGTAACAAACATGGGTCTCACTAATTCACAAGTTTAGCTGACAGCCAAGAAAACTAATTTCATTTACACAAAACAGTCTAAACTGCAGAATCCCCTGACTGGTTTACTAATGAGTACACATGCAGCATGAAATAGATTTATATTCTGTCAATAAGAATATAAAAGAACAGTTTATGAAGCATAAAAGCACAAGTACAGTAATGGAAGCATGAGGGCACGTTTACACAACAGCGAAGTACTAAAAACAGTTTTTCTGTCGTGTTTTTCGTGTACGGGAATTTTTTTTTTTGTCAAAACGATCTCCATTCACACCAATCTGAAAAAACCCGTCTAAAAACACTGTATTCTGCTGACAGGCCAGTAGGTGGCGATATCATTTTGTAAACAAACGCTACGTGCCTATAGACTGAACACGTAATACGCATGCGCATGACATTACTGTTTGCACAAATTCACGTTTTTTGTAGTTCACCGAGACAATAACAGTATCGTTTTCAAAAAAATGTTAAACCTGCTTTCAAAAGTTTGCATCTTCAGGCCCCCAAAACGATGTTCTCAGGTAAATGAACGACCAAAACGCATAAAAACTTTTCCGTTTTTAGTTGTAAACGGTGTGGTGTAAACGGCCCCTGAGTCTCACCCTCTCTTGCCAATGTTAAGCAGGTTTCCCACCATCCTCAGCAGCAGCTCGCTGGTGCTTATAGCGCTGTAGTAATCTGCTGTCACCTGGTGTCGGATCAGATACTCACACTCTTTAGCAGCCAGCTGCTTTCCATTTCCAAACGCGTCAATGTATACATAGTCGTAGATGTCGCCACTCCTGCAAAACACATCAGTCAACTTACGTTGTCGTTTAACTTTTAATGCAAGCACAACTGAATTGTTTTAAGCATATTTGTTTGCTACTGTATGTGATTTCATTTTGACAGATTGCAATAGCTGGAAAGTGGAAAACACGCACCTGCTTTGATTTTGGCACCAGCGGAGCAGGAAATGGTTGGGGAAATTGACAGGCTCCAGAGGAACTCCTAACTTCCTGGCCAGAGTCATGTAGAGCACAGAGAGGCTGATGGGAATGCCTGTACGACGGACCAGCACCTGACCACAAAGGGGCCAACACTGTGAGAAATAAACTACACTTCTGTCTACACTTACACATACAATACAATGCTTTAATGTAAATACGATGTGTTTACGTTCAGCACAATTAGATGGAAGGTAACATTATGTTCCTTTAGTGTTTTGTCGATTACAGGTATTTATTTTACTTTGGAAGTGTTTTTTTTCTTCTTTTGCTGTGGATGAGAGTTTATCACCCCAACATACTGTACTGTTCAAAAGTCTGGGGTCAGTAGATTAAAAAAGAAAAGAAAAAAAAGAATACTTTCATTTAGCAGGGATGCATTCGATTAATCACACGACTTTTATAAAGTAGTTTTAATACTATTTCAAATAAACACTGTTCTTTTGATATTTATATTCATCAAACAATCCTGATATTTGTAATCATTTTAAATACATGTAAAATTAAATAACATATTAAAGTACACTCACCTAAAGGATTATTAGGAACACCTGTTCAATTTCTCATTAATGCAATTATCTAATCAACCAATCACATGGCAGTTGCTTCAATGCATTTAGGGGTGTGGTCCTGTTCAAGACAATCTCCTGAACTCCAAACTGAATGTCAGAATGGGAAAGAAAGGTGATTTAAGCAATTTTGAGCGTGGCATGGTTGTTGGTGCCAGACGGGCCGGTCTGAGCATTTCACAATCTGCTCAGTTACAGGGATTTTCACGCACAACCATTTCTAGGGTTTACAAAGAATGGTGTGAAAAGGGAAAAACATCCAGTATGCGGCAGTCCTGTGGGCGAAAATGCCTTGTTGATGCTAGAGGTCAGAGGAGAATGGGCCGACTGATTCAAGCTGATAGAAGAGCAACTTTGACTGAAATAACAACTCGTTACAACCGAGGTATGCAGCAAAGCATTTGTGAAGCCACAACACGCACAACCTTGAGGTTGATGGGCTACAAAAGCAGAAGACCCCGCCGGGTACCACTCATCTCCACTACAGATAGGAAAAAAAGGCTACGATTTGCAAGAGCTCACCAAAATTGGACAGTTGAAGACTGGAAAAATGGTGCCTGGTCTGATGAGTCTCGATTTCTGTTGAGACATTCAGATGGTAGTCAGAATTTGGCGTAAACAGAATGAGAACATGGATCCATCATGCCTACTGTGCAGGCTGGTGGTGGTGGTGTAATGGTGTGGGGGATGTTTTCTTGACACACTTTAGGCCCCTTAGTGCCAATTGGGCATCGTTTAAATGCCATGGCCTACCTGAGCATTGTTTCTGACCATGTCCATCCCTTTATGGCCACCATGTACCCATCCTCTGATGGCTACTTCCAGCAGGATAATGCACCATGTCACAAAGCTCGAATCATTTCAAATTGGTTTCTTGAACATGACAATGAGTTCACTGTACTAAAATGGCCCCCACAGTCACCAGATCTCAACCCAATAGAGCATCTTTGGGATGTGGTGGAACGGGAGCTTCGTGCCCTGGATGTGCATCCCACAAATCTCCATCAACTGCAAGATGCTATCCTATCAATATGGGCCAACATTTCTAAAGAATGCTTTCAGCACCTTGTTGAATCAATGCCATGTAGAATTAAAGCTCCAGTCGGCAAGTCTGGCAGATTGAGTGGATTTAGGAAAATTTTGAATGTTTACAACTCTCATGCCCCTCCCCCACTATCAACGGATACCCTCCCACCCAGTTCATGCTCGTCAGTGCCAGCTCTGGTCAGTGCGTGTGCACCAGATTTTCAGTGAACGCCAGGGCTCTCAAGTTTCACGCATTGAGCGTGACAGTCACTCATTTCGGTATTTTGTCATGCTCTCCCGCCACACATTGTATTTCTCACGCTGAAAAACTATTTGTAATATATTTAATATGCCGCAGCGCCCAAAACTCTGGCCGCGCCGCTCTCACTGTGGAACCGGCATGAATCAAGCGCGTTGGTTTCCTCTGGTGTTGTTCGTCGAGCTACACAATAGCCAATCAGAAAATAGCACTATTGTATCTGGGTAAGATTTAACGCAACAACCAATGACAAAAATGTATCCAACCCCCCGTCGGCTGGGTGTCACTCTTACCTGTCTTTAAAACTTGAGAGCCCTGGAACGCGCCCGTCTCATCAGCATCCATCAACACCATGGAGTATTTGGAGGTATGCTGTCCTGGCTAATGTACCGATAGATTGCATTTGCTAACGTCATTCATACTCTAAATGAGCTTACTTGATTTTCCGCCATCACTCTTCGTTACTGCGTGAACTTCCGCGAACTTCAGGCGTGTGCATGTGATTGTAACGTGCGCGAGGGGTGGCGTGTGCCCGATCTGTGATTGACAGTCAGATCTCACACCCCCCTGCGCTGATTGGACATGATGAACCGGGAGCTGTGGATTTTTGCAAAACAAATAACAAGCTCCAGGTGGAGTTAGAAGCTCGGGGTTTTTTCTAAAACCACTTTATTTATGTTGTTCTGTCCGATTATAGTGTCGATTTCACTGAATATGCTCAAAAAATTTTTGCCGACGGCAGCTTTAAGGCAGTTCTGAAGGCGAAAGGGGGTCAAACACTGTATTAGTATGGTGTTCCTAATAATCCTTTAGGTGAGTGTATATTGTAAAAAATATTGTATTGACACTGTATTTTTGATCAAATAAACTCAGCCTTGGTGAGCAGAAGAGACTTCTTTCAAACACATAAAAAAATCGTACCCACTGCAAACTTGTAAACCGTATCTTAGTTTAAATACAATAACATATCGGCACAAAGATGTTGTCAGGATAATGACGTAATTAATTGGCAACAGTACCTGCTCTGTTGCATCACTCAAATTCTGTTCTGCTATATTGTCTGGAGATAATAAGTACAGGTTTTTTAATTTGTTAGCAGAATTATGATAATTTTTACAAAATAAACCTCAGAGTGGACAAAAATTTTGCTGATAAACAAACACCTCCTAGAACTATAACAACTCATAAAATGCTTGCACCCTTTTGTATTCTTTGAATAAATTATATATACTTTATATTATTTATATATATACACATATATATATTATAAATGAAATAAAGTCAAGTAATGTTCCTCATTTGAAAAAAAAAAAACTGATATTACTATGTAAATTTACATGTTACTCAAAGTTATTTGTTTATGTAATGCACATTGTATACGTGCATATGTGTATGGCTGTAAAGTGTTTTGGAAATTAGTATGATATACATGTGACTCCAGTACCTGATGTATGTATGAGTTCAGCGGATTGTAGTAGTCCCGCTCATTGCCCTTGTACTGTAGCTGGTCATATAGAACAGCGTTCAGAGCGCATATGACTTGCCTTTGAAACTCCAAGTCTTCCAGAACGAAGCATTCACCTGGAAAAACAGTGTCTAGTGAAGACAGATATAGGACGCTACAGCTTTAAGAACAACAATGCTGTCGTGGTTTCCCAGTGCAGTCCAAAGTAAATTAAAAAAATGTTAAAAATTAAGCTAAGAGACAACCAAGACATTTATGTCATCGACATCGAGCTGAGAGCTTTTATCGGACGACAGGGAGAACATAAGCCTGGCTACACGGGTCTGACTAATAGACCTCATGAGAACAGTAAATTGAATTTTCCCGATCTCTCTTTGTGGACTGACCTTGACTGGCTCGTAGAATTGGGTGTGTGGCGTTTTTTACTCGCAGATGCTTCTTCACCTTGTCAGTGATTTCTTCTATCTGTACAGAAATGCTCTCAAGGGTAAAATCAGTCAGAGGGTTGCAATACTGGTCGACCAAAACAGCACCTGGAATTAAACAAACGGACATGTGTTGTTGACTTAAACTATAATTCCATGTTCAACCTCAATCATCCATAATAATGAAGGGAGTAAACTTTGGTGAGATAGGGTCATCCTAAATTACATTGTGAATAATATGCTGTGCATGACTTTGGTAAGCCTGTATACGAGTCTACTATGTGGCTGCACATTTAATTTGATTTGAGCTATGATTATTATATATGATAACCATTATAGTATGACAGATATTATTCGATTAACCTGGCCTTTATGTGGCCTCGTCCCTGGTATTATAAAGCATAGTAGCATTTTCAGATATTACCTTTCATGCAGTGTGTAATATACCTGTTTGTGAATGTAAAAGGTCTGCAAAGTTTCATAGATCAAAGTGTACAATAAAAGGAGTTATTCTCTCGCAAAAGAAAGAACCGAATTCTGAATTGCCTGAAACGAGTTGTCAGCATTTCCAGTTTTACTTCCTTCCTGCACAAACCTATGTAGGTTTGTAGCAAATTTGCATAATGCCAGCCTATGTTCTTCATTGGCTATTCAAGACCAACGTCATTTTGACCCGCCCTCAAAGATGTAGCTGAGGACTGGAAGAATTTGGTTTGTATTGTCGACATGTCGAGAAGACGTTGTTTTCTGCGCTGCCAAAGCAAATACACTTTGCACACACTTCCAAAATATGAGTATGAGGTTTGAATTGATACAGTAAAACTGAAGCCATCATTACTGTTGGTATCAGTGTGTGTATCAAGTGCTGAGGAAGCCCCCGGAGCTGAACTTCAGATATGGTAATGGCCGTTTGGTTTCCGACACGTATTGTAAACGGTAGACCAATAACAACAGACAAGGCCATCTGACCAATCAGAGCAGAGTAGCTCACGGAAAGGAGGGGTTTAGAGAGACTGATTCCTTTACCGAATCATTACAGACACCGTGAGAAAAGAGGTGATGTTGCAATGTATATTAAGTGAAAATAAAAGTATTTTTTTGACCTTGGATGCATGTAAACCTATTGTAGGAGACCTCCAAACAAAATTAAGAACCTTTAAAATAGCCAAATAGGGGCACTTTGTTTTCCATTAATAAGAAATAAAACATTGCTTTTTGTTAGTCTTTTGTGAGCTTACCTTCCAGGGCTGATTGCTGTTCTGGTAGTCGCTCAAAGAAAACCTTCAAATTCCTCAAAATGTTCTGCTGCCGAAGGAAGTACAGGATTTTCTTTGCATAGTACTTAAGTGTCAAACTTTTCCTGAAGCCATCATAGGAAATGAGGACATTCATAAATTCAGTTAAACCATTTAGTGCTCAGAAAAAAATACATATCGTAAGCGTGAGCTCATCTCTAACCTTTTCTCGGAGTTCAAAATACCAAGCAGCTCATCCTCACAGAAGTGTTCTGGGGCACCAAGAGACTCGATTTCTGCAAAGCTGTCTCCAAGAACCTGACCAACGCAAGGCTGAGTTACAGAAATAATAGATTAAATACAACTTACCTTACAAATATACCTGTACAAAGCAGTGCGTAATTGTCATGCCATAAATATGATGATATTTTCAGCACATTGTGACAGTCTCTTGTAGAGTCACTTACAACTTCTGTGAAGAACCTCTTGGAAATAGACTCTACTGTTCTTCTTATCTGTTGACCAACCATGTCCCGGCTCTTGAATTCCTTTAGCCAATCGTATGACTCACTATGCCGATAAAATCTCTGCAGCCTGGGCCACCTAAAACATTAATGATACATCAGTAATGTTTGACATGTATATATAAATGTGGCTAGGATAATGTTGTGTGTCATATTATAAAGTATATTTGTTTATATATCACCTAGATTACGAGGATACAATTTAATTTCATGCAAAATGTAACAAAAAAGCTCTAAACTGTAATTTGCATGTATCTGCCAAACCATAACTAACTATAGTATACACTAAAACACAATAGTGACTATAACATTAATAAACTTAAAACCTTAGTTCTATTTAAAGAAGGTTTTTTTTTCATGTAGGCCTATATGTTAATTTATTATAAGCAGAATTTCATGCATTTTTGTGTTTAACGTTGTAAACAATTATAAGTGCATTTCGTTCTTTCAACGTATAGGAGGTGAGTCCGTAATAGTTAAATATTACATGTTATGCATCTCTCTGCATGTGCACACTGGACCGAATTTGGTGCATCAGCAGAATGAGAACACGACCTGACAGCTCTCAAGTCACGCATTCAATACACATCTTAAACCACCTATCAGGGATCAAACACATTTCTTATGGTTTAAAAAATCTCGAGGTTGATGGAGGTATAAAGCTTTAGAAATGTGTTTAATTTATGCCACCTGAGTTTGTACTGATGCGCCCAGACCTTTCCTCTGCCATGGCACACGTCATGCAGCCTCTTGCACGTGCAGGAAACGTTGCTAATGTCGATATGGTTTAGAACGGGAAAGCACAATATATGCTCTAATAATTCGGCGGGTAAATCGGTTAGCTGCTTAGCGAAACTCTCTGAAATATCCGTATTTGTCCCTAAAACTCGATCTCCCGTGTATGGCGTCGCCATCTTTTCTGTTTACTCCGATGACCTCATCGAAGCCCCGCCCAGTTGTCAACGAAAGCACGCCCCTTTCTGGTGCAAAGGGCTGAACTTTGAGAATATCGTGAAATAAGCCGAATATACCCATTTATATTTGAATGAAACACGTAAATTTAACATTTATTATAAATATTAATTTATAATATATTATAGTGTATACAATTTAGAATTGTTTATATTGTAAAATAAAAATACAATTCAGGCATACATTAGTAAAGGACATCATATTTAAAGTAGTTAACCAATCTATTTTATTTTATTTTATTTTAGTTTTATTTTATTTATTTTCCGTTCATTTGAATTTAACATTTAAAATAAAAACTGAACATAGATTTCGCATTTAATCTGGAAATGTAGATATTTTGTAGCATATATTATATTTACATTCCTAATTTGATTTAAATTATTGATACTAATGACCTATTTATAAATAACAATTCAAAAGTAATAAATGTATAAATTAGTAAACAATTTTAAGGTGATTAACAATCGTTTTATGTTAAGAATTTACTCTAAATGTACTGATGTACAATATTCTTAGCATTTTTACAGCATGTCCAAAATAATATCTTAGTTTTACTTTTTGGAAATAAATGACTGGAAGTGCTTTAATTTTTTAATAATTGGGGTATTGTGCGATGTATTATCTCCTGGCAAAAAAAGGGGGCTTTTAACTAGCTCAATGACGCGCACTTTTGCGCATGTCTTTCCTCCTCGTGCACGCGCAGGCGAAGTTTCAGCTGCAGTTTTGGCCCGAAAGAGTCAAACCAGCAGCGGTGTTTGTGTGTCAGGTGTTAAAACATACTTGAATCACACACACACCGCAGGAATTCAGCTGTGTTTCCGGCTCGACAGGTGAGTTATCAACCGGTTAACGAGCTGTCAGTCCAATTCCGTCAAAAACCCTCATAACAAAACAAAACAATGAGGCATGAAACCGTAGATTAGCATAAACAAGCGTTTATGAGTACGTCAAATGTTGTGAAGTATTGTAAATGTTAGTATTTTGCTACACGAATGTATAGTTAAGTGTTATATAATAGGTTAATGTTTGTTCTCAGTTATCTGTCATCTTATATCACGCTTATAGTAGTTTAAAATTAGCTTCTTTTGTCTGTTGTTATTGCACATGCAGTATATTACTAGCGAATAAGTTATTCATCAGTAAACTTATGCTATTCTCTTTTCCTTTTATCTTCTTCTTACAGGCTTAATGGCGCTTTAGAGGAAGTAAAAGGGATAGTATGTGCCCAGCTGCTAGTTAACAGTTAATGCAGGTGGTTTGTCAACATCATGCCTTTAGACATGCACTTTAATCACATGTATTGTTACATTTGCCAGTAATGCTAGGTTGAAGCTTTTAACAAGAGGTCAACACTTAATGTGTTTCATCACAAGCTATGCTTCAAATATAGTTAGTCAACAGGTTTATGTTGTTTCTAAAGAGGTGGAAAGTTAGGCAGCTATTATGGCAAGTGTCCTTGCATCAAAAATGGGACTCAATTCCCTCTGGAGGAAACAAGCCAAAAACTTCAACGTCACAATTGTTACAATGGATGCTGACTTGGAGTTTAGCTGCGAGGTAAGTGACTTGGAGCATTTTGCATGAATGTGATGTTTGTATAAATGCATTGTTTTTATGTGGTGGTGAAGCTCCCTGAATTATGACAGAATTAAGTTTAAGCTGTCTATGTAGGAGTGGATATCACATTCATGCTATATTATGGTTGTAAACATATTGTAGCGTACCACCATACCTGTACTGTCAGTGATCAATGCTTCTTATCAGCAACCAGAGGTCATGTAAGCATAGCTTAGGGAAGGCACCAGGCTTTCGACATTTTAACGTCCCGGCTCACTGTTGTGCCCTTGAGCAAGTCACTCAACCTGACCTGTTTCTCCAGCGGAGCTGCATCAAGACATTCCTGTCTGCTGTTGCAGCTTTTTGTTTGAATGGAGAAACGGTTCAGTGGACTTAAGGAATAGCTCTTCCCAAAACGGAAATTCTGTCATTTACTCCCCTCGTGTCATTCCAGTGTATTATTAATTTTTTTTTTTTGTGAATACACGAGAATGTACAAGCTAGAGCTTGCAAACCTCAAACGTGGGATGATGATTTATATCACCAAGCCATTGAAAAAGCACCTTTTGAAGTAAATCACCTTTTGAAAATAACTTGAGGCTTCAAGTAAACATTGTATCAAGATTGTGTCATTGAATCATTCAAGAGATTCGTTCAAAAACGCTGATTCATCCTAGGCTGCGTTCAACTCCACTTTTAAACATACACTCGTGATCTTATAAGTGAAGTGCAGCTCTAGCATAAACCTATAAAATGCATACCTTTAATGCAAGTTAAAAACAAGCCAGGTTTTATGTCATTTATGTGAAACGCAATTAGTTCTTGTCAAAACTGCAAATGAACAATTTTGCTGTAAATGAGATATGAGTACTTTGAGGTGAAGATGATCCATGTACAACAACTTTAAATTTGTTTGTTTTTCTTCACACAAAGCTATCAGAAGGCTAGAAATATAGTGCACACGTTATATAGACCATTTTTAGTGTCCGTTTTGGAGCTTGGCTGCATAAAACACCCTTCACTTTTCTTGTGTGGAAAACAGAAGCTTGAACATTCTGCCTAACATCTCCTTTTGTGTTTGTGAAGATAATATTTCTTTAAAAATAATCTCAAAAACTTAAAAAAAAAAAGGATTACAGCGATACATGAAGCAAGCAGCATCATGTATCGCAGTAATCCTCATTCCCACATATAAAGGTGTTTTCTACAAACTGTGGATCCGGTGGGAGTTCTGCAGGCATATAGAGGGTTTCTCTGTGGAGCTGCACTTCATTTGCACATAGCATCCACTGAGTTTCTTGCAGGAAGATGCCCTATTTTTACACACAACATCACAAGAGAGTGTTTTTGAATTAAGGGAAAACAGATGGTGGTAAGAGAACTGCGTGACAGACGGGTACCATGAGTGAATGTCCCATGAGGCACGACGGTCCCACTCTTCAAGGCCCTGTGCCTGTGTTTGCCTGTCTCTCACTCTTTTTTGATCTTTCACACTCATTAACAGTATTTCCCTTGGTGGCAGTGAGGTTCTGAGGGATCATGGTGCTGTTGTCATACACCGATAAGGGGGCATATATGTAGCCTACTACAAAGTGGCTTTAGACACAAAACTAAATGTATAGGCTAGTTAGAATTAAGGGAGCAAGATGTAGCTGTTCTGGTTGAGATATTCTTTATTAGACACATTTTTTTTGTCATATTGATAGATGAATATTACAGGTTCAAGCTCATGCTATCGATTACCACAAACAGTAACAGTATTTTAACTTAATTATTTTGAACAAAAATTGTATTTGAGTAAAATTGTCTAAATCCTTTTAGCAGTTGCAATACTGTTCTATGCCCTTTTAACATTGATATTTGTTACAGATGTCATTCATGTGAGTGGAATTTGCTCCGTGTAAACAATTTTATAGTATTGTTTGGTGGTTTTGTGACAGCTTTGACTAAATCATGACGTTAAATATTGGATCAAAAACTTAAAACATTTAAAAAAACATTTAAAAAGTTAAAACATTTAGACTTCCATTATAAGTGCAATAATTACTGAACATGTGTTTTTATAAACTAAGGGGTGAATTTAAATTCTTTTCTGTGGTAAACATCAGCATTTAGAGCAAATTCAGAGCTTAAGTAGTAATATTTAACCCAGAATATTTATTAAGACTACAAAATTAAGATTCTATTTTGGTGCATCTTTGGATTTCATAAACAACACCACTTGGTGGCAGCATGGATTTAGAAAACAAAATCCATTTCTCTTATAGTCTTTCGCTCTTTCTCTCTCCTCACAGACATTGAGATTTTATTGCGTATCATTCATAGCTGATAATAGCTCAGTTCTGAAGTCATCTACAGGGTTTGCTAAACCACAATTTTTAGAACCTTTGTGTATAGTAATGGATATTATTTCATTCACAGTGACAGAAAAAGGTCCCCAAACAGTTATGAATAACATAGCCAAAATCCTGAAACTAGAGGAAAAACCATAAAGTCAGTTTTACTTTATTTTTTAGCTCTTAAATGTTTTCTTAGCATGCTATTAAAGTGAAAATGAAGTGTGAGAATGCACAACAGATTCCATACAGATTGTCACCTGAAAAAAGGCGTTTCAAATATTTTCATGCGTTTCAGTTTAAGCATTGTCATGCAACTTATTAGAAGTACAGAATGCCTACATATTTTCTATTCGGAATACAAAACACTTCATCTGCATTTTTATTTGTGCTCTAGGCTAATATTTATTTTAATCCATCTCTGTGTGATACCGGACTGGTATTACGTGTGCTGATGTCATCTAATCTAGTGCCGTATAACAAGGTAGACAGTCTTGGGTGTAGTTCAGTCAATAATATCTGACTTGAGGTAATAGCATGGGGCTCAATATTGGATATAGACAGAAAGCTGTTACGCTGTACTTTTTTCACCCTAAATAGCCACATAACTTCTCTGCTGAATATTTAGGGCCGTGAGCGAACCCCTCATTTCTCTGTGAAAGTTTACACCAGCTGACGGTCATCCTTGAAGGCAGCCCGTCAGCTTCCTAGAGGAGAAGCATCAGCATATTTAATTGCTTGGACTCTGGGGGGCAGCATATTGTCATATGTTCTCATACATAAACATTAGGCAAGATGAAACCGCATCTTGAAAAGCACCTGTCCCTGTTATGCTAATACAGTTTACAGTGTTGATGATGTCTGCAAGACTGTGGAGGTTGTCAGTACTTATAACAGCAAGTTTCTGTCCTCTGTCATAACTTTAATCATTCAAGGTGGCAAGTGTATTGTTCACAAGACACTAACATCTAGCTCAGCTGCGTCCAGATGATGCTGAATCCTACTAATGACAAGGCTAATCGAGCACAGATGCTTACACAAGAGAATTATTCTCACAAGATGAGTTTTTGAATTGTTATTCTGCTAATATACTCCTGCAGATTGCATTCTGATATCCAAAGTTATTGAATGGACAGCTATTTCCAATGTCAGTTTCTTTTCTCTGTCCAATTCATCTAACCAATAAAATGAATGATAAACATGCAGCCTTGTGCAGGTACTTTTGGTAGTAATAATGAATGTTTTGATGTTCCTTCATTGATTCCGTGCAAGTACACTGTATGCGCAAAACAATTCGTCATTTTACTGAAAAATAAACAACCGATATGCATCTTCAGTTCTTCACCTATTGAATATGGTCTTTTTTTCCCCCCTGGCCTCCTGACAGTAGTCCTGATAAAAGATGAACTGATATGTCCGAAAACGAGTGAATGGTCTTGCTGACAGCAGAGACTTTGTAATGATGCCCAGACTCATTTCTCTGCCTTGTGTCCACATGGTTTGTGGAAATTAGGTTATTCGGGGAATGCCATTGTTCATTATACTGGAGCTGTTCAGATTTGTGGTCAGTCTGAATTCCATTAGTCTGTTGCAATCCTTAAGAGAGTTAAAGTTTTTTGAAATGTTAAATTTGGGATTAAATTGTGTTCAATGTCTGTATATGTCCCAGCTCAATTTCTTGTTTCAACAGAACAAGAATTATGACACCGGAATGGGTCTTTAAATTAGTTTTAAATTCAGCCTGTAGTTTAACATGCACTTCTTACTAACCCTTTTTTGTCATTTTGTTTGGGCAGCTGAAGTGGAAAGGAAAGGATCTGTTTGAACTTGTGTGCCGGACACTGGGACTCAGGGAGACATGGTTTTTTGGTCTGCGGTATGACGTCAAAGACACTGTGGCATGGCTGAAAATGGACAAGAAGGTAAAACACTCCTGTTGAACTTTCCGTCACTTTCCAAATAGCGGCAGTCGGATAAATGCTATTCTTTTGTTATCATAGATCATGATATTCTGATTTACTTAATTTAGGCTTTTAAAAGTATTTTTGACTGTTCTGAGTAATGATATACACTACAGTTCAAAAGTTTGGGGCCAGTAAGATCATAAAGACTTTTACATTGTTACAACATTTCTATTTCAAATAAATGCTGTTCTTTTCAACTTTCTGTTCATCAAAGAAACTTGAAGAGGAAACAACGCATATCACAAGTTCCACATTAATATTGAGCAGTACAACTGTTTTCAACATTGACAATGATAAGAAATGTTTCTTGAGCAGCAAATCAGCATATTAGAATGATTTCTGAAGAATCATGTGACGGAAGACTGGAGAAATTATGCTTTACCATCACAGGAATACATTACATATTCAATTATATAAAATAGGAAACCGTTATTTGAAATTGTAATAAAATTTCACAGTATTATTATTATTTTTTATTTTGTTTTTACAGTATTTTTGATCAAATAAATGCCTTGGTGAGCATAAGACACACAAAAAAAAATCTTAACGACCCCAAACTTTTGAACTAGTGTACATTAAAACAAACTTTCATGAAAACCAACCCAACACAAAACAAGTACTATGGCATTATAATGGCACAGTGAGGATTTTAGATGGTATCTGATAATACTAAAGGCTTGACATATTAATGCACCATGGTCTTTTCGCTGTACTTCAAAGAATACTATAGTACTACTTCGGCACATGTCCAAAAAGGACATGACATTATCATTTGAATCATGATGTCCAAACTCATGTTACTATTGGCAGTGTATATAAAGTATGCAATACGCAGCAGAATATTGGTCATGACTTACCGGTATCTTTGTTATAGGTTTTGGATCATGATATGCCCAAAGAGGAGCCTATAGTGTTTCATTTCCTGGCCAAGTTTTACCCAGAGAACGCTGAGGAAGAGCTGCTGCAAGATATGACGCAACACCTCTTCTTCCTGCAGGTGAGTCATTGGCTCAGATGGGTTTAGCTGGAATACAGATCAAATTAATTGGATTTTTTTGGCATGTTGCCACTTTTATTGATAGGAGGATAGAGAGAGGACAGCATATAATAGAAAAAGAGGTGACGAAACTCTCATGTGTGCTAACTGCTAGGTCATGGCTTCAGCAAATTTTATTGAATTAAAGGGTTAGTTTACTCAAACATTTAAGTTCTGTCGTTAATTACTCACCGTCAAAGTGGTAGTTGCGTAGCTGTCAATGGAGGGACAGAAATCTCTCAGATTTCATCAAAAAATATCTTCATTTGTGTTTCGAAGATGAACGAAAGTCTTTGGACACATGAGGGAGAGTAATTAATGACAGAATTTAAATTTTTGGGTGAAATATCCCTTTAACATTCATTCTTAATTGCATACAACAGAGCAGTTTCTTTATAGCCAAAATCTATAACTATGAAGATAACTATAACTATATTAGCATTCAAATCAGTGGACAATATTGTTCTGTTATTCTAAGCGCGCTGCAGTTTTGTTGTCTGTTCTGTTAATTTCGCCTGGTAATACCAGACTCTGCTACTTCACTTTGCTTCGTAGACAGAGTCTGGAATGGCATAATAGAGAAGTGTTTTCTCTCTCGCTAGGGGGCGCTTGTCTGAAGTTTAAAATCATTGGTTACCCGTAAGCCAATCAGATACGTTTATATATGACGTATGTTATGGGCCGACACAGCCGCATCGAACCACAGACATCATGCATCGAACTCAAATCTATGATCGAACTTCCACTGTAAACCTGCTGTAAACACTTGATGATGCAAGCGAAATACCGGAGTGAATATGGCTGTAAACGACTTTTGCAGATTATGCGAAGTTAATCTACGCATCCACGGTACAATCAGGGCCTCTAAACTGATATTTGACAGTAGAGAGAAACAAAAAAATATTTGCAGCCAACTGTCAAAGTTAGGATTAGTTCTGTTAAACACAGCTCTTTGTTCATCTCGAGTCTGTCGGAAATGCTGCATTTTAATGGCAAGATTACAGCATGCCATGGCAATATTTAAGACCTGGAAAAGAAAGGAGACACTGACCTGTCAAAAGGCTCCCCAGTTTCTCGCTGACGATCGCTAATAGTTGATAAATTAAACTTTTGCCAAAGGTAGTAGGGCCACAACATCACCTCCATTCAAAATGTTTAATACACACTCTTCTTGTTCGGGCTTCAGTTTGCTAATGCTGGGAATATTCTCCACAACTGTAAAATGCCCAAGCTCTTTAAAGCATGTTTTTATTGTAAAAAAAAATCGTTCTGAAAGCGATTCCAACAATATTGTTTCTCTGGGCTGTTATCTTTTTAGTTTTTTGGTGCTATTCTTTTATAACTATATCTTTATCATTATCGTTATAGTTATCGATCTTGGTGTGAACAGGCCATAACTCCGAACCCCGGGTACCTTCATGCTCCAAGCGCAAGAGCAGAAAATTGATTTATTGTTAATTTGATTTCTGCATAGTGTTGTGCATAAGTAATCTAGTTGGACTGCAAGTATTGTCTGTACACAACAGCAGGTAATGACGTGTCATTGACCCGCACTCAAAAGCCATTTCATTTCAATAGGCTTGGCAGCAGAAATGAGCTCCTGTATTCGGTTTCTCGTGCAGTTCTCTGTAAGAAAGGCTTGTGGGCTGCTGTCTGCGGGTTCAGTGCGCTCTTTCATTGTTTGGTGTGATTGTGTTCAGTCATGTGGAATCGGTGTGCTCCACATCAGGGCCCCTGTCTCTGATTCTATAAGCCCAGGGGAACACCTCCCACCGTAATATGGCTTCCTGCCAAGGTTCCTTCTCAGCGATCAGAAAACATTAAGCAATAACTTTTCGATAATGAGCACATTATCAATCATTTTTATTGAGGAGGTTGATTGCTCAGCATGGGAGGTAAATAAGCAACTGTTTTGCATGCACTTGTGATCGAATGTTAAGTTGTGGCAATTTGCCCTTCAATTTACAGTGCTTGTATCAATCCAGTGGATTTAATGCATAGCAAAGGGCACAAGGAGAAGATATGAACATTCTGAGAAAACTTAAGTAGCTTATCTTCACACGTAATGGGAGGTTGAGCTGCACCGCTTCAGGATGGCAATGCACTCTGAAAACCAATGTAATGAATTCTCAAAAGATGCTAATGAATTCTGGGAAGAGATTTATAGAATGGTGAGTCTGTTCTCTTTTAGCCTCTGCTCATATGTAGGCTGGGATAGAGCCGCGTGTTTGGATGTGCAGATCCTGTTTAAAAGCGCTCGCCTTATCAGGAACGGCCACCCTTCCCAGACTGCGCTCTTAAAGTGCTGTCACATTTGTAAAGCAGATTGAAAAGACGACCATAATAGCCAGAACCTTTTTGACCAGTCACTGACACGTTGCATGCTCCTTTTGTGACTGTTTTCAGACTGAATGATAGTCAGATAAAAAAGAGCATGCATATTTTTTTTTTTTTTTTTTTTTTAAGCAAGCCTTAAGGGGATAGTTTACCTGAAAAATGAATATTCTGTCGTTATTTACTGTACTCGTGTCGTTCCACACCCATA
The DNA here is from genome assembly GCA_029959095.1 of Rhinichthys osculus. Classification (NCBI taxonomy): domain Eukaryota; kingdom Metazoa; phylum Chordata; class Actinopteri; order Cypriniformes; family Leuciscidae; genus Rhinichthys; species Rhinichthys osculus. The sequence continues at coordinate 8,941,841 of JARWKJ010000004.1, read as the reverse complement.
TTACTTTCTTGCTTCTGTGGAACACAAAAGAAGAATTTATTAAGAAAATCCTTGCTACTCTTTTCAATATAACAAAGGTGAATGAGGATTGGGGCTGTGAAAATGACAGGAATAGTATATCATATTATAGAATGTTATGAATTATAGAATATTATTACAATCTTATTAATAGAAGATTTTTTTTATGTTTTTGAAAGAAGTCTCTTATGTTCACCAAAGCTGGATTTATTTGATAAAAAATACTGTAAAAACAGTTATATTGTGAAATATTATTACAATTAAAAATAGCTGTTTTAATATATTATAAAATGAAATTTCTGTATTATTACTCCAATCTTCAATGTCAATTTTCAGAAATCATTGTAATATGCTGATTTGATGCTCTAGAAACCTCTTATTATTATCAATGTTGAAAACAGTTGCCTACTAGCCTACTAGCCGAGACTCCTTCTTTATGTGTACAGATGTGACGTAATGACTCAATATAGCCGACTAGCCGAGACTCTTCTTTATGTGTACAGATGTGTCGTAATGACTCAACATAGCCGACTAGCCGAGACTCTTCTTTATGTGTACAGATGTGACGTAATGACTCAATATAGCCGACTAGCCGAGACTCTTCTTTATGTGTACAGATGTGACGTAATGACTCAACATAGCCGACTAGCCGAGACTCTTCTGTATGTGTACAGATGTGAAGTAATGACTCAATATAGCCTACTAGCCGAGACTCTTCTTTATGTGTACAGATGTGACGTAATGACTCAATATAGCCGACTAGCCGAGACTCTTCTTTATGTGTACAGATGTGACGTAATGACTCAATATAGCCGACTAGCCGAGACTCTTCTTTATGTGTACAGATGTGACGTAATGACTCAACATAGCCGACTAGCCGAGACTCCTTCTTTATGTGTACAGATGTGACGTAATGACTCAATATAGCCTACTAGCCGAGACTCTTCTTTATGTGTACAGATGTGACGTAATGACTCAACATAGCCGACTAGCCGAGACTCTTCTTTATGTGTACAGATGTGACATAATGACTCAATATAGCCGACTAGCCGAGACTCTTCTTTATGTGTACAGATGTGACGTAATGACTCAATATAGCCGACTAGCCGAGACTCTTCTTTATGTGTACAGATATGACATAATGACTCAATATAGCCGACTAGCCAAGACTCCTTCTTTATGTGTACAGATGTGATGTAATGACTCAATATAGCCGACTAGCCGAGACTCTTCTTTATGTGTACAGATGTGACGTAATGACTCAATATAGCCGACTAGCCGAGACTCCTCCTTTATGTGTACAGATGTGTCGTAATGACTCAATATAGCCTACTAGCCGAGACTCTTCTTTATGTGTACAGATGTGACGTAATGACTCAACATAGCCGACTATCCGAGACTCCTTCTTTATGTGTACAGATGTGACGTAATGACTCAATATAGCCGACTAGCCGAGACTCCTTCTTTATGTGTACAGATGTGACGTAATGACTCAATATAGCCGACTAGACGAGACTCTTCTATATGTGTACAGATGTGACGTAATGACTCAACATAGCCGACTAGCCGAGACTCTTCTTTATGTGTACAGATGTGATGTAATGACTCAATATTGCCGACTAGCCAAGACTCCTTCTTTATGTGTACAGATGTGACGTAATGACTCAATATAGCCGACTAGCCGAGACTCTTCTGTATGTGTACAGATGTGATGTAATGACTCAATATAGCCGACTAGCCGAGACTCTTCTTTATGTGTACAGATGTGACGTAATGACTCAATATAGCCGACTAGCCGAGACTCTTCTTTATGTGTACAGATGTGACGTAATGACTCAACATAGCCGACTAGCCGAGACTCTTCTGTATGTGTACAGATGTGAAGTAATGACTCAATATAGCCTACTAGCCGAGACTCTTCTTTATGTGTACAGATGTGACGTAATGACTCAATATAGCCGACTAGCCGAGACTCTTCTTTATGTGTACAGATGTGACGTAATGACTCAATATAGCCGACTAGCCGAGACTCTTCTTTATGTGTACAGATGTGACGTAATGACTCAACATAGCCGACTAGCCGAGACTCCTTCTTTATGTGTACAGATGTGATGTAATGACTCAATATAGCCGACTAGCCGAGACTCTTCTTTATGTGTACAGATGTGACGTAATGACTCAATATAGCCGACTAGCCGAGACTCTTCTTTATGTGTACAGATGTGACGTAATGACTCAATATAGCCGACTAGCCGAGACTCTTCTTTATGTGTACAGATGTGACGTAATGACTCAACATAGCCGACTAGCCGAGACTCCTTCTTTATGTGTACAGATGTGACGTAATGACTCAACATAGCCGACTAGCCGAGACTCTTCTTTATGTGTACAGATGTGACATAATGACTCAATATAGCCGACTAGCCGAGACTCTTCTTTATGTGTACAGATGTGATGTAATGACTCAATATAGCCGACTAGCCGAGACTCTTCTTTATGTGTACAGATGTGACGTAATGACTCAATATAGCCGACTAGCCGAGACTCTTCTTTATGTGTACAGATGTGACATAATGACTCAATATAGCCGACTAGCCAAGACTCCTTCTTTATGTGTACAGATGTGATGTAATGACTCAATATAGCCGACTAGCCGAGACTCTTCTTTATGTGTACAGATGTGACATAATGACTCAATATAGCCGACTAGCCGAGACTCTTCTTTATGTGTACAGATGTGATGTAATGACTCAATATAGCCGACTAGCCGAGACTCTTCTTTATGTGTACAGATGTGACGTAATGACTCAATATAGCCGACTAGCCGAGACTCCTTCTTTATGTGTACAGATGTGTCGTAATGACTCAATATAGCCTACTAGCCGAGACTCTTCTTTATGTGTACAGATGTGACGTAATGACTCAACATAGCCGACTATCCGAGACTCCTTCTTTATGTGTACAGATGTGACGTAATGACTCAATATAGCCGACTAGACGAGACTCTTCTATATGTGTACAGATGTGACGTAATGACTCAACATAGCCGACTAGCCGAGACTCTTCTTTATGTGTACAGATGTGATGTAATGACTCAATATTGCCGACTAGCCAAGACTCCTTCTTTATGTGTACAGATGTGACGTAATGACTCAATATAGCCGACTAGCCGAGACTCTTCTGTATGTGTACAGATGTGATGTAATGACTCAATATAGCCGACTAGCCGAGACTCTTCTTTATGTGTACAGATGTGACGTAATGACTCAACATAGCCGACTAGCCGAGACTCTTCTTTATGTGTACAGATGTGATGTAATGACTCAATATTGCCGACTAGCCGAGACTCTTCTTTATGTGTACAGATGTGACGTAATGACTCAACGTAGCCGACTAGCCGAGACTCTTCTTTATGTGTACAGATGTGACGTAATGACGCAAAAACATGCTCGAATCTCCCGCGGAAATCCACCAGTACCACTGGAATTAAAAACATTATTACAAGCTTACCGTTTTGAATCGAGTTAAGGCAAGCAGATAGTTTTGAACACTGGCTGGTTATGTATTTTTTTCTCAAATATGTATTTTGGATAATTTTTAACCCAAAAAAAGCTATGGACTGCAGCTTTAATATTTTTGTTGAAACCGTGGTACATTTTATTTAAGGATTTTTTAAAGCATAGAAGAGCATTTATTTGAATTGGAAACCTTTTTTAACATTATTAACCGTCACTTATTCAGTAAGGATGCATTCAATTGATAAAGTATACATTTCTTTCAAAAAAATATTTTTTTGGCTGCCAGTACTAAATAGTGAATAATATGGTAACACTTTACAATAAGGTTTCATTTGTTAACTTTAATGTATTAACTAATCATGAACAAATACATTTGTTACTGTATTTGTTAATCTTTGTTCACATTATAAAAATCCAACTCGTTGCTTGTTAATGTTAGTTTTCAGTGCATTAACTAATGTTAACAAATACACCTTTTGATGTTAATAATGTATTAGTAAATGTTGAAATTAACATTTAATAAATTCTGTGAAAGTGCAGACTGTGCAGTTCATTATTAGTTCTTGTTAACGAATGAAACCTTATTTTAAAGTGTTTCTAATAAAGATTTTAAAAAAATATGTTCCTCCTCACTATAAGACATAATAAACTGTGTGAGTCGTTCCGATCCCTGTTATGACACTTTTGCATACTTTCCAGCCACAAAACAGCAACCAGGATATTTTTGTAATGATCGTCATACAGGTTCAAAACATGTAAATAATGACAGTTTTTGTTTTTGAGCAAACTGTTGTTCATTTATAGATTGGCATTTGGTTGTTTTATTGTTGGTTTTTAATGAGTTCGACCTTGTGGTAATTGTGGCCCTGTTGTTAAACTTAGTTTTTTTTTGGCATCTGTTTTCTTGTTATGATTAAATGAGATCATTTTTTCATTTTGCCAAACAGCTAATGGTCGGCACAGTGATCAGCCATCTCCCATTTGGCAAGGCTGCAGTATTTTACTTGGAATTTGGCACTGGTTCATTGTTGAAAATTAAATACTAACCTTTTGGTGTGAACACACATTTATGCATTTATAAACTGTGTACATAAACAACCTTTTGTTCTGTTACCCACGTCTTTTGTTCTTAAAGGTCAGAGGTCTATTCCTCCATTCCTTATTAATTTTCTCTTTTGATGAACCATGAAGTCAGGAATTAAATTAATTAATTTGATTCTTTGATTCATTCAGTATTCTATCAATTAGTCGTTACAGTGCTAGCAAGGCAGCACTGCATTGAAACTTTTTCTTTTTCTTTTCCACAGGTTTCTTGAATTAGTTCAGCATATACTTATTAAATACTTATTCTATTTGATATATTGTATTTTTTGGTTTCTAATTAGCAAAATATTAATTTTTCAAATTGATTTATTTTAATGTTTCACTTTTTTGTTTTGTTTATTTTATTTGAAAAATTCTACACATTCAGAGCAGAAAATCTAAACCTATTACTGAAATCTTGAACTTTATTTTTTGAATTGGAACTCTAATAGATCCTATTTATTCATTGTCTAAATTATGGATACTCAAATTATGACCAGGATTAGGAGTCTGCCCTAGGACTCTGAGCAGTCCTATCCCAGGTCGCCTATTTTCTCCTAGTCTCGCGTAGCTAGACCTTCAGACTGATGGCAGAAGGTCTGGACTCACTCAATCGCAGCTTTCATTGGCCTAGGATCCCCTATGAGGACGTCTGACTGATATGTAAAGCAACCAATCACAGTTTTTTTTTTTTGCATCATGTTTAGGGGATTAAAAATGTAAATTCGGTGTCCCATACCGGCATGCATCTAATAAATTATCCATTCAAAAATGTTGGCAAGTATACTGCAACAATGGAGCTGCAAACTTCACATACTTTTGAAAATACAGCATTTAGTTGGTCCTGATAAGTGCTCAGTTGTAAACACGACGGCTTTCTTCTTCCATGAGGGGTTAGGACGGCGGACGGATAAGGAACGCAACATTGATAAACATCTCTCAGAAATCCTGTGGAATTCAACCAATCAGACGACGACTTGAAACCTTCTGAAGTGTTTACCATTTTGTGTGCCATGTGAATCAGACGTTCAGCCAGCGGTCCGCATGACGTCTGAGGTGGAGAGTAGTTTTTTTCCCTACAACCCCACTTGGAATTCAACTTAGCAGCCCTGTGGCAGTCATTGTGTAACCTGTGAGGCATCTGCTACTTCTAGAGTTTTTAAAGCTGACCCTGAAATATTCTGCTTTTGCTTTGTATTTTCAGCCTTAAATGACATCTGGGCTTTGCAGTCCATAGAGCCTGAAGGAGACAACCTCTGCCGGCTTACTAATGGATAGTTGAAAGGATAGCTGAAAAACAGTGTTGTTTGCTCAGTGTATTCAGAAAGTACCTGGCAAAATATCTAGTTTTCTGTAAAGCATTAAAGTTCTCTAGACTTTGACGATGGAAGTTTAACTATTTGGGGATCTGTTTCTGACATTGTGGTTTGGTCACAGTTTGTAGTTACTTTAAGTAGAAAGACGTATACCCAGACCACTTTATCTCATGTTGTTTCTGTTTCCATGTAATAGTTAGCATATAGCTAAATTATTTACTTTAAAAGTTGCTTAGTATTATTTTGCTTAGTATTATTTTAAATTTAAATGAAATTTTATACTTGGATGCATACTTTGAAAATCCACCACCATACTTTGCTGTATTCAACATACTACTTACAAACTGTTTATTTTGTGTCTTTAGTTTTTAAATTACAAAATGTTACAAAAGATTTCTATTTCAAATAAATGCTGTTCTTTTGAACTTTCCATTCATCAAAGAGTCCTAAAAATGTGCATCACAATTTCCACAAAAATATAAAGCAGCACAAGGTTTTCAGCATTTATATTAATTAATTTTTCTTGTACTAAATCAGCATATTAGAATGATTTCTGAAGGATCATGTGACACTGAAGACTTGCAAAGCTGAATGTTCAGCATCATTACTCATCACAGGAATAAATTACATCTTAAATATATTAAAACAGAAAACCGTTTCACAATTTTCACAATATTTAACCATATTACTGTTGTTTACTGTATTTTTATCAAATAAATGCAATGTTGGAGAGCATAGACTTTAAAAACATAAAAAAAACTTACTGACCTGCACAATTGTAAACTTACCGACCCGTATGCTTCCAACGGTGTCTCTAGGAACATTTAGTTCCTTTCCTTCACTATCTTTAGGTATCCTGTTCCTTGTTTGTGAAGGGCGATGATATCTTCTCATAACTTCTTGGACCATTCTTTTGATTTAGCCATATTTCTAACATGCAGTCAAAAGTGAGACTCAACAAACCTAGCCAGTTCTGATTCACATTTCATGTGTTCTAGCTCAAGCAAACCTGGTGCAACTAATGAAGCCCTTGATAAGTTGCATCAGGTGTGCTGGAGACAACACCTTTTTTGCAGATGTGTTGATCTGTTGTAAGGGATTCTATTCAAGGGGGTTGAATAATTTTGAGACTGTGGAAGTCATTAAAAGTTGCATTTTCAGTTGAATTGGGGGGAAAACACTTGAAACATTTGTTGTGAGCTATTTCAATTACTGTTGTTTGATTTGTTAATTGCAAACAGCTAAGTTTTTATTTTGCCAATAAACCTGATTTGCAATGGGGGTTGAATAATTTTGATTACAACTGAATATGGGTCCTTTTTTTGCAAAAGATGCTTTGTCTCTAATGTTGTTCTATAATACGTGCTAGCAGTAGCATTAGTAGTGAAAGGTCTGGGCAAACACTGCAAAGGGATGTTCCTTGAAAAACCTCTGTTGTGCCCTTTAACAAGATCCTTAAGTTACCGTTAAGTGGTTTTAGGGTGATTTTCACCGTATTTTATCATGATGGCATTGCATGAAATTCTTGGTAAAAAATTCCCCAAAATGTATAGAGATAAATAATAATTAAATTCTATTCATCCTGCAGGTAAAGAAGAACATCTTAGAGGAGGAGATATACTGTCCTCCCGAGGCTTCGGTGCTGTTAGCCTCTTACGCCGTCCACGCTAAGGTCAGTGCTCTTTCTAACACACTTGTTTTTCTTTTTAAAAAAAACTTTCTTTCTTTGATAGACACGCAGAAAGGTGTCAGAGCTTAACCGTAACCTCCTGTGGACGTCCCTTCAAGGTCGGCATCTATCCCATTACACTTCCCACAGAAAGAAGTGCATTTTATTAAGCAGGTGTCAGTTTGATTGACAGCTCAGGGGCAACAAGAGCATGTGATTTATCCAAAAGCCTCGGCTAACTGCACACCGCTCACCTTGTGCCAATTTAGAAAGCGCACTCTGTTTCTCTCTGACTCATGTCAGACACAGAGGGAACGCTAGATGGCTCTAAAAACTGGACGGGAATCTACTAAAGCTTTTGTTTGCTTTGTTAAGCTTCACATGGTTAAGCTGTTTTTTTAGTCCTTGTGTTGGTGTGCTTAAGTCTTTGATGGTTTTTCAAAGCTTTTTACAGTGCTGCAAACTCAGAAATTTGCCCGTTTTTATTTGAAGTTTGTCATGTATGTGATTTGTGGACAACTGATCAGTTTTTTTTTTTTATTTGATATTATAATTTATCAAAAAACAGAACAACGTAATGTTATTTAATCCATTTTATTATATTAGTTTTACTATTTGAGTTTTTGACTCAACTGTTGTTACGTAATCTGTTTTAGCATTTATTCCAGATCAATCAATTAATCAGGGCTGCGTTTCCCAAAAGCATCGTAAGATTAAGTTGATCGTAGAACAATTACCCCTAATGGTCTCCACGATCAACTTAGGCTTATGATGCTTTTGGGAAGCGCATCCCAGATATTTTGGTTTGATTCCAATTTTTGAATAAAAGAAAATAATAATCAAATTAGATAGTAAATTAGTATACTATCATTCAAAAGTTTGGGGACAGTAAGAGTCAAGACTTCAAGACAAATGAAGAGATGTCTTATCGATCAAAAGTTCAGTATGACGTACCACAAGGCTCAGTACTAGGACCGTTGCTGTTCACTCTGTACATGCTAGCATTAGGAGATATCATTAGGAAGCATGGCATTAGTTTTCACTGTTATGCTGATGATACTCAGCTCTATATTTCTTCACGCCCTGACGAACTTACCAATTCACAAAATTAACGGAATGCCTAGGTGATATAAAAAAACTGAATGACTAGTAATTTCCTACTACTTAATTCTGAAAAAACAGAGATTCTAATTATTGGACAAAAAACGTCCTCTTTACTGTCCTAGAATACCTAGAATACTGTCTAACACTTGATGGCTGCTCTGTCAAGTCTTCGTCATCGGTTAGGAACCTGGGTGTGCTCTTTGATACCAATCTTTCATTTAAAAGTCACTTGTCTAGTATCTTTAAAACCACATTTTTCCATCTTAAAAATATATCTAAATTACGTTATATGCTCTCAATGACAATTGCGGAACAGTCAGTTCATGACATCAAGGCTATATTATTGTAATACTATTATGGGTGGGTGCCCTGCACGCTTAATAAACAAACTGCATCTGGTCCAAAATGCAGCAGCTAGAGTTCTTACCAGAACCAGAAAGTATGACCATATTAGCCCGGTTCTGTCAACACTGCATTGGCTCCCTATTAAACATTGTATATATTTTTAAATATTGCTGATTGCTTACAAAGCACTAAATGGTTTAGCTCCGCAGTACTTGAGCGAGCTCTTAACGCATTATAGTCCTTCACGTCTATCTCAAAATTCCGGCCAGTTGATAATACCTAGAATATCAAAATCGACTGCTGGCGGTAGATCTTTTTCCTATTTAGCACCAAAACTTTGGAACAGTCATCCTACCATTGTCCGGGAAGCAGACATACTCTGTCAGTTCAAATCTAGACTAAAAACACATCTCTTTGACCTTGCATACACAACACATTATAGACTTTTATAATTCATTGTTAAGGCTGATTTATACTTCTGCGTCCGACCTACGCCGAGCCTCTACTCTGTAGACTACGCGTTGGTTTTAATTTATACTTCTGCGTCGTTGTCCACGTTGATGCACGCAGAGGGAACATGTGAAACACGAGGGAGCGGTTCTAGCAGACCAATCACAGCGCTTGCGTCCGCATAGAATTGATGCGTTGTTACATTTTTGGAGAGGTGCACGTCAGGGTACGCCAAAGGGTTCGCGCGCTACACACAGCCTACGACGTAGCTACGGCGGGAGGTCGACACAGAAGTATAAATTGGGCTTTAGGCTGCATAGATTAGGTCAGCCGGAACCGGGAACACTTTCCATAAATCCTGATGTACTTGTTACATCATAAGAAGGATGGCGTCTACGCTAATATTAGTCTCTCTGTCTATCCCGAGGTTTACCGCAGTCCACCGGATCCAGGCCGTATCCAGATCTGATGAAGGACCTGCGCCTGAACCCGACGACAACGCAGTTCTGAAGTGTCAACTAGTCTCTCCCCTGTGAAGGCCTCCTTCCCTTTACCTCTGTACAGATAAAACGTTCTCGGGATAATTCTGGTTCACGTGGCTATGCGGAAGCGACTAAAAAATTATATTTCCTATTATCACTGTAAGGCTGCTTTGAAACAATCTATATTGTTAAAAGCGCTATATAAATGAAGGTGATTTGACTAAGAAGTTTTAATTTATTATATATACATACATACATGCATGCATACTAGGATTTTTTTTAAAGAAATGAATAATTTTATTCAGCAAGGATGCATTAAATTGATCAAAAGTGACTGTAAAGACATTTATAATGTTACAAAAAAGATTATTTGATTAATTGAATCACGCTTTCCCAAAAAGATTTAAGCAGCAAAACGGGGTTTTTTTTTATGCTGACAATAATAATTGATAATAATTTCCTAATTATCATGTGGCACTGAAGACTGGAGAAATGATGCTGAAAATTCAGCTTTGTGTCACAGGAATAAATTACATTTTAAGATGTATTATAATAGAAAACACATTTTAAATTGGAGTAATATTTCACAATATTAGTTGTACTGAATTTTTTATCAAACCTTGATGAACAATATGATTATTTCAAAAAGTAGTCTGTTTAATGTATTTGATTCAATGTATCTGATTTATGTATTTTAAATCAAGTAATTATCTAAAAAAGTTACTACCATGTTTATTAACCATTTTTTCATTGTATTATGCAAAAATTTACTGTTACTAGTACAGTACATAAAATTACTTGTACTGTAATTTTAGAATTTGTTAATTCTACATCTGCTAAAAATCTGCTACTTGTGGCATTATTATAATTTTAATTAATGTGCAGTCACAGATGTGCATTAATTGGCTTTGAATGTGGCTCAGTCAATCAGATTTATCTGTTTTAGAAATGTGAAAAGCTGTGAATTTCTGTCTCTTTTTTAAACCATCAGGTGCAGGTTTGGAGTTATTCAAAGAGACTGGAAGTTAAAGAAGGCAAGAGCAGAGAGAAAGAGGAGGTGTAAAGGGAGTAAGAATAAAAAAAGAGGCATAGGCAGAAAAATCAAGGAAGAAAGAAAAAAGTGAAAGAGGGGAGAGGCTGAGATGGCAGCAGTTTCTCTCTTACAGAGAAAGCTTGTTCTCAATGCAGGAGTGAAGCTTAGACAGTAACCATTTACTCTTTCAAATGGGGATGCTTTCACATGCCAGTCTCATCGCAGCTGAGCAGCATGAATCTGTCCGGAGCAAAATGACATGCCAGCGGGACACTGAGGAATTTTAATGTCTTGCCTTTTCTGTTTCTGCATATCTGCTTGTTCCTCAGTTTCTGCACAGCAGTCCACAATCTGTAATGTTGTGTCTTCGCTGTTTATTTGGGACGATTTCATATGCCTTGTCATACATGAGTTTTCTGAGATATTTTTATGTACTGCATCTGTGCCATGGTGTTGATTTACCACAGACCATTTCCTCAGTGTTTAAACCAAACATATAGACAATAAATACACTTAACACTTTCACACGGTACCGAAAGTATAACCATAACAATTAATTAATGTGTTTGGATAAGACCAGGGCCAGCAAAAAAGAAAGAAAGAATGAAACTTGTTTTTTGTTTACTTTTTTTTTGGTAAGTTTGTGAGGGTAACAGAAAGGAATGTGGATGTACACAGTGTTCCAAAGTTTGGGGTCAGTAAGGTTTTGTTTTTTTAACTAAATTTTTTTTAAAATATACTTTTACTAAGGAAGGGAATATTAAATTGATCAAAAGTGACAGTAAAGATGTTTATATTGTTACAAAATATTTCTATTTCAAATAAATGCTGTTCTTTTGAACTTTCTATTCATCAAAGAAACCTGAAAAAAATTCTTTCCACAAAAATATTGATTATAATAAACAAATATGAAAACAATATATGTTATTTTAAATTGTAATAATATTTCACAATATTACAGTTTTTACTGAATTTTTGATCAAATAAATTCAGCCTTGGTGAGCATAAGAGAAACCTTCTGACCCCCAACTTTTAAATGGTAGTGTGATAAAGATTTTTTTTTAAATAACCTGAAAATATTTGTCGTCATTGAAGTCCACTCGTCAATGTAGTTGTAACATCTGTGTAAAATGTAATTGTGCAATTTTCTTTCTCTCTCAGCAGTGCCTCTCTACTGATCTTACCCATAATTTCTCATAAAAATCAGAGCTGAATTTCATCCCATTATGATTTGAAAGTGCTTTCATGTTTTAGGCAACTACGTATTACTCAATTCACTTTAAGTGAGAGCAGGTGGATATCATTTTGTGACTGCATGAGTTCATGTTTTTCCTCTTCTCAATATTCATAATTGAGCTTATTTTGATTTGTCATCTTGCTTCTGCAGTACGGTGATTACGACCCTAATGTCCACAAGCCGGGCTTCCTGTCCCAAGAGGAGCTGCTACCAAAGAGGGTGAGTGTGATGTTGAGATGGGCGTTACTCCATGCTAATTACGCTGATTATGTTCGCAGAGCTCGAAACGAGCCTGTAAGGCTTCAGCGGGCTTCCCGTAGGGCGTTAGATGTAGTGAAAGCTCTCGGCTGGAAGCATCCGCTCACATGTCAGTAAGTACTGAGAGAGAGCGTTTGTTTACTCCACTGGCATTCAGAATCGTCTGAAGGATTTAAATAGTCACACTTAATTAGAAAATGTCCTTCAGCTCTATTAGCCATTGTGTTTGGCTCTGTTAACTCTTTTTACACTCTTTTAATTCTTGTTTTTTTAATGCTTTATTTTCCACACTGTGTTGTTTGGCACAAAAATGTGCTATATTCGTGAAATCAACACGTTTTCCACCATAAATACTAGTGGCAGGCTTTTACCACTGAAGCTAGAATGACTCAGTAGGAGAAAAACTTTAGTTTTAGTCTCTTCGTTTTCAACAGCCATTCCAGAACTTACTGTAACACCATACTATCTGCCCCAGAAACATTGCATACGATGCAAAGAATGTGAGCTATTTTACTTTGGTAATTTATATAATACATTATAATTATATGCCACTGCTGTTCAAAACATGGGGTTGGTATGATTTTTTTTAATGTTTTTTAAAGAAGTCTCTTTTGCTCACCAAGGTGGGATTTATTTGATCATAATATTGTAAAATATGATTACAATTTAAAATACATTTTCTATTTAAATACATTTTAAAATGTAATTAATTCCTGTGAAGCAAAGCTGTATTTTCAGCATCATTACTCCAGTCTTCAGTGTCACATGATCTTTCAGAAATCATTGTAATATGCTGATTTGCTGCTCAACAAACATTTCTTCTTATTATTATCAATGTTGAAAATAGTTGTGCAGCTTAATATTTCTGTGGAAACAGTGATACATTTTTTCAAGCTTCTTTGATGCATAGAAAATGAAGAACGAACAGCATTCGTTTGAAATAGAAATCTTTTGTAACATTATAAACATTTACTGTCACTTTAGATCAATTTTCTTCCAAAAAACAAAAATCTTACTTTGCCCAAACTTGTAAATGGTAGTGTATGTCGTCAATAATTGTTCACTTCCCTCTTTTCAAGTGGAAATCTGCTTTCATTCCAACAAACAAAATGAATACTGATGTCAAACAGAGTCTGATGTGCACCAAGAGCTCTGTTGTGAAAATCCCATTATGAGAGAGTTAAAGTCTTAGTTCAAGTTGATGACTGATCTTTGTGTGTCTTTCTCTTGTGCAGGTTATTAATCTGTACCAGATGACTGCAGAGATGTGGGAGGAGAGAATCACGGTCTGCTACGCTGAGCACAGGGGCAGAACCAGGTATTGTACACCATATTCTCAGTCTTGTACAGCTTGCCCACGTACTGTTCATGTTCACTTGATGCAGTTTACACACAGAAATGGCACAGAAAAGCCTTTTAAAATGGCAGTTTTCAAGTGCAACAAGTAAAATGTGTTGGTTGCATGTTCAGACAACTGTTCTTTGCAATGTTCCAGACATTGGTGATAGCCAACAGTCTGGCTTTGCGATACTATAAACGCACATCGTCACACGTGTGACTTTGGGAAGTCAAGACCCTCAAAAGATGAAAAACTGGCCTGCTTCTTGCAGAACTGGGCATAGCCTTGCTCTGCAAAAATAAATCAAAATTAAGCCCTAATTGGTCTACTTGATGACCAAACCGACTTCCTGTGTTGCTTCAGAGCCCAACCCTTTAGATGCATGTAGGGCACTTTCTTATTCCAGACCTTATCATTGCATAGCACTCCATTCTTGACACGCTCACAACAAATACACATTCTGCACTTCTCGTTTTATCTCTCTCATTCACGCATACACCCAGCTTAATTGGACTTTTATAGCTTTTTATTTTTTCCCCTGAAGTCCAATGTTAGTCAGGGTTTCTTGTAGCAAAACAGTTGTTATATAGTTTCATGACAGTCATTTTCAGGCCTCTGAGCCATTTTGTTATTGTATCATTAGGACTGGTATATTATAATATAAATATGTAAATAATATACAATATGTAAATTATCTCCCTTATGATTGGCTAACTTTTTCACATGATAAGAGTAAAAAGAGTACACAAAAACCCATAACTATCCTAACAACTACCTTAGCAACACCCTGACAACCTCTTATAGAAACCCTTGCATTTTGGCAGAGAAATCTCTTTATTTTATCATTTATAAAATCTCTCCGATTTCATCAAATCTTTGTTTTAAAGTAAGACATGAGGGTTAAGTAATTGATGAGAATTTTTTCATTTTTGGGTGAACTAACCCTTTAAGACGGCCATCTTAAAAACAAGTTTAAAAGTAGATCATTTTGAGACCCTTGCATTCGGTTGCACTACGTCTGGCTGTTTTTGAACGCACAAACCCATTCTGTGTGAGCGGCTCCTCACTCATTCTGTGCTTCTTGCTCTCGGTAAGTGCGGTTTGATGAGGCATGTTCCCTGCAGACTCGCAAGAACATGAAGGCTGTACTAAACATCTAGTTATTTTTAGTACTAAAAAATCAGATTTTTCGAGTGATATTTAGTATAATATTTAATTGGTGAGTATGTGTGTGTTTGTGTTTATTGCCATTGTCAGTTACTGTAAGACATACTGCGTGACCTCTAGTTTCTGCACTCCAAGTCTCATTAAAGCCCTGCGGTGGAAAATTTTATTTTGTCTAATTTATTCTCTCTCCCTTTCTCTTTTTCTTTCTCTCTCCCTCCCACGTTTTTGTTTGTTATTGTGTGCTGCAGAGATGAAGCCGAGATGGAGTATTTAAAAATAGCTCAGGATCTGGAGATGTATGGGGTCAATTACTTTTCCATTAGGGTAAGAAATGCCTTCGCTGCTGTACGGCAGTAACAATCTGAGCTGATTTCCGACGGCTAAAGCCTTTACAGCCAAACACTTTTATTTATGTATACCTTTGTTATTGTTTTTTTTATAAACCAACCTTTTGTTATTGTTGACCTAATCACCTTTAACTTGCATCATCTCCCACTTTCTTTGGTGTCTACCCTGCTTGAAACTTTCAGGAGAATAATTATTTCTGCCTTTTTGTTTGAAATATTACTTTTGCTATCCATTTTACTCTGAAAAGCTGTGGCGGTGAGATCATGATGGTAAAATAAATGTATGTCTTTTTAATATCTTCTCTTTAAGAATAAAAAGGGTACTAGCTTACTGCTGGGTGTTGACGCTTTGGGCCTCCACATTTATGACCCGGATAACAGACTGACGCCCAAAATTTCTTTTCCCTGGAATGAGATCAGAAACATCTCCTACAGCGACAAAGAGGTACTTATTTTATGAACAATTCATGCTTTAACCAACCTGCTCTATGCTAAGTGTGGTTTAATGCTGTTGGTGCACTCATTTCTGTAACTGTCTCTTCAGTTTGCCATTAAGCCCGTGGATAAGAGGGCAGATGTCTTCAAATTCAACTCCTCAAAACTCAAAGTCAATAAACTGGTGAGTATTTCATGATGTGAATGCAGAGATAAGTTGTTTGATCTTCACAAATCCACTGTGGTGTGGCATGGTGGTTAAAGATCTCAGCTTGAAGGCAAAAGATTGAATGTTTAATACATTTATGTCATTAATCCTATGTTAGTTAAAGACAATGACCATATAAAACCATAAAAACATCATTAAATGGTCTTTACAAGTTAGAACTGATAAGGCTTGAAGACTTGGAATATATGTGATGGCATTTGTAAAATATGGACTGAAATTTTATTTATTCAAGAAAGTCATACAGGTTTGGAATAACAAATTTGACTTTTTTTAAAGGGTATACTAAGCTTTTAATAAGGCAATTTTTGTATGTTTAAAGATTCTTCAGCTGTGCATCGGAAATCATGACCTCTTCATAAGGAGACGCAGAGTTGATTCGTTGGAAGTCCAGCAGATGAAGATGCAGGCGAGAGAAGAGAAAGCCCGCAAACAGGTCGGGGAAAAGTGAATGATTTCATGATTAGCAGCAACGCATAGAGAATTTTGTTTGTTTTTATGCTAAACAAATAAATAAAAGCAAGCTGTTTTCTGGGCTTTGATTTTTAATGAGTTTGAGTCTTAAAGGATAAAAAGAGAAAAGCAAAATAAGAAAGAAAATTAAAAAAACAAATAGAGAATATATAAAAAAAGATATAAAGTATAAAAGAGTAATAAAGATAAGAAAAGAGTACAAAAAGTTAATGTGTACACTGATTAAATATTTCTTTCTCCAGCAATGTAGCTAGTTGCAGATGAAAAAGAATTTCACTATATTAAAGAAACCAGCATACATGTACATTTTTCATAGCCTTGATGGTGGCCTTTTTTAAATTACTGCCATTCAAATATTTGGGGTTGGAAAGAATTTATATGGTTTTTGTAAAGTCTCTTTTGCTCAACAAGGCTGCATTTATTTGATCAAAAGTACAGTAAAACAAGTAATATTGTGAAATATTATTACATTTTTAAATTACTCTTTTCTATTTGAATATATTTTAAAATGTAATTAATTTCTGTGTTGCAAAGCTGAATTTTCAGCATCATTACTCCAGTCTTCAGTGTCACATGATCCTTCAGAAATCATTCTAATATGCTTCTTTGCTCAAGAAACATTTCGTATTATCAATTTTGAAAACGGTTGTCTAATATTTTTGTGGAAACTGTGATGCATTTTCTTTCAGTATGGATATGAAGGTCCCGCAAAATTATATTCAAACTCACATTAGATGCTTTTAAGATTAAATAAGGCACATAAACAGTACCTGAGATTATCATGGGCATACTTTGTATGCTGTTGTTCCAGCCTGACGTCGCACAAATAGATACCACTTCTAAAATAGAATAGTCGCAGTTGATAAAACTGAAGTTTAAAGGTCTATACTGTCACTTTTGATCAATTTATTTCATACTTGCTGAATAAAAGTAATTTATTAGACATTTCTTTAATTCTATTTTAGAAACGGTTTCCATTTCTGCAAAATCATGGCTGGAACAACAACAACATACAGTAGAAAATATTACAATGATAATCTCAGGTACTGATAATCTCAGATGTTGCACTTTTGGGGCAACGTCTGTTTTTTTGAAAATGTGCTATATAAATAAAGTTGCATGCTTGCTTGCTTTATTTTAATGTTAAAAGTGTCTAATGCAAGTTTGAATATTGTGTGTGCTCTTTATAGCCATACTGAAAGCAACAATGGATAATTCACATTTATGAACTTGCAGAGAGAGCCCACCCACACGCTCTTCTGATTGGCTGTGATTTATGATGGATTTTGTCGCGTCACATCTGGTGTGGACAGACAAATTGGTTGTTGGCAGAATCTTATCGTAACTTCTGGTTAGGGAATGGTGTTACTGACCCCTAAATTTTGAACGGCTGTGTATGAGTATAAATATTCTATAATCATCTTGCTTTAGAGAGCTTGGCAAGTGTCAGCCAAATCCCTCCCTCCCTCGCTAGGTAATCTTAAGACTTCATGGTCACCATGTGCATTGCACCTTCAGGCACCTTTAACCAGGTGCTGGATTTGTGATCCACTAGACCCATTTAGCAACGCTGCAATCCTGGTGAAATATGGATGAGCTTTTTGCACCTCTCTGTAGATGGAACGGCAGAGGCTGGAGAGAGAGAAACAATTGCGTGAGGAGGCAGAAAGAGCTCGTGATGAACTGGAGAGGAGACTGATTCAGTTACAGGACGAAGCTCACATGGCCAATGAAGCACTGGTGAGAAACTAAAACATCACCCACTCTAAATATACTTTCCCTAATCATTTCAGTGCTTGCTAGAGTACTTCGGTATCTATACTTGTACTATACCCACGTGCGTGAGCCTCCTACTGTTTTTTTTTTTTTATCTATTTTTTTTAATAGTGATGTTTTTAATAGTGAAGTTTTGGTTTAGTGAGTCACTTTTTCACCCAAACATTTGTTGCAGGTGTTTGTTCTGTCTTAGTAGTGACATATTTTGATTATCAATGATCAACCAATCATAATTAACCAAAGTATCTTAAGTACTTAGTACATAAGTAAAAAAGTACCGGTACCAGTACTGCAGCAACAACAATAATAATAATAATAATAGTTATTATTAGTATTATTGTTAAATATGTATTTTTATTATTTAAATAATAATGATAATGATTATTTTAAAATGCATAGCAAAATTCATATCAGTCAGTTACAAGTCCTAAACAGAAGTCTGAACATTTACAGATTTTTACCTTTTTTGGCCACTTTAAAGTCTAAGCCCAATTTTCAATTTGCATTCACTTTAGTTTTTTGGGACCCATCCGGCCTAAATATTAGTGCATTTCATTTATTATTGCATATAATAATATTTCTAAGGCTATATTTCTTTATCTTTTCACATGGCATTTTAAGACTCAATGTTCAGTGCACATTCTCTGTTTAATTTTGACTCTTGCAAACAAAAGAAAGTCTTTGTTGCTTTTAAACTGATATCAGTGTGAGTAACACGGATAGTGAGTAGCACGGATAGTGAACTATTAAGAGAAATGCACATATCAGTGTGAGTAACACTGATATGTGCATTTCTCTTAATAGTTCACTAGCCGTGCTCAGCATAACGCTTATTCAAATTATAGAGAGCTCAGAATAGCACAGGTCTTATTATTTTTAATCAGATGGTTTCATATCCTTAGCCAGTCCTGAGTTTTCTTTCTCTCGTCCTAAATTTTCTTTCTCTCTCGCTCTCTCAAATATTGATGAGTTTTTTTCACTTTCCTTGCCAAAAGTGGATCTGTTTCGAGAGATATATTTAGGGAAGAAAAGACTAACCTAGTGACACGATTTCTGTGAAGCAAATGACGTAAATGTGTTAGACTGAGCTTTATGTAACAGTTTTTTGTGAGTTTTTCCACATAAATTGTGTGGAATTGTGTAAAACAGCCAAAGGTAAATTTATATAGATTCATTCAGATTGCTTTTTTAATAATAATGCTGTATTGGAGTAAAATGCTGAACTTTACCGTCTAATGCCGTTAATCAACAAGGGAATCGAATGAAGCAAAATGACCTATGTGCATCTGAGCAAAGTGTGCGGTCTCTGTTTTCAGTTATGTTCGGAGGAGACAGCTGATCTGTTGGCGGAGAAGGCACAAATCGCTGAGGAGGAGGCCAAGCTGTTGGCTCAAAAAGCCGCCGAGGCTGAACAGGAGATGCAGCGTATTAAGGTTAGTGAGCATTTACATCAACACATCAGCTGCACATAGAAGATCCTTTTGGACCATTGATGACTGATCATGCTCTGAATAATTGTCTATAAAGCTGACAGCTATTCGCTCTGAGGAGGAGAAGAGACTCATGGAACAGAAGATGCTAGAAGCTGAGATGCTTGCACTCAAGATGGCAGAAGAGTCCGAAATGAGGTAATATCACACACATGCATGTTCAGCATAAATATTTGGATATTTTTTCATCAAGTGTGTTTATTCTTACACTAAAGTCTATTAAAAATTAGTGTGGATTAGAAGCATTGGCTAAAAGCAAGTTACACCTATAATCTATCATCTGCTGTTATATAGTCACTCAGAACTCAGAATGTGAACATGCGCTATCATAGACCACCCAGATCTTCCTCTCACAGCTGATGGCCCTTCTCAAAGCCATCTACTGGGCCTTTACTTAGTATGTGGCACTCTGTTGGTGTCCATGCTGCGATAGCTGTTTTATTCGGTGCCTGTTAAAGTCTCAATTTTCTGCTGATCTGAGCATCCATTTGACAATTTCCAGCTGAATTTGTGCTTTGGAGATCCCAGTACTGTGTCCACTTCAAAGGGTTCAAACCTTGAGTAAGTAAATCCATGTATTTATTCTCTGCAGGGCGAAGGAGGCCGACCAGCTGAAACAGGACCTGCAGGAGGCTAGAGAATCGGAGCGCAGAGCAAAAACCAAACTACTGGAGATCACCAGCAAATCGCCGTACTTGGTAATCACCCATTCCTTACCAAAACACTCCCCCACTGCTTTGGTAATCACCCATTCCTTACCAAAATACTCCCCCACTGCTTTGGTAATCACCCATTCCTTACCAAAATACTCCCCCACTGCTTTGGTAATCACCCATTCCTTACCAAAACACTCCCCCACTGCGTTCTCCAACATCTCCACCAATGACGTTACATCAACGCTTGTCATTCTTAATCAGCCTGGTGTCCGAAGCCAGTTCGATTTTATCTCGAAGAGAAAAAGGGTTTAAACTCTGCACAGTATTTTACGCTAGTCTGATTTAGCCTCTTGGCCATTTGTCAATGTCAAGATAATTAGTTTAAATAAAAGTTGCACCAGACAGCCATTCCATTACTTGCAGGAAAACTTTCCCCACTCATCCAGGGAAACATTCGAGAGTCTTTTAGCCACGCAATAACCACCCTAATGCAATAAGAAATTACCGGTCCTATTTATATTCATATTAAGCTGTCCAACTTAAAAAATGGTTAGCTAGTGTAAGGGGTATACAGTCAAAGACCCAGAACCAGATATGAAGAATGAAGACCCGGAGTCAGAATTATAAAAAATTAAAGAAAAGTTTTACTGAAGATAGTTTGCAGTTTCATCAGCAGAAGTCAGCTTCAAGACTCACACAGGAGTTCGTAAGCCGCCCCGCTTACAGTTACAAAGATCACAGCAGTTATACCATTTCCAAGGTCTAAGCTACGTCATTGTTTACAGGTTGAATGATTCTCATTGGCTAAGAAACATTAAGAGCCTAAACAATTTAACACATGTGAGGAGATAGGGGTGCCTATCGCCATTAGTCAAGATAGTTGTCGTCCACTCATTAGATTTAGGTCTGTGGTGGCCTCGCAGGTTAGAGAAGGGCGCCGGGTTGTCTGGTCCGAACGTCCAGAACCTACATAGAATGTCATACGCACACACACACACACAAATAACAGACACTAGCAAATAACAGCTCCCATCAAGGCTGAAGAGAGTCTGAGCTCCTTATTATCAGTTAAGTATACCAAAACATAATGCTCAAACATTCACTCGTTTGGGAGAAAAACAGATCACTGGCATTTACTCCCAAGGAAGGAAATATACTGGAAAGAATACATTTTAATACAACAATTAAAGTTTGATAGTAACACTCAATATTGCTTGACCATATGTCCAGCGAAGAATCCTATGTGTCCACGCTGCCTTTAGGACCCTCTACTGATCCCAGAGAAAGAGACAAACGGCCTTGTGGGTTACGTGGCCTTTGTGTCCTGCGTGTACTACGTGCAATCTCAAAGTAAGATTGGAATGCACCTAAAAGAAACTGGTTATTTACATCACATGCATTTAAGAAAATATAATTTCACAAGCACAAAGAATATAAAAATTATTATGTGATAATGAATATATTTGATTATTGATTTTTATAAAGGAAGTATTTAACCATTCAAAAGGATATATGATTATAGATGTATTTGAAGAGGCAAGGGATTTTGACCAACCCTTCACTAGCCATATAGGGTCCCGGGAATTGTGTGGCACGGTTGTAAGGCTTTTCAGAATTGGATTACAAATGGGTTCAAATGTCTGGCTATTTAAAGGGAAACTGAAAGCGAGAGACCGCAGTTAACTTGAAAACCTCCATTAAATGCATTGTGAATATCCACCCGGTTCAAATACACATGATGACTGAGTGCACTTCATATCTGATTCAAATGCACAGCAAATGAGGGATTGTCCTAAGCCTTGAATGTAGAAATGGATATAATTGTATATAATTCGTTTTTTCTACATAAATGTTCCCAGAGAGGACGTTTTTCTACCTGGAAACTGGATTTCAGGGATATTACAATGAGTTTCCTAATTATTGGTCTAAGCACTTGGGAACTGAGCTCTTCTGCTCTTTCAAAGCTTTGCGGATACTCTTGCAAATCCCACGGCTCATTTCCGCACATTTTACATGCAGTGAGTTAAGGGGTGACTGGAGGTCAGCGTATCAGTTGAAACATTAGCTCTTTCTACGGGTGGCTAATGTTAGCTGTATCTGTTTGATTACTTAAAAATCCAGGAGGCATTTTAGAGCATTGCTGCTATCTCCGGGTCATGATGTCTTAACTGAGAATTTTGTAGTGTATTTTTCTTTTACCCTGAAGCGTCCTTTGGTCTTTTGACAAAATCCAACTATAGGTAGCTAAGGCAAACCTGAGCTTGACTTTGCTTAGGTACGTCATCCTGCCTGAGGCAAGTAAAGGCAGTTTTTTGAAGCTCGCACTACAGTAGGTGCTTGATTTCCTAGTCGCCACACTGATCATTTAATTGACCAGTCAAAAAGCTGACCCTTATTTTAATATGAAACTACTCTTTCATATGCTGCAGGGCCTATATATATATAAAACAATATTATTTTCTTGTTGAATGTCCTGTTCCGCTTTTGGTGTTAGTATTTGGCATTAGTATTTTAATACTGATATGTTTGGTACAGCACTCCTGCTTGTGTGATATTGATTAATTATTATGTGTACATTTTGTTCTTTTATATAGCCACTCAGCTCATTTGAATGTGTTTTTTTTTTCTTCCTCTTTCTCTCGGTCACTGCTTAGCCTGTGCCGTTGTCTGCAAATGCTCTTCCTCCTGATGGCACTAACTTCAACTTCAGCATGGAGAACCTGAGTTTTGACTTCAAAGACACTGACATGAAACGTCTGTCCATGGAGATCGAAAAGGAGAAGTGAGTGCAGCCCATTTTAGGCAGCAGTCCATCCTGATCACAGTCTTTCTGCTGGTGTCACATCTGCCCACATCTTTTGAACCAGTTACATCAACAGTACCGGAGTGTGTCCTCTCTGCTGATGCTAAACTGAGTAGTGGATTAGTTTTTATGTGATAAAATTCCCTACTTTGTTTAGACAATTCAGTTAGAATGACCAATGACTTTCAGGTTGGCAGTCAATAATGAGGTGATTTATGAGAATATGGTGCTGTTATTCTTAAAAAATATTGATTTATCATGATCTGAAAGATCGTCGTCTTAAAAATCTACGCCTGTTCTCAGTGGATGAAATACACTACTATTCAAAAGTTTGGGAGCAGTAAATTAATACTTTTATCCAGCAAGGATGCACAATAAAGACATTTACAATGTTACAAAAGATTTCTATCTAAATAAATGCTGTTATTTTGAGCTTTCTATTCATCAAAGAATCTTGAAAAACGTATCCGGTTTCCTCAAAATTGCCCCCAAATGCACATCATCTCAGTATGATATTTCACTTGTGTGGAGTTTTTCATGCTTAAAATTGGGTGTTAATAGGCCTTAAAACAGATGAAAAACAGGAGATCAGCTTTGTTTCATTATATGTATGTCCTCTTTGGCAGGGTCGAATATTTGGAGAAGAGCAAACACCTTCAGGAGCAGCTGAATGAACTGAAGACTGAGATTGAGTCATTAAAGCTAAAAGACCGAGAAACCCCTCTAGACATCCTACATAATGAGAATGCTGAGAAAGGCACCAGCAAGCAGAGCAACTTTAAAAAGGTTGGTTAAATGCATCCTTCACAAAGCCAGACATAGTGTGATACAAGGTTTGAGACCAGGGGTGTCTAATCCTGCTCCTGGAGGGCCAACCTCCTGCATATTTTAACTCCAACCAGCTCCAACACACTTGCCTGGAAGTTTCTAGTGAGTCTGTAGACCTTGATTAGCTGGTTTCAGGTGTTTAATGAGGGCTGGAGCTAAACTGCAGGACAGTGGCCCTCTAGGAGCAGGTTTGGACACCCCTGTTTGAGACAGTTAAAAATGAAAAAAAAAAAATAGATCTAATATAATAGTTGAGAGATGACAGGAAAGTAATGGGGAATAGTATAGAGAATTGTTGCAAGCTGAATTCGAACCTTCTTCGCCCACTTGAGAACAACAGTCGCTGGCTCCAAAGTCCCTGAGCTGTATTAAGACTCTCTAAGATATCTGTTATCTGCATGTATGGTAGAGTAGTGGTTATACATCAGTTCAGAAGTTAAGAAATTTCTTAAAGGTGAACTAAGTAACTTTTTTACCTTAACCGAACAGCTTTGGAGTCATTGTAATGTTTATATTACTGATTTCGTGTTGAATGGTGGTCGCCTCGCACCCCCCTGGTGCCTGTGAGCCGCAAAATCACACTTGCAACAGTGTTAGGAAGTATCGTGTGATATCAGGTCTCGCGAGGTAACGAATTGCTTTACGGCAAAAAACAGATCTGATAAAATTCTGATAAAATGAGCATCAAACAGAAATAACCCGGCGCCGTATACATGTGGTGTTCGAGACGCAGGGCGCGCGCAGCTCTTAAAGGGGCCATACCTTATTTCCACTCGTTACAGCGTCCATCCTACTGAACAGGTACCGGTGTACAGGGGGAGGGGATCCGGCCGTGAGTGCGAGCCATCTCTGCGTGTGAGTGCTATTCACGACAGTACAAGTACTCCACAGCGACTCTAGGGGTCGCTGTTTGACAAAAACGGAATTCTTACTTAGTTCTGCTTTAAGATAATTTCTAAGAAGTTATTCTAAAGTGCATAGGTCAGATTACCGTAATAATCATACTAGGAGCGCACTCCATTTTTTCCCGCAACTGACTTGATTATTGACCGATTATTGTTTACAATAATATAGTGTCACTTCAGAGTACTTGTGCACATCACTAGTAAAAGTAAAACGCATTTTACTGAATGTAGCTAGTGTTTTGTTGTAATGCTTAGTATTTGAACCAACCCAATACATTTATTAAAGGTCTTTCCTTTAGGGGATTTAAGATAAGTTGGAGGTTATCCTAACTTTTTTACCTACGAAATAAAAGGTAAAAATGTATTTTAAGAGGTTAGTTACGATGATTTTAAGAACATTCTTATCAGGAATTACATTTATTCTTAAGTTTTGTTTTTAGAACATTTTTAAGTAAAAAGATAAGAACATTTTGAAGTGTTTTTGGGAATATAAAATACTCTTAGCTTTATTCTTAAGTTGGAAAATGAGATGAAATTTGCATTTAATACGAATTTTATTCTTAAGAATGTTTCATGAATTTGGTAACTGGTAACTGAAATGCATTCATTTCAAACTCTGGAAGAGAAACTGAACTGGAGAGTTAAAGAGTTTGTCAGTTGATTTGCAGAAAAAGAAAATGAAAATGAAATATGATTTCGTAAAATCATCATATAGCAGCACAGACACTTTGAAGTTTCTTCAGATTTTAATTCTTAAAAAAAGTTGTAGTCCAACGCTCAAATAACTTCAAGTTCAGCTTTTTACAACCTTACAGAAGTGCTTGTTGCAGCAAATAGCTCTATATTGTTTGAGTTATTCCATATCCTAAATGTGAAACTTTGGAACTTGTGTTTGAGATGGGAATAATTTTGAAAATGGAAGTGCAGGTTCACTAATAAATTGCAATACCATTTCCCAGAAGGGCTAGTTCCTATGAAATATGATCCTAATCATACTGTTAGTCATGCCACGTGCACCGATAATCCAAAATTAATTTATTCATCATCTTTCTGAAAGGTTCAGCTACGTTTTCATCAAGTCTTATGAAACGGTAGATTAAAAGCTCCATTTTACCCATAGCATCCTTTCCTTCTGTGTGTGAAATTGTCTCGTTTGGACTACGCTAATTGATTCCCGTGTTGTGATCGGTTGTTTGGACGGATGGATTGCCCTCCGTGTGTTCAGTCATTCTGCCTTGATGTGATTGTCTAATTGAAGCGGAGCTTGAGCAAATCAAGCCGGACACTTGGGGGAACAGCTTTACAGCTCTCATGCTAACAGCAGCAAGAAAACCCAACTCGGTCTTACACCCTTTGACAGCTGTTGTTTTCTTAGCCCATGTTGAGCCCGCATTGGAAGCCTGTATCGGGACACTGTCCAACTCATTGTAAATCACTGTTGCTCAGGTAGTTTGAGCACTGGACCTTGGAGCAAGTGACAAGGGTCGCTGGCTTTCCAGGTCACGCTGGTGAAATGATTAATGGCCTTTCTCCATAGCCTGGTGTGTCCTGCTGCTAGCTATAGCCTGAGGGACAGAGATGTAGTGAGAGTGTCTTAATGTACTGACAGTCTCACCTGTTCTCGGAATGTGTTGATGCGGTGATCCATCAAAATCCCCATTGACACGGTGGCACGTAAGTGTCCAAGCATTCCTTTAATTGTACTGGATTTTGGATCAGTTAAAAGTCAATTAACCTGCATTGATGTTGATCTACTTTTTTTCCTTGTAGGTTTTTTTTTTTTAGTAAGCCATTGATGTTTACATGCTTACTTGTATGAAGGTTACAAAATTTCACGATCATTATTAATTTTGTTGCACAAATTACTACTTTTATTTATCAAAGATGCATTAAATTGATCAAAAGTGACAGTAAATGCATTTATAATGTTACAAAAGATTTCTATTTCAAATAAATGCTGTTCTTTTAAACTTTCTATTCAAGGAATTAGGAAAAAATGATCAGTTTCCACAAAAATATTAAACAGTTTTTAACATTGATCATAATAAGAAATTGTTTCTTGAGCATCAAATCAGCATTTTTAAATGATTTCTGAAGGATCATGTGACTGAAGACTGGAGTAATTATGCTGAAAATTCAGCTTTGCCATTAGAAATAAATGAAATTAATTTAAATATATACAAAATGTAAAGCCAAATGGCATCTGCAAAAATTATATTAGAACTTTCTCAGAAAACTAGCTTCACTTTTCTGATCTGGGCTGATATGTTAATCTCAAAGTCTTAGATTTAAACTTTTAAGCTCTATGAATTGAAAAGTTGGCCAGTTTCTCTAACAGTGAGAAAAAAAGAAAAAAAAAGACAGAAAAGATATATAGTGTCTCCTAAATATCAAATAAGAAATGTAATTCCTCAAAGTCATCACAGTGTTCATATTGACAGTAATTCAATTACTGGAGGCCGCAAAGTTTTTGTACTTTCGCTTTCCAGTAGACGTTCCTACAACTGCAGTATCCTGTCGTTGTCGGTGGCGGATATGAAGACATGAATTTTTGCACTTTTCTGAGGCATTTTTGCAATTACTTCAAACATCCACTATAGATCACCTTGAGACCAGATGGTTGGAAGTCAGTTCTCCTCAAGTTCACACAGTTGTCCTAGCAGAGTAACCACAGACTTTTGTCTTTATTTTTAGTGTATTTCTAGTGACATTTATATCTCAAGATGTCTGGAGCATGTGTGGAAACCACTGAGCAGATTAGGGTATTTCAGGGTGAAAGTACTTGTGCCTTATATTCTGCAAATAGTTCAATAATGAAGCAGAAATGTACCATCTTCATATAGCGTTAATTTCATCATTTTCCCGTTTCTGTATCTCTCCTCCGTCTCTTCTTGTTTGTTTACACCATGAGGGATTCTGTCTTGAAATGTCTATAAACATCACCGTCAGTGGACTCACACAGACTAGTGACAGCTGATCAGACACACACACACACATACACACACACACTGCTCTCTCTCTCTCTCTCTCTCTCTCTCTCTCTCGCTATGAATTCTGCATGACTCCGAGGTATTGAACGTGTCATACATGTCTAATGTTTCTCATGGCATGAGCAAAAATAATGAAAAAATGACACCTGCCAAAGTTAAAACAATAATTTATAGAATTTACAGCATTAAATTTAACATGGTATAATGCACAAACCCTTTATATATATATATATATATATATATATATATATATATACATACACACACACACACACACACACACACACACACACACACATTAGTTATTGGTTCATGCTTCTTAAAAACTATCCTTTGTTAATGTTTTAAATTTAATAATACATTTATTTATAAATATACTGTTTTTGTTTTTAATCCATGTTTGTTACGGAAGCTTGTTTTTTGCCAAAATATAAAATGGGTAATTGTGACTTTTTATCTTTTTGCCCCACAAGTGCAAGTTTACATCTCACAATTCGGACTTTATAACTCGCAATTGTGAGTTTATATCTCAAATTCTGAGAAAAAAAGGTGGATTTGCTAGTTATAAACTGTCTAAATTGTGAGATAAAGTCACAATTATTATTTTTAATTGCGTGTTTAAATCTCACAATAGCCTTTTTTCTTGCAATTCCAAGTTTATATCTCTCAACTCAAATTACCTGTATTATTTTTTTATCCTTGATGGAAATAAGCTTCCATAGTTTGTTCATAATACATTATAATACACCATGCACATATATTAGTATATGGAAATGCTGTAAAAGTATTGTTCATTGTTTTTCATGCTCCTCTGCCTGTTGCATTAACTGAGGATATTGAACATGTATTATTATAAAGTGTCACTGACTAATTTTAGCAAATAAAAAATGTGACTTTTAATCTTCTGCAGTAGTTGTGAAGTTTATCAAGCTAATTTTAATATATTGGCAACCCTAACTAAAACACAATATAGAAAATATTCTAATATGCTGATTTTAGTGCTGCTTTTACCTTTTATTATTATTAATGTTTAAAACAGTTGTGCTGCTTAATATTTTTGTGGAAACTGATGCATTTCTTGTGAGGATTCTTTGATGAATAGAACGTTCAAAAGGACAACATTTATTTGAAATTGAAAAATGTTGTAACATTGCAAATGTCTTTTGATCAATTTAATGCAGAATAAAAGTATTAATAAAAAAAACGAAAAAAAACTTACTGACCCCAAATTTTTAAAAGTAATGTGTGTATTTTATATACATCTATCTTTTTTTTTTATCTTACTTGTCACTTCATAAGAAATGAAGGGCATCAGTTTGGAACTTAGCAGCACAATTCATTACACCTCTCAATCTTCTTCAATCTTTCTCCACAGCTCACTCTCCAGAGCACCAAATCCAGAGTGGCCTTCTTCCAGGAGCTATAGCCATCCAGCCGGACTGGACTATAGTGTCTGAATAATGTGCCGTTGTGTCGTTGTCACATTCCTGTATGATCCTAGCACATTCCGGTGATGAAGAATGTATATGTGGGTAAAGTTTACATGCATTACTCTAAGAGGACCAGGACCTCAATTAAACAGAACTACAGAGGGAGAACATGTTTTTAAAGGGACACACACACTAACATAAACTCATTCACATACAGAGTCACACTACACATGGTTTCCCAATATCCCTCTGTCTGCAGGAGGTCAAAAACCCATTGTAAAGACACTACAAATAGCAGTGTACACTCACTGACTACATATATCTCTGCAGTGCATCTTAAATTCCTCTCTCCAGTTGCACAGCAGATATCTCTTTCGATCAATATGTGTCAGAATAATTGGCTAAAGCAGTGGTATTGCACCCTTGTGCCGTATTAGGTTAGGTGTATATATTTTTGCTCCACTATGGAGCAGTCTGGTCATTCATAAAGGCTGAATGAAACCTTATTGTGTTACAGTTTAGAAGTGTTTACTTCCTCTCAGAGGATAGGTTAGTACAGGATATTTTTAGGGGAGAAAATGCATTTGCGAGAACACCATGTGGAAAACCATTTTTACATATGAAATATTTGGGATTTTTTTAAAAACCATTTACTTGGCTTGAAATGTTTTACAATGTTTTTTTTTTTAATGAATATATTTTTGAAAATGTTTTCGTGCAGATAAATAAATGAATAGAAATTATCTTAAATATTCTTTGGCTGTTCTTTAAACTTTTTTTTTTTTTTTTGATGAAACACTTTGCTTTGCACATCCCCCAAGCACTAAGTTTTACACTTTAGTGTGCAACTTGACCCACACCGATTGTGTCACAGGCATGATTGAAATCATGCGCCTATTATTTTTCAGTGATCAGATGTACAATTTTCACCTGGTGGGCAGTAAAACGGGCACACAAAAAAAATACCCTGCATTTTGTCCATAAGCATGCCTCAGAGCTTACATCTACTGCCCACTTTATCTGCAGTCTTGGTTCCTTAATATTTTTACCCATTCATATTCCTCATAGGAATTATAAAAGTATATATTAAATATTATTATAAATATATTTTTTAAATGAAGCAAAAAAAAAAAGTATACATATATTATTTTCTCGATGAAATGAATGGCACAGCCCATAAAGCATTGTGAATGACCTAACTGAGTAAAAACAGTGGTTTATTTCAAAGCAACTTGTGAATTATAATATGGGAAAATCTCACAGTAAAACAAGCAGCGGTGCAAAATATGATACACCAGTGTTTTGCCAGATGAGAAGTTTATTTATGTATAATCTTATTACTCTTTTAATTCTTTTTTAAAACTGTATCCACTGTATGTCCGACTGATTGCACTGTATTCCTTCTAAACCGAACTCAAATGGCACTGAGAATTGGGTAAGAGACAAACATAAATGACTTAATTGGGGAACTTGAGAGATGAAACCCTGCAGGTGACCTGGGTCTGTGGTGAATAGTGAGTTTGATGTGTGATTAAACTCGAGGTTCTGTGGGGTGTCTCCATTCCTAGAGCTTCCGAACAAATGGGTTTTTGGGGTGCGGACTGATGGGGCAGTGAACCCGAGGTTACCCCGTGAGTCAGTCCTAGGGCTCCTCCTGTCCGATTTTAGGGAACAAATCGAGTCCATCGGAGACGTCCAATAGATTTCTTAGGCGCCGAAAGAACACCACAGACACAGTTTAATCACCATGGGAAAATGTGCTATAAATAAACTTGCCTTGCCTTATAATATGAAAATGTAGACTTCAGATCTCAATTTAATTTTTAAAACGGCTGAATAGCTGAAATTCTGAAGTGGCTTCAACAGATGCATATATCATCACTTAACTCCAGAGTGAATGGCAGGTCATTCTTGAAGTGTTTATAAGTGATTATTAAAAATCAATTTCTCAATGGAGAACGTGCCTGAGATTTTTAGAACCCGACTATTACGCTCCATTGTGTTTTGGGATGTTTTGTGTTTATGTGTGTATGTTTGAAAGGACAGCGATGTATTGAGAACAGCAACAGGCAGTCTTTTGGGATTTCGTCTTCCTGGAGAATGTTACACAAGGTAAATTAATATAATCGGCCTAAAATTAACAATTTGTATTTGTTACATGAAAACTGCAACCGTCTCATTTATAGCATGAAGGTAGACTGTGAATTAGAATTCAGTATCATGATTATTGTAATAATAGCTCATTAAACTCAAAGCACTTTGTAATATTTCTTACCAATCAAGACGGTCAACACAATTTTGCTTCATGTATCACACTTCCCATATTCCTGGTTATCATTATCACAGCCTGAGACAAATACGACCCACCATCACTCCTTCCTCAACACATCGTCTGCATGTCTGGACAGATGACAGCTTTGATTGATGGCTGGTTCCAGGCATATTGACAGGCTGTCACAATCAGAGGGATGTGCCTTAGGAGGTGACCATGTCACTAAGCGTCCCATCAGTCCTTGGGGTGGCAGATGGAGGCCTTGGGAGATAATACTGCATCTGTAGGTGGTACCAAGGTGAACAGAAGAATAGCTTTACTGAAGGTGAGAAAATCAGAGGCAGTGATAATCAATGTCAACTTTTTGCCTTGGGAATTTATTATAGTTTGATTGCAGCTTACTTGGATTACACAGTTCGCGTGCAATTTGATTGCCCAGGCTGTTCTCTGAGGGCAAGCTTTGTTTCTGATCTCTGGAAACCTTGGATTTAATGTCTTTTTTTAATATATTAAAATGCTTTCTCCTATTGCTGTTTTACATGCAGAGACATTAATAAGCCAGTCGTAGGTTGCCAACACTCCACCTGACCTGCAGAGGAAAGCACCCAGTCTGATATCACGTACTCTCTTGAGTAGGTACTTATTTTGAATAAGTAATTTGCGACTGCTAAAAAGGATGTTCTATAATATCAATATGTATAATATGAATGTAATCATTCGGAGCTACTACAATCGCCATGTTGTCTATATCATGTGACTTACTAGAGTCTGTTGCATCGCTTCACTGTCATTTACATTCTCCTGTGGCATCATGGGATAGTAAAGTGTCCATCGTATGCACACTTCAGAATCTCGCCGGAAGTAGTTGGTCATTTTTGCCTACTCTTTTACGAGTACTGTGAATTCAGACGTACAGGTGCTGGTCAACGAATTAGAATTATTTTAAATAGTGCAATCATGAAATTCTTTGAATGCATTTTTTGTGCAGAAAGCAAATCAGGTGTTCACCGCACCTGTCCTACTCGTTAGACTAATCACAGAACTCGTTATCTGGGAAAAAATTTGCTCAGCTGAGCTTTCCAAAAGGCCCATTTAGGCCATTTAACTGTGACACTGTTGTTTTATTGAATTAGAATAATGGTGAAAGCGTTTCATTGAATTGCAATAATTTTTATTATAATTACAATCATCACTTTCTCAGTATTTTGTGGCTGCCCCTTTGGCTTGTATGACTGCCTGAAGTCTCCGCGGCATCGATTTGACCAGCTTGTCGCAAGTTTCCGCACTCACAGCTTCCCAGGCAGTGGCGATGTTCTGCTTCAGTTGGTCCAGCGTAGTAGGCTTTCTGTCGCGAATTTTCCGCTTGACGATGGCCCAAAGGCTTTCAATGACATTGAGGTCAGGCGAGTTGGCCGGCCATGCCAAAACTTCAAGCTGTTTTTTAGTGAACCAATCTTTGGTCGACTTTGCCGCATGAGCCGGTGCAAGATCCTGTTGAAATATGAAGTCTTCTTCGCCGAACTGTTCCTCAACAGTCGGAATCAGGAACGTTTCCAGAACATCTTGATATACGGCAGCATTGACAGTCTTCTTGAGGAAGCAGAGTTTCCCTACACCTCGAGCGGACATGCATCCCCAGACCATAACGCTCTGGGGAAACTTGACGGATCTTTTCACGCACTCGTGGTTGTAGGTTTCGCCACCACGACGCCAGACACGAGGACCTTGGTCACCGAAGGAGATGCAGAAGCGTGATTCGTCACTGAAGACCACTTTCTGCCAGTCTTCAGCAGTCCAATCGCCGTGTTCTTTGGCCCACTTCAGCCGTTTCACCATTTGTTTCTTGTTCAGCATCGGTTTTACTGCTGGAACGCGAGATTTGAAGCCGAGTTCGCGCAGACGACGGTAAGTGGTTGATCTGGAGACGTCAGCGCCGGTCTGCTTGTTCCACAAGTCGGTGAGCTCGGAAGTGGACTTGAACCGGTTGCTGACTGCGATCTTTCTCAGCTGCTTGTTGTCGCGAGCAGAAGTTTTTCGGACGCCGGAACAGTTGGTGCGCTTGCTGCAGTTTTTCTTGAGAGCTTTGCAGACGGAAGACTGGCTGATGCCGAGCTGCTCAGCAATTTTAGTTTGGGTCAAGCCTTGTTGGCGAAGGGCTTGAATTTGAGCCACTATTCCGGTTGAGAGGTCGCGCTGCTTACCCATGATTGATTTTACAACTTAGAAATTCTACTCAACCCTGACTTTATACTGCACAGTGAACACTCTTCACAGAAAACAAAAATTTGAGCATTTATTCTAATTCAATGAAACGCTTTCACCATTATTCTAATTCAATAAAACAACAGTGTCACAGTTAAATGGCCTAAATGGGCCTTTTGGAAAGCTCAGCTGAGCAAATTTTTTCCCAGATAACGAGTTCTGTGATTAGTCTAACGAGTAGGACAGGTGCGGTGAACACCTGATTTGCTTTCTGCACAAAAAATGCATTCAAAGAATTTCATGATTGCACTATTTAAAATAATTCTAATTCGTTGACCAGCACCTGTACTACTTTTGTCTCATACAGTTTTTTCGCCTACTACTGTATATAGTATGGAAGTACGTAATTTTAGATGCAGCCGGTATCTTCAGACCTCCACACACATCCGTTATTATACTTTCCACCTTTATCTTCTTTTGTTTAATTGGCATTTTCGATCTTTGACTAGTTCTTATAGGAATAATCTGGGTTTAATACAAGTAATAAAAAATAAGCTAAATTGACAGGTTCTGTGGTGTAATGTTGATTAGCACAAAATAAATTGGTCCTATACCATGTTGTCTTTCAAAAAAACAAACAATTCTGGATTACAGAGACACTTAAAGTGGAGGTAAATGGGGCCAGTTTTTGAAGGGTTTTAAAGCAGAAATGTCAAGCTTATAATCAGTGTTGTTATCAGATTATTTATGCATTATTGTTGTATTTATTAATTTGAATTAACTTTTATTTATAGTCTTAATTTTAGTTTTGGTAACTTTGTGCTTTTTTATGTAATAAAATTTCTATTTAACATTTCATACTTCAACAAACTTTAAGTTTCATTTAAGTAATTTTCATTTAAATTTAAGTTAACATTTTTCCACCTAATATGAATATTATTTTAACTTTATTTCAATTAACTATTTTTAGTTGTAGTTTAACAACACTGCTTATAATGTTATAAAAATCACTTTTATTAATTTTGTTACAAATTGCGTATTATTTAAGCTGTAATATTTTTCTCATTCTCGTCAAATCATGTTAGCACATATTTTTTGTCGTGTCTTGTGGTTACACTGTTAAAACAGTGAGAGTTTTTTAACGTTTACAAAGTGTCTTACTGTAAAAAAAACTTTAACTTAAACTTTTTTTCTTTTCTTTTTTCTTTCTGTCTTTTTTAAAAGGACAAGTGTACTCTCACCTAAAGGATTATTAGGAACACCATACTAATACTGTGTTTGACCCCCTTTCGCCTTCAGAATTGCCTTAATTCTACGTGGCATTGATTCAACAAGGTGCTGAAAGCATTCTTTAAAAATGTTGGCCCATATTGATAGGATAGCATCTTGCAGTTGATGGAGATTTGTGGGATGAACATCCAGGGCACGAAGCTCCCGTTCCACCACATCCCAAAGATGCTCTATTGAGGGGTTGAGATCTGGTGACTGTGGGGGCCATTTTAGTACAGTAAACTCATTGTCATGTTCAAGAAACCAATATGAAATGATTCGAGCTTTGTGACATGGTGCATTATCCTGCTGGAAGTAGCCATCAGAGGATGGGTACATGGTGGCCATAAAGGGATGGACATGGTCAGAAACAATGCTCAGGTAAGCCGTGGCATTTAAACGATGCCCAATTGGCACTAATGGCGCTTTTCCATTACCAGTACCAGCTCGACTCGACTCGACTCGCCTTGGCTCGCCTCGACTCGGCTCGCTTTTCGCTCCGTTTTCCATTGCAGAAAGTACCGCCACAAATAGTACCCGGTCGTCATAGAGACGCATTTCGTTCCTCGTTGCCCCATCAAGCTCTCGCTGGATCCTCTCTTCGGCAACCAAACAAAGGAATGTCTGCACCTCCTCGTTTGACCACGGCGTATTCTTCCGAGTTGCCATAATAATAGTAGTAAGTTTAGTAACTATCTCTGGCCAAACTATTTAAAATACTCCATCTGGCGCTTGCAATGATGACGCAGATTCTCTGTGACCAATCAGCAGTCGGCATTGTTTTCACGTCACATTTTAGTATCGGCTTAGCTCGCCTCAGCTCGCTTGGAACCTCGCCGGAGGTGGTACGAAAAAAGTACCCGAAAGCAGGTACAGGTACAACTTTTACACAGTGGAAAACCAAACAAAGGCGAGTCGAGTCGAGCCGAGCCGAGCCGAGGCGAGCTGGTACTGTGTAGTGGAAAAGCACCATAAGGGGCCTAAAGTGTGCCAAGAAAACATCCCCCAAACCATTACACCACCACCACCAGCCTGCACAGTGGTAACAAGGCATGATGGATCCATGTTCTCATTCTGTTTACGCCAAATTCTGACTCTACCATCTGAATGTCTCAACAGAAATCGAGACTCATCAGACCAGGCAACATTTTTCCAGTCTTCAACTGTCCAATTTTGGTGAGCTCTTGCAAATTGTAGCCTCTTTTTCCTATTTGTAGATGAGATGAGTGGTACCCGGCGGGGTCTTCTGCTGTTGTAGTCCAGCCGCCTCAAGGTTGTGCGTGTTGTGGCTTCACAAATGTTTTTCTGCATACCTCGGTTGTAACGAGTGGTTATTTCAGTCAAAGTTGCTCTTCTATCAGCTTGAATCAGTCGGCCCATTCTCCTCTGACCTCTAGCATCAACAAGGCATTTTCGCCCACAGGACTGCCGCATACTGGATGTTTTTCTCTTTTCACACCATTCTTTGTAAACCCTAGAAATGGTTGTGCGTGAAAATCCCAGTAACTGAGCAGATTGTGAAATACTCAGACCGGCCCGTCTGGCACCAACAACCATGCCACGCTCAAAATAGCTTAAATCACCTTTCTTTCCCATTCTGACATGCAGTTTGGAGTTCAGGAGATTGTCTTGACCAGGACCACACCCCTAAATGCATTGAAGCAACTGCCATGTGATTGGTTGGTTAGATAATTGCATTAATGAGAAATTGAACAGGTGTTCCTAATAATCCTTTAGGTGAGTGTATATTAACTCTTTTTGCTAATTATTATTATGCAGTAAGTTGATTGAGCTTAACTTGAACTTGCACTTTGAGCTTTAGTAAGCACCTAGTAAACTCACGGCACCTCAGCAAATAGAAAGGCATATATTACAACTTGAAACTAATAAACTCGAGGCTTATATAACCATGAAACTTCACATCTCTTTTCAAAAGATTTTAAAATTCAGAAACACTCCAACTTTACTTCTAATATTTCTTTTTGGTACTCCTAGGGGTGCAGAAATTACACACTTCACTTTTAATCTTCATAAAACGTTATATAAAATACACTTCACCCTTCATTGTTGAGATACTGTAGGCTGACTGGATTGCTGATTGGATGTCAGCGCTTGTTTTTCACGGAGCTGATTCACCACGTTACCTGAGACGCTAATAAATGACATTGAGTTCAGTGATTCATTTCTCTGCTTAAATTGCTTTAATAGGCTTCAGGTGACTTACAAATACCCCTTGACAGGATGGAAGAAAGCCGTGTGTGTGTGTGTGTGATTATGCTTTGCCCTCACGTCCATGCAACGCCTGCTTTGTTTTGTATTTGCATCACTGGATATAACAGTAGGACATAACTGTTATCTCAAAAGACTGGCTGCAAAAATCACTACGAGCCTTTTAGATGATCAATGGGGAGCATCAAGCCTGGGCGCATACACTCACACACTTCATAAATTTATGCAAATCATATCCATGCGACAGAATATGTTTGAATGTGGCATGTGTTGAAATGTCAAGGGGTGTATAATCAGTTTAGCTCTTTTGTCCTCGCTCGCATCCTGTTTATTGTACCATTTATACCAACTATGATTGAATGCTTGATTCTGATTGGCTGACAGATGTTTCAGAGTCTTGATTAATGTTCTGTAACTGCACTGCTATAACGACACATTATGGTTCCAGATCATGCCGCTGAATTCTTTCAAAATTGTTTCAGTTTAGATACATAAGACTTCCTAACATTTATAACCGACTTTTTTCTGTGGAACGAAACATGTATCTCTGTTTGTTTGTTTGTCCATACAATGAAAGTCAGTGGGGTCCAATGCTGTTTGGACCCTTATGTTCGTCTTTAAAGTTTGGAACGATATGAGGTGAACAATCCCTTGGAGTTAAAGACACAATATGTAGTTTTCGCCGCTATAGCTCACGTATTCAAAACAAAGGCGTAGCTTGATGATCCCGTGGATGAGAGGGGATTCATGGGAGTTGTTGTCCTCTGTCCTCCACAGCCGATTGACATTAATCCGACGGACTCGGGCAGAAATCATGTTCGTGGATGAGCTAATGCATTAAAGTTTTATTAATGTTACTTTGGTATGAAGCAGGGCGGGCCGAGAGCTGTGGGAACTTGAGTGAGTGAATGCTAATGAAAGACACTTGCCGCTTCCACTCTTTTCGTTGCTTATGCGGGGTAACGCAGCGCTGTTTTACATGGTTAAAACAATCATACTAAATACGTTTGAGTCTGTTAAAAGTTATGTTATACGAGGATATGACGTCATTGACAGGAGACGCAATGACACGGGCCGTTACACTGGTTAAAATTGCTGATTTCTCTGGATTTAAACATTGTTGGAAATGTTTGGGATAATGCAAGTACACACGCAACAGAATATATAACATTGTTCTAGTGGATATTTTAATCTAAAAATCGTATATATTGTGCCTTTAAAATCCGAGCTATGGTTTCAAACTAGTAATAGCAACTTGGGCTGTTTCTAAGCAGCCATTTTGTCTGTGGTGTAAGTAGTTTTAGGGACATGAAAAATGATTTGAAATGAACAATTGCACCCATCGTATACGATAACCGTAATATATAAGCAGAATTACTGATTCCAGACCTGTGAATTGTTGAAAATGAATGCACTTTTGAGGTGTGACTGCATAACATTGTGTCCATATTACCACTTTGGGGTGTGCATTAATTTTCAATATTTCAAACTTTCTTTCTTATGTTGCAGGTCCTCTTGTTTCTGCAGTCAGTCAGTCAGTCATGTTTATTTATAAAGCACATTTAAAAACAACAGCTGTTGGCCAAAGTGCTGTACAATGTATAAACAGGTATCCATAAGACATAGAACAACAAATAAACAATACAGAAAGCACAAAACAATGCAATACCACTACAGCCGCTTATGACCGTAAGCAGCAATAAATAAATTAGTTTTAAGCAATGATTTAAAATCAGTGTATGTAGGTGCAGACTTTATGTGTAATGGCAGATTGTTCCAAAGCTGTGGGGCGGCCACTGAAAAGGCCCGATCTCCTTTTAATTTTAAACGAGTCCTCGGAACAGTCAACTGTAGACTACTGGATGACCTGAGATTTCTAACAGCATTATGATGAGTTGAAAGGAGATCCGAGATGTATAAAGGACCTAGTCCATGCAATCCCTTATAAACAACAACAGCGCCTTAAACTCAATACGTTGTTTAACTGGGAGCCAATGAAGAGAGAACAATACTGGTGAAATATGCTCTCGTTTCCTTGTTCCTGTTAACAGTCTTGCAGCAGCGTTTTGGACAAGTTGAAGACGTGACAGTAAAGACTGTGAAACACCCAAGTATAGTACATTACAGTAGTCTAACCTTGATGAAATAAAAGCATGTATCACAGATTCCATGTCTCTGGGTGTTAAAATTGCCTTAATTTTTGCAATATTCTTTAACTGATAAAAACAACTTCTGACCACACCATTTACCTGTTTATCAAAAGTCAGAGTTGAGTCAAAAATAACACCCAGATTG
Source organism: Rhinichthys osculus (assembly GCA_029959095.1). Classification (NCBI taxonomy): domain Eukaryota; kingdom Metazoa; phylum Chordata; class Actinopteri; order Cypriniformes; family Leuciscidae; genus Rhinichthys; species Rhinichthys osculus. The sequence goes on along the minus strand of JARWKJ010000004.1, from coordinate 8,902,195 downwards.
CGAACGTGTGTATGGATATTTGTAGTTAAAGGTCCCAAATTACTGGCGACCAACTCTGTAAACTTAGATGAGCCAAAAATTAAAACTTCCGTCTTGGATTCATTTAACTGAAGGAAGTTGGCGGACATCCAACTGGCGCAAGTTGGCGGAAGTTTGACTGTTTGACGTCCCTCAAACAGTCAAATAAACACTTTAAGCCAGAATCGTCATTTGAGTGTAAAGGAACGTAACACTGAGTATCGTCTGCATAACAATGGTAAGATATATTATATTTAGTAAAAATAGTATACAGCGGAAGCATGTATAAAGAAAATAAAACAGGACCCAGGATCGAGCCCTGCTGAACCCCATATTTAACTGGTTCACGAGGTGATAAAAAACTGCCTATCTCTACTGAGAAGGTTCGGTCCTTTAAATATGAAGCAAACCAATTCAAAGCACAACCTTGAATCCCTATTTGCTGTAAACGATTTAAAAGAATGTCATGATCGAGAGTGTCAAATGCCGCGCTAAGATCCAGCAGAATTAAAACAGCACATTTACCAGAGTCGACGATCAAAAATAAATCATTTAAAACTTTAAGTAGTGCAGACTCTGTGCTGTGTTGTGGTCTAAAACCAGACTGATATTTATCCAAAACACCATATTCCTTTAGGTAGGAAGAAAGCTGATTAAACACAACCTTCTCCAAAACTTTTGATAAAAATGGTAATTTAGAGATGGGACGGTAATTATTCAAAACTTTTGGATCTAAGTTTGGCTTTTTGAGCAGCGGCTGCACAAGTGCATGTTTAAAATAGGATGGAACTATCCCACTAACCAAACTACTATTGATTATTGACAATAGTCTCGGACTAATAAAATCAAGTATATCTGACATAGGCGAGGATGGACAACATCAAGTGAGCAAAAGGTAGACTTCATTTGTTGAAAAATGTGTTGCAAATGACTATGAGACACTGGAGAAAACTCTGATATATTTGTAAAAATCTGTAACGATGTAGACTGCGGTAGGTCCAAAAGAGAATGGGAAAAGCATGATCTTATAACATTAATTTTTTTGCAGAAGAATTTAAGGAAGTTTTCACAGGCCGTAGCAGAGGGATCAGGATATAAATTAGAAATCGGATTCAGCACATTATTTATAGTATTAAATAGTATTTTTGGACTGTGTGCATTTTTAGCAATAAGCTCTGAAAAATATTTTGCTTTTGCAAACTTAGCAACTTCTTGATATTGGATCATACAGTCTCTAACGCATTCACAAGATATTTGTAATTTGTCCCTCTTCCACTTCCTTTCTGCTCTTCTCCATTTTTGTCTAATAACCCTAGTATCATCATTAAGCCAAGGGTGAACACAAATTCTAGTTCTCTTCAATTTAAGCAGGGCAACAACGTCCAGTATATTTGAACATAACATATTAAACATATTTACTAACTCATCTGGCTTTACTCCAAGACAGTTTGACTCAATTTCATGAGTTTTTGGGGAACTAATATAAGCATCCTGGAATTTTTCAGATGTGGATGAGTTAAAAGAACGAGCAAACCGGGCTACCGGCACATAGAGTGGTTCAGGGCTCGGAACATCTATATTAAAAGAAATAATCAAATGATCAGCAGTGTGAAGTCATAAGACAAACGAGACACCTGTATGTGATTCTGGTGACCTGTTGTTCACCTGGAACTTATGATCATTGCTCACATACAGTCATGGTCAGAATTATGGTAAATATGAACAAAGAAGCCTTTGTTAATCCTTTTGTTGTTTTATCCAAAAAATTCAACCTTTGCGTTGAAGTAAAATAATTGAAAATGGACTGAAAAACCTGTTTTTCTTCAAATGTTTTTTTCTTTTTATTCAATACTGTTTGCAACCTCCTTTTCCCTAGATAACAGCTCTGAGTTTTTTCCTATAATGCCGGATGAGTTTGGAGATCAGAGACCATTCCTCCAGATCCTTCAGATTCCCAGATCCATGTTGGTGCTTCTTCTCTTCAGTTCAGCCCACTTATTTTCTAGGGTTCAGGTAAGCGGACTGGGACGGTCATGGCAGAAGCTTAATTTTGTATTTAGTGACCCATTTTTGTGTTGATTTTGATGTTTGTTTTTGGATCGCTGTCCTAATGGAAGATGCAACCACGGCCCATTATAATATTTCTATCAGGGGCTGTCAGGTTTTGATTTATCTGTTGGTCTTAATCCATGATACTATGTATCTGAACAAGATGTCCAGGACCTCTGGCAGAAAAATAGACCCATAATCCAGCAGTATAGTAAACCTTGGGCATGGGGTACTTTTTATCCCTGTTTGCACCAAACCTATCTAAACGTAAATATATAAATACTTCAGAGATATTTTACTCATAAGAATTTCTAGGGGTGCCAATAATTGTGGCCAACAAGTATTGGAGAAAACCATTTATTTCATAAAGAAATAAATGGTTTTCTCCAATACATGGAGAAATACATAAATATGTATTTCTCTATTGGAGAAATACATATTTCTCCAATAGAAATAAATGGTACACCCCCCCCCCCCCCCCCCCCCCCCCAATTAAATTGATTCTATAACCGATTTCTTTCTTGTATCATTGTTATGTTTATGCACTACATTTATGGCACATAGTTTATTATATAATAATTTAATAGAATCATGAAATTCTAGGTTTTAATGTTAAATAAATCATTAATGGAAGAAATAATAACTGATTAAGTATTTGGTTTACTGTAACTATGCTCTGATTTAAAAAAAAAGAGAGAAATAAATTAATATTTTTTTTACAGCAAGGTCACATTAGTGACAGCAAAGAAGACATTTATAATATTACGAAGGGTTTCTATATCAAATAAATGCTGAACCTTTTCATTTTCTAATGAAAAGGAATGGAATCCTGGAAAACACTGACAAATTATGGTTTCCATGGTAAGCAGCACAACAGTTTTCAACATTGATAATCATAAGAAATGTTTCTTGAGCAGCAAATCAGCATATTAGAGTGATTTCTGAAGGATCATGTGACACTGAAAACTGGAGTTATGATGCTGAAAATTCAGCTTTGATCACAGGAATAAATTACAATTTAAAATATTAAATTGGAAAAGATTTATTTTAAATTGTAATAATATTTCACAATATTGCTGTTTCTATATATACACACACATGATGAGTGCTGTTCTTGTGAATGGATATTTTGTGGTTGTTCTGTGGATTAATATGTGCTTGAATGTAAGATGAATTGCAATTTTATAAAGTGAAATGAATTTAGGAAATTCTCCTGTGTGTGTGTGGACATTTGATAAATCGTTCAGATGTTAAAACTGCTCACACTCGAATCTTGTAGGATTAAAAATGAACTCTTATTAATTTCATGGGCGGCTGATTGGATCCAAAACAGGAGTGCTGTGTGTTTAAACGAGTATGAGAGTGAATTAGTGAGTACTTGAAACAATGACAGCCTCAAATCATTCATGCAGTGACTCAAGCAGAGCATTTTATAACTGTCTCTTTGTTCCCCAATCATATTTTATTATCTTCCCCATCCTCACGTCTTTCCAGTCTAGTGTGGTGTCAGTCCGTCGATGGGTGGTGGACGCGGGGAAGTGTTACCTGAGCACAATCACTCTGCACTCATTAGGCTGTCCAATCACAGCAGGGGGGCCAATCCGCCTATTTTAAGACCACCGTTTTGCATTCCAGACCATCAATCAAACTCTGACACGGTCCACGCAGGCGCTTTACTATATGCTCTGAAGTGTCGCATGTTAGAAAAGCCCAGTAAAACCAACAGTAACTTCTGTTGATCTGTCAGTTTATCAGCAAGGGAAATTAATTCATGAGATTTTCATGAGGCAAATGAGATTTAATATGCAGCCCGGTATTTAGCACAGTAAGACTCCTGCAGAGTTTTGAAAATATTTATGTAAACTCCCAACACGCAGAGAAGTCTTTCTGAATTTTAATCAGTAAAATCTTGTACTTTTTAGTTATCACCCTGTCCGTTTGTGCATTTCTAATTTCTCATGAATACTTAATTCTAGAAGAGGTTAACTGAGTCCTGCCCTTGTGTAATAGGCTCAATAGCCCACCATATTGAAATTGCTTTTTATCTTTGACTAACTCCCTTACATGCCCATGTTCATCCTTATATAGCAGGGGTATTGAATTAAAGTTCCAAGAGGTCCAGTCTCTATATTTCCTTCCCAGCAGAGGTCCAGACAATACTTATTTGGAACAGTCATACATTTCTACCAGCGCAGCATTAGTAGATTAATCCCAACTGGATATGAATATGAAAAGGTAAGATCAGATGTTTTATCAGGCTATTATTATTATTATTTTTTACATTTAGGCCACAGAAGGCATTGGGACTGAGAAGACATAATTCTTAAGAAAAGTATGGACCATTTTATAATCTAATAATCAAAACTCTCATCATGAGCATAAAATAAAGTTAACTAATTTCAAAGTTTTTTTGTCTTCCCTTGCCATCTCTAAATCATTTTCCAAATTACATCATTGTTTATTGTGAAATTCTTTTAATACGCCGATTAATAGTCTAATGCTAAATGTATGGGGGGGAAAAACTAAATTTACTAAAGGCACCACTCGTTCAATTGTCACAAACCTGCTTTAGTTAAACGATCGGAGTCATGTATGCCAGATACAAATAATTGTATTTGCTGCATTCTCGTTTTCTGCAGTTTTTTAGCAAAAGTATAATTTTTTTTTATCTCAGCCCTGTTCATTCAATACGTGCCAAGAAGAGAAGCGACCAAACACCTCCACGTTTTCGCTATTTAAATACAGTTACACGAGTAGTGTAAGTCGACCAAGAACGGTGACACAAAATAAAATGTTGCGCTTTTCTAAGCGTGTAAAATGGATAACTATATTGTATGGAAGAATACCATAGCAAATGCTTGGCAGCACTTCGACTCGGCACAGTAATATCATCTCTCGTGAAAAGCCCGCTCCCGTTGAAATGAGAGGGAGGAGGAGAGTGAGCGGGGGAGAGGATTTTTCACGAGTGATGATATTACTGTGCAGAGTAATATTTAAATAGGGAAAACGTGGAGGTGTTTGGTCGCTTCTCTTCTTGGCACGTATTGAATGAACAGGGCTGAGATAAGATCTAACAAAGTTTCGCCACAAGACAGCGATTTAGTGCACGAGAGAGGTATGTATCAACTCGTCTTAGTTAAGGGAATAACATAGTTTAATATGAAAAACCAGTAGAGTATCCCTTTAATGTGGCGCGTCACGTCTTTAGCGGGAGAGAGAAGCAACACACACGGAGCAGAAAGGGCTTGAAATAAGGCTCGCTTGCTTGGCTCTAGATAAAATTTTAGAGGATATAGCACCGTTACCGTAAACGACCCTGACCGCTTGTGGTGTGAACCGCTCCGTTGTTGTAGGCTCTAAACGGGATTCAATTCAAGTCTCTCTCAAAATTGCCATCTGATCCATGTTTCTGTCCAGTCGTCTGTCTGTCTGTCCATCTATCTTATCTGTCTTCCCATCCATCCTTCTATCCTTTGGTCTGTCTGTTATTCTGTTTTTATATGTATATATATACTCTCCTAAAGGATTATTAGGAACACCTGTTCAATTTCTCATTAATGCAATTATCTAATCAACCAATCACATGCCAGTTGCTTCAATGCATTTAGGGGTGTGGTCCTGGTCAAGACAATCTCCTGAACTCCAAACTGAATGTCAGAATGGGAAAGAAAGGTGATTTTAAGCAATTTTGAGCGTGGCATGGTTGTTGGTGCCAGACGGGCCGGTCTGAGTATTTCACAATCTGCTCAGTTACTGGGATTTTCACGCACAACCATTTCTAGGGTTTACAAAGAATGGTGTGAAAAGGGAAAAACATCCAGTATGCGGCAGTCCTGTGGGCGAAAATGCCTTGTTGATGCTAGAGGTCAGAGGAGAATGGGCCGACTGATTCAATCTGATAGAAGAGCAACTTTGACTGAAATAACCACTCGTTACAACCGAGGTATGCAGCAAAGCATTTGTGAAGCCACAACACGCACAACCTTGAGGCGGCTGGGCTACAACAGCAGAAGACCCCACCGGGTACCACTCATCTCCACTACAAATAGGAAAAAGAGTCTACAATTTGCAAGAGCTCACCAAAATTGGACAGTTGAAGACTGGAAAAATGTTGCCTGGTCTGATGAGTCTCGATTTCTGTTGAGACATTCAGATGGTAGAGTCAGAATTTGGCGTAAACAGAATGAGAACATGGATCCATCATGCCTTGTTACCACTGTGCAGGCTGGTGGTGGTGGTGTAATGGTGTGGGGGATGTTTTCTTGGCACACTTTAGGCCCCTTATAGTCCCAATTGGGCATCGTTTAAATGCCACGGCCTACCTGAGCATTGTTTCTGACCATGTCCATCCCTTTATGGCCACCATGTACCCATCCTCTGATGGCTACTTCCAGCAGGATAATGCACCATGTCACAAAGCTCGAATCATTTCAAATTGGTTTCTTGAACATGACAATGAGTTCACTGTACTAAAATGGCCCCCACAGTCACCAGATCTCAACCCAATAGAGCATTTTTGGGATGTGGTGGAACGGGAGCTTCGTGCCCTGGATGTGCATCCCACAAATCTCCATCAACTGCAAGATGCTATCCTATCAATTTGGGCCAACATTTCTAAAGAATGCTTTCAGCACCTTGTTGAATCAATGCCACGTAGAATTAAGGCAGTTCTGAAGCGAAAGGGGGTCAAACTATGGAAGTAAAATAATCCCAAATGTTTTTGAAACAAAAAGCCTGTTGAATTGTACTACTTGAAAAAAATATGCATTGCATTAACCCTGCTTGTATTTTAATGCATTGTATTTTTAGGGCTTGTATTTTTATAGGCTGAAATTTAGCATGGTTGAATATTTAAGCTGTGAATATTTCAAATCAAAACATTTCAAACACATTTTCATTAGTAAAATTTTAATAATCCATATTCACCTTTCATATTTCATTTCCCAAATATTCAAACTGATTAAAAATACAACCTATAATATTCAACAGGCGGTTTTCGGTCCATTTTATTTCGCTTTGCAAATTCGCTTCCACAAATTCAGTGGTTCAAATTCGACAGTAAATTCAACATTGACATCCAGGAGCTGCAGGAAAAGCAGTAGATTACCGAGCATAATCTCCATCTGCTGTTAGTCGACCACACCAGCAGGGGGTGCAAGCGCGTGTTGTTGACGAAGACCAGAGCAACAGTTAGTGCAAGCCATTCATTCATAAAAACTCAGCATGCATTATGTTTTTTGTGACGATTATCTGGGTCAGTATATATGCGGAAAAGATGATAAAGGCACAAAAGCTGTTTTTATGTTTCATTCATTGTTACTTTCCCTGTGTAGCCTTATGTTATCAGACTTTTCTACAGTGAACGGGATTATAATCTGTTTCCCTCAATACATCATCATACTCAAAGATTCCCCGAATTCCGTCAGGACAAAGCGCTTAACGTAGCTTAATGGACTACAGTGATATAAAAGACCAAACTCGCACCTTATTTGGAAAGTATGTATTGTACATGTACTGCATTAGATTAAACTGGGAAGTAGCACTTTCATATTGTTGTTCTATATTGTTAGTTTAATTAGTCGCTTTGGATAAAAGTGCCAGCTAAAAGACTAAATGTAAAATTGGGTTGACATTCGCACATTTAGGGACCGTCTCTAAAGTAACAAGTCCTATAGGCCTAAACGTTTCTAACTTCAATAGCAAACTTCAATCTATTTGAATAAATTGCGCATTATGCCTGAGCCTGACACCTACATGAACACTTTACAGTTGGTTTTATGACTGTAAGTCGTTCTTTTCAAATGGTATTTAAGTTAGAAACGTGTATACCAATTTCGTATGTAACTTTAGAGACGGTCCCTAAATGTGCGAATGTCAAACCAAATTTATGCCAGTATATCACTGGGAAACGCTCAGCATTAAACTTTGCGCGTTAAATTCATATTCTGAGTCCATCTGCTAGCCTGCGAGTTTGGTCTTTTATGTCCATTAAGCTTAAGCGTTTTATATGTCCAGCAGGGGAATCCTGACATATTGAGGGAAACCAAACCCTAGTACTGCATGCAGCACATCGCTGCAATATAAGGTTAAGGCAACTAAACAACCAAGAGAAATATGTCAAATGTAACACTGGATCTGTACATCCGCATCGGGGGAATAACATTACCGTTCATGGTAGAGAAAGATGCATGTAGGCTACACAGGAAAAGTAATCGTGAACACACTGAATTTCACATAAAACAGACGTCATAATAATCACAAATACACTTACATTTTTGTAAATAAGTTTTTATGAATGAATAGCTTGCACTAACTGTTGCTCTGGTCTTCGTCAACAACACGCGCTTGCACCCCCTGCTGGTGTGGTCGACTAACAGCAGATGGAGATTATGCTCGGTAATCTACTACTTTTCCTGTATGGAGCTAATAATATGACAAAATGATTTGAATTTGAATTGTGTAAATTTGAATTATTTGCAAGTGTAATCTAACAAAACTGAATTTTAAATAGTTCTGAATTTGAATTTTTTTGGAACGAATATTGAACATCTGAAATTTAACAAACTGAAAGGTTTTTATGGCTGAATTTTATAGACATGTATTTTCAAACAGCTAGTTTTTGTGTTCTGAATTCAAATACTGCAAAATTTCAGTTTAAAAAAATACAGATTCAAGTTTTCAAGATGAAGAAATTCGGAACGTCAAATTCAGTTTTCTCAAATTCAATGTCAAAAATTCAATGTCAAAAATTCAGGTCTTACAGAAAGTAGGTCACAGGGAAGAGTAGATGATCTCGGAAAAGTCGAACAGAGCATTTTGGCCAATTAGGGACTGCAGAAGTTTTCCAGCGCGAACGTGGTGGTTCAAGAGGTTGCCGCTCTCTGACTCTGATCATGAATCGCCCGGAGGTAAGTTAAACATGAATGATTTTGTGTTTGTTAGGTTAGCGTTCTCAGCACGTGATACATTTGTCTAAGCGGTCTCTGGTGTTTGTTTTAAAGTATATTTTGTGTAATATTTTGTGTAAAATTGATTAGAACGCCACCGTGTCTACTACACAGACAGGACGCGAGCGGCGCGAGCAAAACAAAAATGTATTAGTGCAACTTTCATTAAGTAAAATCACCAAAAGCCTTCAACCAAACTGAGATGACCCGGTTTTATACATAATGCCTACATAATGCAATTGTCCTTTCAATATTAAAGTCTTCTCTCCTGACTGATGACTGACTCAGTAATAAAGACTGTCTTTGCCGCCATCTAACATTACAGGCAAAATATTTTAACTTATGCTGCTGCTCACGGCCAGGGACTATTTTTTTTCCAGCGGAAGGTTGAAGGCTTTTGGTGATTTTACTTAATGAAAGTTGCACTAATACATTTTTGTTTTGCTTTATTATGATTATTGAGTGGCAATCGCTTTAGAAAAGCAATACACGGTACTCAAGGCTAGTGCTGTCTTGTGAATAAGTCACGTCTGAAGGGGTTGCACTTGCAAGCACTCTGGTTCGCGTCGTATTCACGATACAGCACCATAGCACACCCTCTCGTACCTTATGCTTACATGTACGACGCAATCTAGACCGGACGCGAGCGGTGCGACGACCAGTGAAATCCCCAACAGCACACGATTACCCATCCTATTTCTGACCTAGTCCCAGCTCTTTACAACAGTCGCTTCAAGCACTGTGTTGCGCCGCTCGCGTCCTGTCTGTGTAGTAGACACGGTGGCGTTCTAATCAATTTTACACAAAATATTACACAAAATATACTTTAAAACAAACACCAGAGACCGCTTAGACAAATGTATCACGTGCTGAGAACGCTAACCTAACAAACACAAAATCATTCATGTTTAACTTACCTCCGGGCGATTCATGATCAGAGTCAGAGAGCGGCAACCTCTTGAACCACCACGTTCGCGCTGGAAAACTTCTGCAGTCCCTAATTGGCCAAAATGCTCTGTTCGACTTTTCCGAGATCATCTACTCTTCCCTGTGACCTACTTTCTGTAAGACCTGAATTTTTGACATTGAATTTTTGACATTGAATTTGAGAAAACTGAATTTGACGTTCCGAATTTCTTCATCTTGAAAACTTGAATCCGTATTTTTTTAAACTGAAATTTTGCAGTATTTGAATTCAGAACACAAAAACTAGCTGTTTGAAAATACATGTCTATAAAATTCAGCCATAAAAACCTTTCAGTTTGTTAAATTTCAGATGTTCAATATTCGTTCCAAAAAAATTCAAATTCAGAACTATTTAAAATTCAGTTTTGTTAGATTACACTTGCAAATAATTCAAATTTACACAATTCAAATTCAAATCATTTTGTCATATTATTAGCTCCATATTCCTGCAGCTCCTGGATGTCAATGTTGAATTTACTGTCGAATTTGAACCACTGAATTTGTGGAAGCGAATTTGCAAAGCGAAATAAAATGGACCGAAAACCGCCTGTTGAATATTATAGGTTGTATTTTTAATCAGTTTGAATATTTGGGAAATGAAATATGAAAGGTGAATATGGATTATTGAAATTTTACTAATGAAAATGTCTTTGAAATGATTTGATTTGAAATATTCACAGCTTAAATATTCAACCATGCTAAATTTCAGCCTATAAAAATGCAAGCCCTAAAAATACAATGCATTAAAATACAAGCAGGGTTAATGCAATGCATATTTTTTTCAAGTAGTACAATTCAACAGGCTTTTTGTTTCAAAAACATTTGGGATTATTTTACTTCCATATCAAACACAATATTAGTATGGTGTTCCTAATAATCCTTTAGGTGAGTGTATATATGTGTCTTTTTTCATTACAGTGGTGGCTAATACTAACTTACCGTAAATCTTTATTTTTATATGCTCAGTATTTGAGGAGAAACTACATTTATTGTACATGTTCTCTAACATTTAATTTTGGAATTCTGTCATTGGTTTTTGACTGCTTTGGCCCTGTTCTGCAGTTGATTAGTGTATTACTGAAAAACTCTCCATTCAGTGTGTGTGTCTAAGATAAATGTATTATCCTTTGTGTCATGAGCTGCCACTAAATGAACAGAGAGGTCTGCATCATTATTACACTGCTCTCATTATAACATGAGTTTCAGTTATTAAATTTAACCATGAACAATTCTCTCTGTTAGACTGCGTGCTCTGAAACACCTTTTTTAATTGGTCTAAGATCCGCATAACCATCTAATATTTATGTATTTATTTTTTACAGAAACAACATGAACTAAAGCACAGAGTCATGGGTCACTGTAAAGGTCAGCTAGTTATTAATATCTGCAGAGCTGATTTAAAGACCTTTTCAGATGCTCAAACTGTCTGTCAGGCTTTTGTAAAGTTCCTGCTTGTGTGCTTATGGGACTATGATAGATAATGTATTTTATAGACACACATAGAGTTTGGATCAGTAACATTTGTTTTCAACATTGATGATAAGATAAGGACATTTTATTTTAGCTAAACAATATAAAAAATACAATGTTCAAACGGTCGGGAAACACTGATCTAAACACAACCTTATCTTGTAGCTTTGTTTGATTTTTTGTAAGTTCATTGTCGTCTTTTTGACTTCCAGAATTCACATGCATGTTCTGTCACACATTCACAGCTCACTAAGATCAAGCACAGAGAGAAGACTGCAAGCGTTCTGCTTAATATACAAAAACAGGTTTTCTTTCTCTCTTTTAACCCCGACACAGCGGTTTTCCCGCCACATACGTGTTTGTTCCATCAATGCGGGAAACAACGCTCAATGTGTCACTGCTTGTCAGTATTTTCACCTCTCTATATTTGACATAAAACAACTGAGCCTCTCTTGCTTTTTTGATGGCCTTGCTTCAAAAGCTTCTCTCTCTCTCTCTCTCTCTCTCTCTCTCTCTCTCTCTCTCTCTCTCTCTCTCTCTCTCTCTCTCTCTCTCAGTCCTCTTCTCATCCTCTAATTCTTTCAACCTCAGCTAACTTGCTCTTCTGTCACACTGTCTACCTTTCATCCCTGGTGTTCCCTCTCTCTTCTCCCACCTCCTTTTGTCTGTCTGTGTGGACTCCTTGACTTCTTCAGACTGTATTGTGGCAGTCGTGTCATTGTTTTTTTTTTTGACAAGAACAACATTCTGTCATTGTACATGCCTCCGTTAACGGTCTTAATCCCTTAATTCAAATATATATCTCTGTCTGTTGTTCTATCTTTCTCTGTCTGTCGTTCTATCGTTCAGTATATTATTACATTATCGTTTCATCCATCCAACAGACATCCATCCATCCATTCGTTGTCTATTGTTCTGTCTGTCTGTAGTTCTATCGTTCTCTCTGTATGTTGTTCCGTCCGTCCATCCGTCTGTTGTTCTATCGTTCTCTCCGTCTGTCGTTCCGTCCGTCCGTCCATTCATGCATCCATGCATACATACATACATATACTTCGTTCTGTCTGTCTGTTGTTCTATCGTTCTGTCATTCTATCGTTCAATATATTGTTCCGTCCGTCCATCAGAAACAGGGCTTACCTTCCAGTGCCCTATCAACAAGTAGAACAACCCTGCAACTGCCTAGAAACGCCCTAGCAACCACACAGCGCTGCCCTGGAAACATTAGTTGTGTCCCAAATGCACTGTGTACTCAACTGTGTAGTGTATGAATTTTATATGGTTATTTTGTCAATCAACATTGGAGTCTGATAGCCCCTATTGTGTATTTAAAGCTGCCACAGTTGAGTGCATGAAGTGCCCAACATTACACTCTTTGGGTTTTTTTCCGGTTAATTAAGTGTGCCATCTGGGTATTTAAAGTGCATTTTTTCCTTTTTGGAATTTTCAGTGTGAACACACTCACACTACTCACACTATTTATGCTACACCACATCCTAGAATACGGCATAAGTAACTTTCTGTAAGACCTACAGTATACCATTTAATCTGGTACATAAAAAAGAGAAAAAAGCAGTTTTTTCCGGTTCTCTCATTCCACTTACATTCATCATTATTTCCATCTTTCCCTGCTTTACTTCCTTCTCTCATTAATGTGTTTTCCCTCTTTATTTCTCTCTTAAATCTTCGCTTCCTTCCCTCCGTCTCGCTTCGGTATGATGGCTGGTGATGTTTTCTGTGAGGGAGTGTGTCATACTGCTTACTCACTGGAAAAGGAGGGGGGAAAGTTTGAGTTTGCCCCACTTTACTGTGTGCCAGTCGGGGAACTCTGCCGCTTTGACCTGGATTCTGCACAAGAGCGATCCATGAGGCTTTTACAATTCAAAGAATCATTAGACAGAGTCTCTCTCTCTCTCTCTCTCTCTCTCTCTCTCTCTCTCTCTCTCTCTCTCTCTCTCTCTCTCTCTCTCTCTCTCTCTCTATTATGTCTGTGTCTGCTGGACTCTTGTTTTATTAACTGTGCCACATCCATTGAGAAAACCTCAGCAATTAATATTAAATAAACACATGAAAGGCAAAGGATTTCATAATTCACCTACATTCACAGAACATCCTCCGCAGAGACTCCCGAGGCCAAGGACGGTGAGCCAAAGCACAGAATATGCATAAGTGTGCTGTTATTAGTACCTCTCCTCATCATGTATTAAGGCCTAATTAGACGACCACAGAGTCAACGCGTATCGCAGGGGATTATTATGTATGCTCTGATTCAGCATCTTGTTTATCTGGAGTTTTTGAGATGCTTTTCTAGCCCATCAATGTAGCTTTTTCTTGCTGTGTGGTGAGGACACACTGTACAGTGTATAAGTTTGTCTCATGAATATTAATTAGCTGATTTTAGCTGGTAATTGGGTGCTAGCCAAGGAGGTCCACTACCATTCCCATTTGTTAGCATTCCCATTCATCTCATTTGTAGTTGATTCACTCATCTGGTTACTCCCTGGAAGTGTGTGATGCATTTCATCCTTTATATCAGGCTTTAAATGTCATAACATATTGCCAAAAACAGTGATGCCACTGTGTATGAGTTGGCAAATGAATTTCATTTTGCCAATAGTCCATGGAGTCACGGAGAAGACTATTCCTCCACTACAGCTTAGTGGAAATGAGAAATATTGACTGTAATTGCCATCGTCTCCCAGTGGTGTCGATGCTCTGGCAAGGGACATGGCCCGACATTTATTTTAAACACATGAGTGGTTTTAATTATAACGATATTTCATCAGGGCCTATCAGTGGCAAGACTAGTCAGGTTGAGCTTCAAACTGGTGTGATTAACACACTCTTATTAGGCAATGTCTCTCTGTCAGCGTTTATCAGCACACCACTAAAACTTTGGAACATTTTCACCTGTCTGTCTGTCTGTCGTTCTCTCTATTAATCTATCTCTCTGTCTGTCGTTCTATCTCTTATTGTCGTTCTATCTCTCTAGTAAGTAATATCAGTAAACTAGTAGTAAACTTTTTAGTGTACTATTTCAATATTGCTTAATTGGGACTTAAAGGGTAACTAAACCCCTGGTCAGAGCCTGACTCCACCCACTGGCAATATTTGAAAAATGCTGGAAAAGTGGGCGGAGCCCAGCGGAGATAGAGGGGACGAACTGAGACCGCAGTGAGGGATTGATTGACAGCTGCTGTCAAACTCGCTAAAATGGAGACCGACTGGAGTACGCAAGTAGCTTTGCAACAGAGCGGTCATTTGAAGTATTTTCTTCCCCACCTTCATCTGATTTTTCTGCCTTTTAAGAGGGCCAAATCTGAGGTGTGTGGTCATATTTTGGCTTTTACAAATGTCCTGAGGGAAACTTAATCGATGATGGTCACCCTGTCTGCAGAACATGCACAAAAAAGTCGCTGCAATACACTTCAAAATGTTGTTTTGAGTTGAAATATTTTAACTCACTCACTTGAAATAAACGTGAAGCTTCCACGAAGAAAAGTTTGCATTAATGTTTTAAATCTTACCTGTTTATAAATCCATTTTGTACAGCGTACAAAACAATCGTCCAGACAAGATGATCACAACAATATTATCAAACTCTGTAAACAATAAATTAACTCTGATTTTATTTTCAATACAATCAAAAACGAAGACGCAAGACGGCAAATTGTATTTGAATGAAACGAGAGAGCGCGTCCGTTGTGATGCATGGATTTGCACTGTGTTTATAATGCGTTGATATTAACGACGGTCAGAAGGAAATGCCACAGAATAGAATCTTGCCTTTAAAAGTGCATAGAGCTGCTTGTTTTATTTGTTGTTTGTTGATTTTCAAATATAAAACTATCCTGGGGTGCGTTTCCCGAAAGCATTGTTAGCCAACTATGGTCGCAAGTTCCGTCGTTACCAATAGAGTTCAATGGGATTTGCGACCAACTTGCGACCATAGTTGGCTAACGATGCTTTCGGGAAACGCACCCCTGATCGTTTTCAATACTCGTAATTCCAACTCCTGACTCGCTACAGTAGTTTTGACGGAACCTGATGCTTTTATACCAGGGGCTGCCAAGGGCGTGGTGAGCTCGCACCAAGGGCGTGACAGAGTTACGTCAGAGAGTATCCTACGTCAGAGAGTATCCCTACTGCAGGAGCTTTCCGTTTAACCTGAAGAGGGCAGCACGTTTTTACACCATATATTTGAAAATTAAAACACTTTATACCCAAATGTCAAAAAATGTACTCGAATCAAAGAACAGCATTTATGAAGCTCCATTCTTACAGATCATTAACTAAAAAAAGTTGTTTCAGTGTTTAGTTACCCTTTAATTGGCAATTTTTTGTGTGCACAACTAGTTCACAACTATGTTCCTCATTTGTGCTGCATCTGTACTACAAGTCATTTTATAAGTATTCTAGAAGTCTACTATTTTACTGTAATACTTGTAGTATTTCATAATTCATGAAAATATTCATTTATTCTGGCACTAAAGCTGGGACAGAAATTGGTCTTGCGCATGTTGCCCAGTTGGTTAATGCAATCATATGAAATTCATATGGGCATGGGCATATGGGCATTCATATGTTATAAATTCATATGGGCATTCATATGTTAGCATGGGGCGATAATGGAACCCGTAGACAATCCTTTATATACGACCCATATTTCAGCCCATTTCATACCCATATGTGCCCCACATACAAATGTTGGCTGGGAAAGTACACAACATTAAATCCCATTTAACAGACTGTTTGTCTGTCTCTCACAGGCCTCATTTTCTCTTTTGTCAAATTAAACTAAGGTCCATACTAATTTTATTAAACAGTAAAATGAACATTGTGGTGAAGAGTCTTCAACAGGGGGTCTGTCTGTCATTGTTTGATCATTGTTTGATTAGTTTAAGATGAACATATGTTAAACTAAAATACAATATTAAGTTAACTTCAGCCAAAGCCCCGGCCTGAAATTGGTTGAAGACACCCTGCTGGTCTATTGTTTGACCAGTGAAATTATTTTCAGTGCTTTCCCAAAGCAAGAAAAGTTTTGCACTTTTTTGTTAAACTTTGTGAGAGAAGGGAGATGTGGGCTCTGGCAAAAACGTATTTCATGCTCTCTAGCTTCTAGCCTGCTAGGTAAACCATCAGTGTGGTTTGCAATTACGGCTGTGATTCAATTGACACTTAATCACCCACTGCAGAATGTAACAAGAGAGTTTGCGCTCTAAACCTGCAATCAAACTGCTGTGATTTTGAATTACGCTGCATAGTACCGCTAGAGATTGCCTCTCTTGAATTATTATAGCTTGTCCTCCAAGAACAGCAGCCCGTGACGGGCCGTGAAAAGCCTGTTTTTGAATTTTAGCCTATGTAATAGATCAAATAATGTAACTGAGAACTGAGAAATATTGCATTTGAGACACTTGCAGTTTTCTTCAGTCTGTCAAAGCAAGCGAGAGAGCGATAGCTCATGCTTTGACATTGATATTGTGTGACTGCTTCTCAAAAACTGAAAAGAATGAAAAGATATTCATGGTTTGCTGAATGGACTGTCCTTTCCTCTGAGAATCTTTTGACCCTGGATTCATTCTGACTTGGATATTCAGCTGTCTAAATCGAATATGTGCTTCAGAAAAACACCATTCATGTTTAAATGTGTTGTCTTTTCAAATATTCCTCTATGAAACATTTTAAGAGTAATTCAAAGTGCCACACTTTAATTTATGTTCTTATCCGCAGTTTCGGTTACTTTCTTTTCCTGTTTGAAGAAGAATTATTATGTGAGCACTCTCTATACCCACACACACATACTCTTATCCTCAAATGTAGGCGCTTAACCGAATGCAAATGTAGCCTAGTTGAACGTCCTACCATACTAATTGGAATATATTACTAATGTTTCGGTGGAGAGGTCTTCCCCTTGCCATTTAAAGGTCCGTAACTGGATCCAGAGCTTTTTTGCAGCCCGGTTCATTAAACATACCCTATTCCTTGATTCACTTTATATTGTTTTTTATTTTTATAAAGGCCTGAAAGCAAAAGCTCAAAGACAGTAACTATAAGTAACTAGGGAAGTCAATGGCTAAAAAAGAAGGCTCTTTAAAGGTTCTTTACATGTAGTAACAGTTCTATTTAGAACCGTATCGTCCTGAAGAACCCTTTACTGAAATGGTTCTGTGTTTTAGAGTTTAGGGTTCTTTATTCCCGCCTTTTTGTTTTTCAAATCTGTAACTGTCAGTCACCTCATTACTGATTTTCTGGAGCTCAGCTATACAACTACAGTTACTACACAGACTGTCAACATACTCTCAACAGGTAAATTATTTCTTTCTCAAAATGTCTATAAATTATAACTTGTAACTGGTTTCCTACCAATCATGTCTTTTTTCTCTTTTTAGTTTAACAGAGCTGCTCACACTTACATGTTCTGTTCAGGATACTCATCTTCTCTTCTCCACAACGTAAGTAACAGATATGGAATTTATAATCCCTGCGTGTACGTCACTCATACAATTTAAAAAAAATTTTTTTATTGTTTTCTTTTACGACAGTTTAAACATCCCGGATAAGCGCAAATTAGTACCATTTTAATTAGCCGTCTTACCTACAATCTTTGTTCTGTATAAACAATGAGTGACGTACACGCGCGAGAGATCACTTCCGGTGCTTTCCGGAAAAGACCGAAGCGCCCGCGCCCTCAGATCACTTGGACGTGGCTGTGTTTACAAGAGGTAAAAAACGATATAAATACTGTTCGTTTTCTCACACAAACCGCTCGTTTCGTGTCTTAGGCCATCAATGTGTACTTACATTTACGAGTCATTAAATCATGTTTAATTTGGACTTCTCTGTGCATGCTCTTTGAGGTGGTGACCATAGACCTGCATTATATGACTGACAGACAAGAACGGTTTGACCTAAAAATATCAAAATTGAAAATACTGCGGAAACAAAGACACCTACATCTTGAATGCCCTTGAGGTAAGCTAAAACATATCAAAAATTAATTTCAATGAACTATCCCTTTAAAGGGCTCATACTGTCCATTTTTGCTAAATTTGGCCTTTTTAACATAATTGGTTTTACATAATCAAATGGAAGAGACACAATGTAACTCTAAACTCAATTGTGTATTTCAGATGCTTTCACGTATCAGATTCATAACCTCATCATCTGCAGAGAGAAGCTGCATGAACTATTTCACTGGAACTTGGTCTTCATTACGTCAATATCGTGTTCAATGTTATTTATTAATGTATTCAGCTAGCAAATGTTATTGAAGCACTGTCATTTTTGCTACAATCTGCCATGTCAATAAAAAATAAAAGTTACTCATTGACACAACATGCTGTTTTAAAAGAAATGTAAAACCCAAATAGAGGCACCACGAAGGACCAGGCAGATAGAGGACTAAAAAAACAATATTAATAAATAATATATAAAAATAATAGTAATAATATGAAGATACTAATAGGCATTGGAAAGGTCACCCTGGCATAGGCTGAAGTTCCGCCCCGTTGTTTAAAAGCTTGGAGAAGGAGGATCGTTTAAATTTTATTGTATGTTGAATGACATATTTATGTCTTTGTGTCAGTTTATTGTTTAAAATGGTCCTTTCGTGTGCTTATCCTGGATGTTTAAAACAATGGGGCGGTACTTCCGCCTACGTCCAGCGTGACCCAGCGCAGGATAACCAATTGTGGTTAAAAAGTATATACGTTTTTTTTTATTTTTAGAAAATGACCAATCGTTTCGCTAGATAAGACCCTATTCCTCAGCTGGGATCGTGCAGAGCCGTTTGAAGCTCTTTGAAACTGCATTGATTTGGACTTCAACAATTTGGTTACCGTTGAAGTCCATTGTGTGGAGAAAAATCCTGAAATGTTTTCCTCAAAAAACTTAATTTCTTTTCCACTGAAGAAAGAAAGACATGAACATCTTGGATGGCATTGGGGTGAGTAAATTATCAGGACATTTTCATTTTGAGGTGAACTAATTTTTTAAGAGATACGTTACCAAATTTATTTAAAATATCTTCTTTTCTTCAACAGAAAAAGAAATTCATAGGTTTGTAACAACATGAGGGTGAGTAAATGACGACAACTTTTTAATTTTTGGGTGAACTATTCCTTTCCCAAGGTAAAGAGTAATTATGAGTTTTAAATGATATTTCCAAAAAGTATTGCCAAAATAAAAGTTCAACTTTAATCCATCAGAACAGAAAGGGCAACTAATTCTTTAACTCCAACCAAAGAGATAACTGCTGATTTGAACATAATATTATGCAGGTTACCAAGTATATCATTACACCGTGCAGCGGAAGCCACAAAACCAAGTGGGCATAATGGTTGTGATGGTATATTATGTAAGCTGGATCGGACACTTACCCAAACCTGTGTTTGTAGTAGTTCAGAATTTGCGAATAGGGGTTAATTGCCACTTAATGTCAAATGATATCTATCTGCATAATGTAACGTGGGTGAGATGAAGCCCTACATCCGAGTCGATCTCTACCTGTTTGCCTCTGCCTGAACTGCATTAACCTCACTGATCCATCAGCAAGAGACCTGATGCATCCCACCTACACACCCGGGAATGTAATGAAGTCCATGTGAGCAGCGCATCCGAGTTCTTTATTTATCACCCGGCTCCTCTCGAGCGCTCTTAAAGCTGATGATGACCTCTCATGTGTGATGTCATGCTGTCGCGCTTGTATCCCGCATGCAGGTAATGAGCATGTTTTGAGGTACGGTCAGGCAGTGATTTTGGTTGATGGTTTTCAGGGTCAGGGAAGGGGTCGGAATTGAGTCGTGCCAAGGATAGAGCCTGTAAACCAGTTTGAATCATGAGTTATGACATCCAAAATGTCATCTTGTCTGTTTGACTTGCAGCGAGCAGGTAGTGGGGTTGTTGTGATGGGGTTTGTCAGAGGATGTTATTGACTGAGATGTGGATTGCGAAGCACATCATGAGGATATCCCTGTCTGTGGTGTGCGGGTCACACTGATGTATTACTGTTCTCGTACAAAAAGCATCAGTCACTGTTTAGGAATTGAATGTCATTATGTGCTTTCTCTCTCTCTTTGTGAAGCGTTCGCTCTGGCTTCCTCCTGCGGATGTATAAACATAAACACATTGCGGTGCACAATGCAGCAAACTGTGTCATCTCTATAAAGGTCAGCCGTGTAAAATTAAACCTCTTTTTCTTAGAGAGAATGGAATGAAACAAACAAGAAAAGCAATACATCTCTCTCTCTCTGTGTGTATATCCCTCATGTGGGGAATTCAAATGAGAGTTTCAACATTTTTTTTTAAAGTTTATTTAGTAGGCCTATTGTTTTAAATGAAAATCATGCCATCTAGCAAATCATGAAAATGGATAAAGGAAGATAATACATTTTTGTGTACGTAGATGACATTTAATTGATTTCTTTGTGTGCTTATACAGTTTAAACAGGTTTTAATAATTGGCTTCTTTATTAGTTGGATTAAATTGTGTCTTTTAAATGTAAATAAACATTTCAAGAAAACACCTCTAGCTTTTCACATTGGAATATATTTTTCTTTCACAAACAAGCACTGATTGTACGGTGCATATTAACCAGTTGGTTAGACGCTACAGGTGAATAGAGTGATAAGTGGGTAAGATGATTCTTCTCATTTACATGTTTTTTAAATAGTCAGTAAAAAAACAATACTTTTTTTTAGAAGCTGAAATTATGATGTTGTTAATTTAAGAAAATACACTGCTGTTGTCCATGTCCATGCTTTGTGTCATAAATCAAGAAGTAAACATTTTTTAAATGAATCGTATAATATATTTTAAAACGTATTTTAAAAACTTTAGTGAAAGGTGAGAAAAAGAAGACTTATTTTAAGTGCAGTCTTGCATCATTAATTTGATCTGGCCACTTTATTCACTACTCGTTAATGCAAATATCTTATCAACCAATCACATGGCAGCAACTCAATGCACTTAGGCATGAAGCCATGGTCAAGATGATCTGCTGAAGTTCAAACTGAGCATCCGAATGGGGAAGGAAGGGGATTTAAGTGACTTTGAACGTGGCATGGTTGATGGTGCCAGACGGGCTGGTCTGAGTATTTACTGGGATTTTCTCGCACAACCATGTCTAGGGTTTAGAACGATCTGAAAAAAGAGGAAATATCCAGTGAGCGGCAGTTCTGTGGGCGAAAGTGCCTTGTTGATGCCAGATGTCAGAGGAGAATGACCAGACTGGTTTGAGCTGATAAAAAGGCTACTGCAACTGCAACATTCAGATGTTCGGGTCAGAATTTGGCGTAAACAACATAAAAGCATGTATTCATCCTGTCTTGTATCAACGGTTCAGGCTGCTGGTGGTGTAATGGTGTCTGGGATGTTTTCTCAGCATACTTTTGGCCTCTTAGTACCAACTGAGCATCGTTTAAACACCACAGCCTGAGTATTGTTGCTGATCAAGTCCATCCCTTTATGACCGCAGTGATCCCATCTTCTTCTGATGGATACTTCCAGCAGGATAATGCACCATCTCACAAAGCTCAAATCATCTCAAACTGGTTTCTTCAACGGCCTCCACAGTCACCAGATCTCAATCCAGTAGAGCACCTTTGGGATGTGGTGAACCGGGAGATCGCATCATGGATGTGCATCTGATAAATCTGCATCAACTGTGTGATGCTATCATGACAATATGAACCATAATCTCTGAGGAATGTTTCCAGAGCCTTGGATTTATGCCATGAAGAATTAAGGCAGTTCTGAAGGCAAAAGAGTGTTAAACCCACTAGCAAGGTGTAGCTAATAAAGTGCCCGGTGAGTGAATATGAGTATGTATACAAAAATAAAATAACATTTTTGTGATTTTTAATAATATCAGTGTTATCGAGGATGTTGAAGAAGAAAATTAGTTGAAAATTTGAAATATTTAGTTTGGCATGCTTTTGCCTGTAGTCTATTAGCTGAGTATCACACACGATGAGTTTTTGACGCTTTGGTGCACTTCTTCACCATTCTTCAGATATTCAGAGCACGTATATCCTCTAGAGCCACATATGTCAAAATTCCCATCACAGGAAATTATTAGATAGTATCCTGTGGTAAATAGTTTGCTTTGGCTTTGCTTGGCTTGAGCTTAGGCTGTGGCAGACCGAAGTGTATTTCCCGACGGAGGAATGATCAAAGCAGACTCCTTTAGGTTGCAGTTTAAAGAGTTAGCATGGTATTTATAATTGATGGATATTATGCAAAAGACTAGATATTGGAATATTATTTTTGCACATTTTTACTTCAGTTCTCCTGACTGCAAAAATCAACCAGCACTTTGCAAACGTAATGTGATATTTTCTAGTGAAACAGTATTCAGCTGGAAATAATATTGAGTGGACATCAATTTATTTTGACCATTTCTTGTGACCAAATGTGTTTTTTGCCAATAAAAGTTCCCATTATATTATATAGGCTACATTCTTCAATAATTCACTATTTGTTTTCCACAAAAGAAAGAGGAACAACATGAGGTTGGTGGGTTTGGAACATCGTGAGGGTAAATGATGACAGAATTTTCTATTATAGGTGATCTCCCTTTAAAAAGTAAAAAAAAAGAATACGATATGACCTTTTAAGCCACTTTATTAGTGCATACGTGTAGCAGTGCAGGGATCACAGCTCATTTCTTGATGTCAGATTGAGGTGAATTAATCTTGCCCCTGGCAGAACGGTCAAACGGGAAGATCCGAGGAAAATCTAAAGGACGATGAACAAAGCTTGAGAAAACGAGAAAGGAGGAGAGGGTCAGAGAGATGGAGCGAGGGGAAAAACACAATACGAATGTGGACAATGTGATAGAGAAAGATGTATCGGGGGGAAAGGGAGAGAAACAGTGAGAGCGATAAAGAAGTTCTTCTGCTGCGGCAGCGTGTGAAGGCTTACGCTGCTTGTGGTGGAGAATGTTAATGGAACAGCAGCTCCGTTGCAGGGATTTTCCACTCAAGCCCTGGGAGAGCTGCCTGACAGGAGAGCTAACAAACAAACACACACACACACACACACACACACACCCGCAGAAATCACACTCAAATTACAACCAGGGGAGCTCCTCGTAAACGGCACACAGAGAGAGACACATTTGCGAGATACGCGAATGAAAACAAAACGATTATGCTCACTCAGGAGATAGCAGTTCAGTTTAAACACCCTCAAGGTGAATTGAACGTTGATATTCAAGTCGTTGATTGACAGGAATATTGTGTAGAGCAGAAACCCAGAAGGATAATTTATTTAGGCCTGGGCTACAGATTAAATTACACTTGCCATTCAAAGGCATTTTATCTCATGAAATGACAGGTATTATAAGTGATGAAATATTCATTGCATCCTACTAAAACGTGCGTGCATGGTAGATCGCTGTATTTGTGTTTGCAAATGGATTGCTAGTTTGGCCTAATAAATAAACCACGCATTCCCATCGTGTCAAAATATTTGAAGGTGGAAAATTAAAATGAATAGGATCCTGCGATGTGACAGACACTGCGGCACAATTGCACGGATAAAATAAATAAATAAACATCAGGTCGGTGCAGTTTCTGGCCATTAAACATTAGGTAAAGATGAAATCTGCAGCAGGAACACTCACAGAATCCTAATTCGGGACCAGCGTGAGATCTGCTGGCGCCTCACGTAACCGGTGGGCCTCGCTGATATGGATTTGCTGAACTACTTGCGTTCATAAATGTTATATGCAAATGAACACTGTTAGTTTGGGATATCACGTTTTTAATATGGATGTTAATTGGAAGGCTTTCTAGGCATCATGTGAAAGGCAGAATGTGATTGGAGTGATTGATGCATGGCAGGTTTTCTGGTGTCGAGCCTAAAGGCCAAGCCGTGGTCACACTTCACATTCATTCTCACTCATTCATTTCCATTTCAAACGCGTGTTGACACGGGGAACCGGAAGTCTGTAATGCTTTGAAGTGTTGCAGTCCGAAGTGATTTTGCATGCTCAAAAACTTGTGTGATCACAACTTAAGCCTGGTGTAATAGGAAACTTAAAATACTCTTCGTTTCCTTTTTTCAAAAGTTTGAAAAAAAGAAGGAAATCTCAAGCTCACCAAGACTGCATTTATTTGGAAATTTAATGTATTTTCAACATATTTGTATACCATTATAACCCTTTGTAACATTATCAAAGTCACAATAATGTGCACATAGTTTTATAAACAATTTTAAATATACTTTTAAGATCTAATGCTAATAATATCAACTGCAGTAAATTAATTGGCTGGCATCTGATGGCATCATATAAAGTTTTGTCTATTTTACATTTCACACAAGAAAATAACAGAGAATGATTAATAAATTATAACTGGTGGATTTCTGCCAATGTCTGGAAATGAAATAAGTCAGAAATAAAATCAGAAGTGATTTCCTCAGAGACTTTAATATTTTACAAGACATTCTGAAGGTTAATGGAGGTCTCTCTCGTGTTTTGCAAATTCTGCCCAAACTGTCCATACGCCCTTGAGAGATGCTAGGGTGCAGTTCTTCAGTGAGTCATGAGATTCTTCAGTGAGATCTGAAGCGATTCTTCCCGCCCAGAACCACTCAGTCCTGACAAGAGGTGGGCGATTTACCAGTAGACACTATTAACCGGTAAAATTTGTCAGTCGGTATAGACTATCGTCTGTATTGTGGTGACGTTGCTGTGCATGCGCCGCTCTGAAAGCTTAATTTGAATGCGTTTTTAAGCATTGAGCGCAGTAAGCACACTAAGCAGAGAAAGACAGCATTTCACTATATGCACATGTTATCTGAGAGATGGTTACTGTCTGACAGACGCGCACACATGAAGCCGCAGCTCATAAAGCGTGTGAGAACTTGAACACGGTTATTTTTACCGCCTAATTGGGCTTGAATATTAAAAACACATACTTACACTCACCGGCCACTTTATTAGGTACACCTGTCCAACTGCTCGTTAACACTTAATTTCTAAGCAGCCAATCACATGGCGGCAACTCAGTGCATTTAGCCATGTAGACATGGTCAAGACAATCTCCTGCAGTTCAAACCGAGCATCAGTATGGGGAAGAAAGGTGATTTGAGTGACTTTGAACGTGGCATGATTGTTGGTGCCAGAAGGGCTGGTCTGAGTATTGCAGAAACTGCTAATCTACTGGGATTTTCACGCACAACCATCTCTAGGGTTTACAGAGAATGGTCCGAAAAAGAAAAAACATCCAGTGAGCGGCAGTTCTGTGGGCGGAAATGCCTTGTTGATGCCAGAGGTCAGAGGAGAATGGCCAGACTGGTTCGAGCTGATAGAAGGGCAACAGTGACTGAAATAACCACTCGTTACAACCGAGGTATGCAGCAAAGCATTTGTGAAGCCACAACACGCACAACCTTGAGGCGGATGGGCTACAACAGCAGAAGACTCCACCGGGTACCACTCATCTCCACTACAAATAGGAAAAAGAGGCTACAATTTGCAAGAGCTCACCAAAATTGAACAGTTGAAGACTGGAAAAATGTTGCCTGGTCTGATGAGTCTCGATTTCTGTTAAGACATTCAGATGTTAGAGTCAGAATTTGGCGTAAACAGAATGAGAACATGGAACCATCATGCCTTGTTACCACTGTGCAGGCTGGTGGTGGTGTAATGGTGTGGGGATGTTTTCCTGGCACACTTTAGGCCCCTTAGTGCCAATTGGGCATCGTTTAAATGCCACGGCCTACCTGAGCATTGTTTCTGACCATGTCCATCCCTTTATGGCCACCATGTACCCATCCTCTGATGGCTACTTCCACCATGTCACAAAGCTCTAATCATTTCAAATTGGTTTCTTGAACATGACAATGAGTTCACTGTACTAAAATGGCCTCCACAGTCACCAGATCTCAACCCAATAGAGCATCTTTGGGATGTGGTGGAACGGGAGATTCGCATCATGGATGTGCAGCCGACAAATCTGCGGCAACTGTGTGATGCCATCATGTCAATATGGACCAAACTCCCTGAGGAATGCTTCCAGCACCTTGTTGAATCTATGCCACGAAGAATTGAGGCAGTTCTGAAGGCAAAAGGGGGTCCAACCCGTTACTAGCATGGGGTACCTAATAAAGTGGCCGGTGAGTGTATGTGTCATAATGATGTCTTTGCGAGTAAACAGTCGTTTATGTATTAAGTGAACGTAAACCGTTGAGAAAGAAAACGCACGATGTTGGATCCATCCATTGAGTTTTAAAGTGACAGCATCCTATTATACCTCCTGTCGTCTGTCATTAATGTTAATCAAACAACAAAAGAGAAAATCTCTCACTGCTCTTGACTGAATTACTTTTGTAACTTTAATAGACTTTAAAGGGTTAGTTCACCCAAAAATGAAAATTATGTCATTAATGACTCACACTCATGTCGTCCCAAGCCCGTAAGACCTCCGTTCATCTTCGGAACACAGTTTAAGATATTTTAGATTTAGTCCGGGAGCTTTCATGTCCCTCCATTGAAAATGTATGTACGGTATACTGTCCTTGTCCAGAAAGGGAATAAAGACATCATCAAAGTAGTCCATGTGACATCAGTGGGTTAGTTAGAATGTTTTGAAGCATCGAAAATACATTTTGGTCCAAAAATAACAAAAACTACGACTTTATTCAGCATTGTATTCTCTTCCGGTTCTGTTGTCAAAAATCGGACAGAAATCTCTCAGACTAAATCTAAAATATCTTAAACTGTGTTCCGAAGATGAACGGAGGTCTTACGGGCTTGGAACGACATGAGGGTGAGTCATTAATGACATAATTTTCATTTTTGGGTGAACTAACCCTTTAAAGAACATGTGCATATTTAATTTACACAGTGATGATTATACAGTGTTTTTTTTTATATACATTTGATTACTTGATACAATATATGTAAGTATTTCTTATTTCTAGTGCTTGAAGTTTTTCAGGGAGGTCCATTTCATTTGTGTCTTTGCTCTAGTTTGTTAGATGCTTGTTTCATTGTATTTTCTTTATCACTGTTTACTTGTCTTTAGTACAAGTTTGTTATAGCAAAAATAACTATATCGTTATGTATATCATTATCCTGAAATAAAATGACTCATATCGTGATATAAGATTTTGGTCATGTCGCCCAACCCTAGTTCTGACTGTCCCTCCCAAACAATGTTCTCGGAAGCCCTGGACCACATTAAAGGTGACAGTGGCTAAATTGTCTCAGTGCTACATCAGTGCAGGCTGTCAAAGTGATTTGCTGGGTGGATTTTGCAGGGTAGACTTCAGAAATATTGCTATTCAAATCACATTTCCCAAAATCCCCACTGAAATGTGGCTATGACTTTGTGCTTTAAATATAATTGAATTCAGAACTTTTGGCACAACTGATGTGAAACTTTTTGGATGGAGAATGATACTGCATATGAGACATTCAAATCATGGTTGTGTTCTTCAGAAGAGGCTGAGCATGCATTGGCGGTGCATGGCGTGATCCAAATGGTGAATTGCTTTAGTGAAACATAGTGAACACTATGGCTATAAAGCCAATTACAGGCGCAGTTGCTGTAGTGACAATTTTTAAATTGAAGCTCTTATTGTCCTTCCTTCTCTCTCTCTCTCTTTCTTTCTATCTATCTATCTCTAGCTCATTTCCATCTAGATTTGGGCTTTGATTCTCGTTGGCTCACTGATGCATCATGATTTTTACCCTTTTATTTGTATTATATAGTCCAGGTCTCTCTGTACCTTCAATTAATGGCGTATCAATTAATCATATTCTGCACTTTTAGAAATTTTACCCCCAATGAAGTCCACTCATAATCTTAGTCAAATTTTCTTTCACAAAAACCATTTATGTTTTTGTTTTGCATGACCATTTTCTACTCTCATGACACATGAAACTTATACTGTTTATACAAGGTTCAGGGTAATAGCGAAAGAGCTATTCTGTACTGTATTGTCAATGTGTCCTGCAAAGAAAAGGGATTCATTCAAACTATAGTCTCACATAGCCAGATCTATATAGTCTATAGTTTCAAACATACTTTAGAATCAAACTATAAAAGTGTCATTTTGAATGATGCCGGTGAATTGCAGATCTGGTGCAAACATATCCACATCACTATGATCAGATGCTTTCTTAACTGCACTTCGGAATTAAACATAATCGGAATTGTTACATTTCTTGCTATTTCCATTCTTACTTATGGTTGTGACATCATAACTATAATTATAGAGGGTATGTGCGTGACGTCACCATCAGCCGGAGTGACTGCGGTTATGACCACTAATGCGGCAGCATTTGTTTTCAGCGTGAATGAAAAACACACTTAAACGCATCTAAAACGGGAAAGAGCTTTGCAATTTACTGTACAACTCGATTTGACAAGAAATCTGAGGTATATTTTTACAGACTGCCGAAAGCTACAGAACAGAGAAGCAAATAGATCGCTGCAATTTATGGAAACAACTGGACTCCAGGCAGCGAAATGTGGATTTGCAGTTATCATTTTGTGTCAATATGTTGAATTTTGGGGTAAAATCATACCTTATACACTCACCTAAAGGATTATTAGGAACACCATACTAATACTGTGTTTGACCCCCTTTCCCCTTCAGAACTGCCTTAATTCTACGTGGCATTGATTCAACAAGGTGCTGAAAGCATTCTTTAGAAATGTTGGCCCATATTGATAGGATAGCATCTTGCAGTTGATGGAGATTTGTGGGATGCACATCCAGAGCACGAAGCTCCCGTTCCACCACATCCCAAAGATGCTCTATTGGGTTGAGATCATAGACAGTATAAGAAGTGGACAGAGCGATCTCATTGGAACTCAGTTGATACAGTTGAAGCCCATTTTTAGCGATTTTAGAGCACTTCCGTTCCTGACGCGCAGACTCAAACCGACTCAAACTAAGCTTGATGACGTGAGCAACCTGTCTGACAGACGTTAATCTTCTAGTAGCTGTGCGTGAAAATTGCTAACGTTAATCTTGCAGAGAGGGGGAACTTGAGCAAAGAGTTCTTTGGCGTGAGTGAGCAGGAGTAAGTATTCCGTTGCTTTTATGGACTCATTATCTATGGGCTTCTCCCTTGACGGGACGTCCCCCCGATTGCCTGCGAGCTTCTCCTCCTGTCTGTACGGTAATTTCTGTACAGCGCGACAGAGAGTCGAGTGGTTATGACGCAATCGTTAGCCTATTTTTACTAAATCTGTTTCTACGGGGCCATAATGTAACATAGAAGGTAATGGAGCCCTTTATACATTGTCGTGTTTCTTTAGAAGTAAATAATGGACAAATGGAGTCTTTAAACGCCTCAGATGTAAAGTTATTCGCTGTCAAAGTGACGCCAAAATGAATGGGATTCAATGGAAATGCTAACGCAAGTGAAGTTCTGCTACAACATGGCGGCACCCGGCCGGCTTCAACATCCGGTTGATGGATTACCCCCTTGGTTGAGATCTGGTGACTGTGGGGGCCATTTTAGTACAGTGAACTCATTGTCATGTTCAAGAAACCAATTTGAAATGATTCGAGCTTTGTGACATGGTGCATCCTGCTGGAAGTAGCCATCAGAGGATTTAAATTTGAATTTTTAGTTTTAAATGGGACAATGCATATTCATGAACGTACAATCAAAGTTGAACGTAAATACGCCAGATTTAGCACAATGCTAATTTCCATCCGTGAAAATGGGTACATGGTGGCCATAAAGGGATGGACATGGTCAGAAACAATGCTCAGGTAGGCCGTGGCATTTAAACGATGCCCAATTTGCACTAAGGGGCCTAAAGTGTGCCAAGAAAACATCCCCCACACCATTACACCACCACCACCAGCCTGCACAGTGGTAACAAGGCATGATGGATCCATGTTCTCATTCTGTTTACACCAAATTTTGACTCTACCATCTGACTGTTTCAACAGAAATCGAGACTCATCAGACCAGGCAACATTTTTCCAGTCTTTAACTGTCCAATTTTGGCGAGCTCTTGCAAATTGTAGCCTCTTTTTCCTATTTTTAGTGGAGATGAGTGGAGATGAGTGGTACCCGGTGGGGTCTTCTGCTGTTGTAGCCCATCCGCCTCAAGGTTGTGTGTGTTGTGGCTTCACAAATGCTTTGCTGCATACCTCGGTTAACGAGTGGTTATTTCAGTCAAAGTTGCTCTTCTATCAGCTTGAATCAGTCGGCCCATTCTCCTCTGACCTCTAGCATCAACAAGGCATTTTCGCCCAACAACCATGCCACGCTCAAAATTGCTTAAATCACCTTTCTTTCACATTCTGACATTCAGTTTGGAGTTCAGGAGATTGTCTTGACCAGGACCACACCCCTAAATGCATTGAATCAACTGCCATGTGATTGGTTGATTAGACAATTGCATTAATGAGAAATTGAACAGGTGTTCCTAATAATCCTTTTGGCGAGTGTACATATAACATACACATAATAACCCTTTTAATTTCCATAAATAGTCTGGATTGACTGGGGTGTGTGTCTCTATTTTCTATTATATGATCCCTTTAAAAGATGCCTGGCATCAATATGCAGTATCTCTGTCTTACTCTCTTTCTCCTCTCCAAACTCTCTCTTTCTGAAAGTCACTGGGCATCAGCGGCACATGGAGCAACTGAACAGCTGTTAATGAGCACGTGCAGCACCTGTTGGGTACGTCGCCACATCATCCTGACACGGCTCTCATTAGGAGTGACACTTCAGCCGGCCTGTGAAGTGTCTCGTTAGCGACGGGTCAAAATCCCGTGTGTCATTCAGCCTGTCTCACCTGGCGATGCCCAAACTAATGTCCTTGTTGGCATCGTGCCGCTGCATCTACCCCTCTCCCTTCGCAGCATCTGTTGCCATTGGGTTATAAATACAGCTACTGGTTTTGATGGGCTTAGCAGAGATGCAGCGTTGTATCAGGGCATTTTAGAGATAACAGATCGGACTACACCTGGACAGGTGGGATTTTGTGACACCCCAATGCCGCCTTTACGACAACCTGTTTGATAAATCTATCTAGCCTCTCCATGCCCAGCAGATCAATATGAAGGTTTTTGCAGGCGGTTCGGGATTGAATGAAGTGTTCATTGCTGTCTGAAGTCTCTTTATATTCCAGCTGTGTTCCGGATAGGATAAAGACACTCTCTTAATGAGGGATCAAGGTTGATGCATCTGGAATCTCTGCTGCTTAAAGAAGAAGAAAAAAAAAGGAGGAGCTGATTACCAGTCACGCTAGAGAGCAAGGCTGACAATCGCATGGTCTATATTTGATATCTCCTCATTACAGTGCTAAAGGATTATGAAATAGCGTGGCAATATCGAGCTGTGGTCTATAGATAGACAATCAAATGCAGGATCCACAGGTACAGTTCCCAAATGAACTACAGTCGAGCTGTTCCGCCTGTCTATAAGCTATTGATTTCAGATGGAAAATGAAGGTTACGAAGGGTGTTTTGCACTGCGATGAAAAGAAGTTCTGCCGTTCATGTCAGAGAAAATAAGACGCTTGTGTTTTTGTTCCTGTAGTTCATGAAGGGATAGTTCACCCAAAAACAAACAAAAATCGGTCAACATATACTCTCCCTGATGTCGTTGCAAACCTGGATGACTTTCTTTCATACCAAAAGGAGAAATTTTGAAGAATGTTTCTACATTTCAATCGTCAAAAAGTCTCAAAAAGGTTTCTCAAACACAGCTATACTATGGAATAATATTATATTAATAAAGAATTATATTTTAATTCTTGTATTTGTTTTTTCTTGTTTTGTTTGTTGTTATTTGTCTTGGTTTTTGGACATGAGTCTGGCAAATAAACTAAACTATGGCTTAAAAAGGCTTTACATATTGCACACAAGCCAAATTTACTTCTACAATATTTTAAGGATCTTTTGTGTCTTTTTTAAGCTTAAATGCCTCAGTTCATGTAATTGAAAGAAAAATGTTCTCCAATTTTCTCCTTTTTTTGTTCCAAGGATAACACTTTGAATATATCTACTGTTTTACCATGTAAAGCCTAAAAAAGTATTTTTTTGTGAAATGTTTGGCTTGAAAAGTATGTGTTTGTTATCTTTCTTTATAATACACTAGTGCAAAGTTTTTATTTTGATATTTATATATTGTTTTTGTAAGAAGCCTTTAGTGCTCACCAAAATATTGTGAAATATTTTGATATAAAACAACTGTTTTCTATTTGAATATATTTGTATCTTTGTAATTTATTCCTGTGATCAAAGCTGAATTTTTAGCATCACTACTCCTAGTTTTCAATGTCACATGATCCTTCAGAAATCATTCTAATATGATGATTTGCTGCTCAAGAAACATTAATTATTATTAATGTTATCATCAATGTTGAAACCAGTTGTGCTGCTTAATATCTTTGTGGAAACCATGATAATTTTTTTTTAAAGAAAGTTAACATTATAAATGTCTTTACTGTTAATTTTGCTTAATTTAATGGATCCTTGCCGAATATAATTATTGATTTATTTTCAAAAACCTTTAGCTGACCTCAAACATTTGAACGGAAGTGGATATGTATTTTGGTTTAGTATTTTGTTATCTAGGCCTAATGCAATGACATTCATACATTTTAAGTGTGTTTAAGTGACCAAATAGTGGACTTTGAATGCCACTTTACCTAACAAACACCTTTGAACGTCCATGTTCTGACATTAGCAGCATCATTTCCAGGTTTTCACACGTACACCTTAAAGAACGGCAAATGCACGTTACAATACTTCGAGCAATTCCATACAGTTTTATTCGGCTCTGTTAATACACTGAGACGCCCACTCATTTAGATCTGATTCATGTTTCGCTGATTAATCGCTTTAGGGTTTAAAGAAAGAGAACGTAAGATCACAGAGATAATATTTGAGTAACACACACACACACAGACACACACACACACACACACACACACATACTTTAACATTTTCATTC
Organism: Rhinichthys osculus; assembly: GCA_029959095.1. Classification (NCBI taxonomy): domain Eukaryota; kingdom Metazoa; phylum Chordata; class Actinopteri; order Cypriniformes; family Leuciscidae; genus Rhinichthys; species Rhinichthys osculus. The sequence goes on along the minus strand of JARWKJ010000004.1, from coordinate 8,868,792 downwards.
TTAAGGAACCAGAGATGCTCCTTTGAAAAGCTTAAGACTGCTCCTCTCTTCGTGAAGTCATCATTAAATGGTAATCCATTGCTTTTTGACGAGGAGAATTCTTTTCAAATTGTCTTCAGAATTAGATCGTTCACCTGCTGTTAGTTAGACTCACTTGAGGGTATATGGATACTGCAAGCATTCAAATAGATAATGATTTCAAAAGAATGTGCTGAGAAACAATCAGCTTTTGAAGTAGGCCTACTGCAGTGTCTGTGTATGAGATAGATCGGTGTGGTTTGAATAAGTCATACTATATTTACACTACTGTTCAAAAGTTTGGGATCAGTATTTTTTAAATTTTGGTTAAGGACAGCCTACTTTCAATCATAAAGGATGCATTAAATTGAACAAAAGTGACAGTAAAGACATGTATTATGTTACAAAAGGTATCTATTTAAAATAAATCATGTTTATTGAACTTTCTATTCGGCAAAAAATCCTGGGGAAAAAAAGCTGCACAGTTTCCTCTATTAAACAGTGCAGTTTTTTTCAGCATTGATAATAAAATGTTTCTTGAGCAACAAATCAGCATATTAGAATGATTTCTGAAGGATCATGTGACACTGAAGACTGGAGTAGGCCTAATGATGCTGAAAATTCAGCTTTGATCACAGGAATATATTACATTTTAAAATATATTAAAATGGAATCAACATACAAAACCACTGCTAGAGAATACAAGCATTGTTGTGACAACTAGCCCCGGTCTATGTATATCTATGTTTTGTTGCAGATGTATGTGGCTTTCAGATATCTAGACTTGGATGCTAGAAAAATACCCATGTTTTTGTGTCTGAGAGAAAAAATGGTACGTCAAAGGTTCTCCTTTGATGTTTTATTATTTCAGCACTTTTCTCCCTTTACATTTCTCCCTGAACACACACAGCCATGACCCTTTTACAAATTAAGAAAGCACTTCTGCTGTCTCTGGCTTAATCTTCTATCTCTATTAGTTCGGTTAGATTAGTTCGGCTTCCTAGAAACTGCAAGGTAAGGAGACTGTTATATTTGTCGTACTATCTGTGCAACCCAATCACACTAAATGCGTCTCTATAGCACGCAGTGTGTTTATCGTGTAATTTATACGCAAAAATGAGTTTTTACGTGCATAGGATACGCATGGCTTGGTTAGGGTAGCTTTAGTAGTGGTGTGGGGTGCGTGTGTATTATACGTTTGGGTAGAATTAGTGGTGTGCGGTGCGTGTGTATTACACACAAATGAAATGCGTATCAAATGCACGCGAAAACTGCGTATCATATGCACGTAAAAACTCATTTTCGCGTATAAATTGCACGATAATACACAATGCGTGCTAGAGACGCATTTACGTGAGAACAGGCTTATCTGTCTCTTTGGACAGTAGAGCCACGGTGAAATATAAGATGCAGGATTCAATACGGAATGTTCTGACCTAAAGGTCAAACATTCACATTTACTGACGGAAGTCTGAAGACAGAAATAAAGCAGGCGTTGTAAATATTGTTCTCAATTTATTGTTCTTGCTTGTAACCTATGCTGTGGATTGAATAATGAATTTTCAAATTAACCTGTACAACATTTTCTTCAGGATCAATAAATGGTACCAATATAACATTATTTGCATGGATTCAGATGGTGGTGATATTGTGGTAACCAAAGGGTTCACATATGTAGTGGAAACGGTAGAAACAGTTCTGTTCTCATACACTAATGTTATCAGATTTAATTGCTTTCAAATGAGGCTTTGCTCTTTTCAGTCAACTGAGAAGTCTTTGCCTCCATTTTGATGAGCATGTGATTGCATTATTTCTTAAAGGGGTATATGTAAGAATTAATTTTATTGCCATTATGCGAACAGCTTGTAACGAAAGTAAAAAACAAACAAAAATGAGACCTTCCCCGACATCATATAGGTTGACTATAGACTTATTTGAAGCACTAGGGCATTTGTGCAGGCCGTCAAGAGCATCTCTTCAATCCAATGCATAATTGCCTTGGAAATAAATGCTTATGTTCAGGATAATGGCTAAAAAGTCATTCTGTACTGTAATGTCAATCTGTCATGCAAAGAAAAAGGAATTAATTCAAACTATAGCCTCACATCAGATCGATATAGTCTATAGTCTCACATATACTTAATAATAACTTAATTATAATAATAATGATAACTTTTATCATAACTAATTTTAATGATCTTATCTATCGACATGATGGATGTGAATCACACAGCTTGTGCAAATCGCTATGATCAGATGCTATCTTAACCGCTGTTTTTTAGCCGTTGTCAATTTTGTTGTGAATTTATTTTGTCATTGAGAGGACGTGGTGCAATGTTCGTTAACAGTGTATTTCTGCAAAGGTATTTCAAACATCTTTTTACTTCTAAGCAAAAAATGTAAAGAACTTTGTCGTGAGAATACCCGGCCTTTTATCACATTCAGTCTCTTGTACGTACGTGTGTACAGGTTTCTTTTAATACCATTTAAAACCATTTATTTTTACCATTATTCCAAATTGAGTTACATAAACAGAAACACTGCACAGCAGTTAAACACCTTAGTGATGAAGGTCAATATGGCCGGTCTTCCCTTCTGTGCCTCCGCTGCGCGATTGTGCCGTTGTGATTTAATGTGCTGAGTGACGTCATTTGTCCCCACCGTGTCCGAATCAGTGCGACACACTTTGCAAAAGGCGTTGGAAATGTCGATATGGCTTCGAGATATGAAATTTAATTCTTCAGTCCAGCTGTTGTTAAATTGACATATATATATATTTTTTCCCGCACTACATGATCTTCTCCTCACAATTTTTTTTTTAAAAGCGATTTATTTTTGATGATTTTTGCCTTTATTGTGATAGGATGTTATAGAGTGGACAGGAAGCGAGGTGGGAGAGAGAGGGGTACGGGATTGGGAAAGGTCCACGAGCCGGGATTTGAACTTGGGTCGCCCGAAGCGCAACAGCGAAATATGTCAACGCGCTTCCCACGAGGCTATCGTGCCGACTTCTCCTTCCATTTCTACCAGTGATGCTCGATTTCAACTTCCCGCCTCTACTACCTGTGCAGATATTAACAGCGCAACTGAGTTGTAGGTTGCTACAATTTGTATGATGTTTCGATCGAGTAGGACGGATTTCATACAAGATGTGGCAACTGAAAAATCTTGGAATACCCTAATATACATGTGATTATTCATATAACGAGGTTTGGGCCTGTTGTGAACTTTTTTCTACTACAGTGTAGGAAACTCAGAAGCAAAGACCAGGAGACTTGGTTGTATCTTCAGCAGGATTCTTTATTAAGAAACACGAGCTGTTGGTAGCTGCAGTAACGTCAAGACAAGTCTAACTAAGGCAGTATACATTAGGGGTGGAACGGTACACAGAAGTCACGGTTCGGTTCATACCTCGGTTCAGACATCACGGTTCGGTACGATTTCGGTACAATGGAGGGAAAAGCAAAACAAAAATGCAGAAGGCATTGTATTTTTTAAATAAGTTTTATTAATAAAGGCATAGAACCAGTTTATTTGTAGTGCACTGACAATTGTTTTATATAATTAGTTTATTAATTAAATTAATAAAAAGACAAAAAGACCTAGCGATATGTTTGGTAATTGTACCTGAATTAATTTAAAATTAATTTGCTATATTTCAGATCAATATATTTGTTTTCCTTAATTTTAATTAACATTATTAATTAACAATGTAACATTATTCTCATCTGAATTATAAATAATTGATTTCTGTATAAAATAATACTACCATTAATAACGCATTCGTCTTTTTTAATCAATGTAGAATGTTTAAGATTAGTGCTCCGAGGACGAGAAATGAAAACCAATGCGATGAATGTCCAAAAGATGGGACCCACAGACTGTTTTGAAATGGAGTTGGATAAATATGTTTTGCTTTTAAAACAGTGTGTGTGTGTGTGTGTGTGTGTGTGTGTGTGTGTGTGAGAGAGAGAGAGAGAGAGAGAGAGAGAGAGAGAGAGAGAGAGAGAGTGTGTGTGTGTGTGTGAGTGAGAGATAGTGTGTGCGTGTGTGTGTGTGTGAGAGAGAGAGAGAGAGAGAGAGAGAGAGAGATTTTGGTGACAGTTGTAGGTTACAGTTTGACAAGAGTTTACAGTGTGACAAAAGGACAATGTTGTGTTTTATTGCGAGTGTACACAAATATAAGTAAACACTTTGCAGGTTTAATGATCTGTATGAACAAAATGACGGAGTATGTTTTTTATGTTTCCACTGTTCGATCGCGGCCGCGCCTCTCTCTCACACACACAAACACACACACTCCAGCATTGCAATCTTGACATCGCAGCCTGTTCATTATGTGGTCACACCAAACGCGAATAGAGCGTTAAATTCGCGTCTATCGCGTCTTGTTCGACGCTAGTCCAAAGCGAATTGGACGCGCGTATAAGCCAACGTTTGAAGCGAACGCACGTTCAGAGCTAAGCCGATGGTACAGATTATGTGTCCCTAAAGAACCCGCGTAACTAACAGTAGTTCCGCATTACATTAATTAATTTCCACGCGAGTTTTATTTATTTTTATACCGTGTATTCTCTGTGTAAATTCGTGCACCGAACCGTGACGCCCGTACCGTTTCGGTCCGGTACGAATACATGTACCGTTCCACCCCTAGTATACATTGTAGTTTATATACCTTTCAAGGGGGAGGGATTACATAGAGGTGGAGACACTCTGAAACAAAGCATGTAAATGAAGTACAGGATTCAGCTCGTTACCTGAAATTCCCCAGCCCTGATCTCATCAGCATAACAGTGTCATGTATAGATGGTGATCCAATCAGCCTGATTAGATCACTCAAACCTTAACATTATCATAGAGACAAAGGCCCAGCTGTACTTTGAGAAGTGACAAAAGGTTAATGTCAGCAAGCAGGGTGGCTTGACTTAAACTTCTTTAAATCTCATCATCTATGCCTCAAAATGGAAAACACTGTGTACAGTTTAAATACTATTGAATTGGAACCTAATTAAACATTTAATAAGTTTGTAACACTACAGGCCATAGAAATTACGGGAGTTTCCCGAGAGAAACGGGAGTGTTGTCAGGTATGGATTAATCCAGGATAAGGCCTTAGTCCAATTAGGGCATTTAAAGGAGAACTCCGTCAACCGTTATCTGAGATTTGTTTTCATGATTATCGAATGTAAATAGTTTTATCTCTACAAACAGTTTAGCCTATAAAGCTAGTATAACGCTAGTATATTGGGCATAGTGTAATGACAAATAAAAATCGCTTGTTAATACCACTAACAAGGCTCAAAATAGACCCACACTAACACGGTAGCATAATGAGGGTCCCTACCTTCAAACCGAAGCATTGAGAACTTTGTCAGAGTCCAGACAGTTTAATAAGAAGATATTTTAAACATACAGTCAACTTCGCGTATACAGGCAGGAGCCATCTTTGAAATACAGTCTTTACCAGTCGATCTACGAACACCGATCCAAGCCTGCTGTTCGCGCTCACCTTATCACAACTTATAGCTCGTTCACATTCTCACCAGCGCACTTGGATCGGCATTCGTAGATCGACTGGTAAAGGCTGTATTTCAAAGATGGCTCCTGCCTGTATACGTGAAGTTGACTGTATGTTTAAAATATCTTCTTATTAAACTGTCTGGACTCTGACAAAGTTCTCAATGCTTCGGTTTGCAGGTAGGGACCCTCATTATGCTACCGTGTTAGTGTGGGTCTATTTTGAGCCTTGTTAGTGGTATTAACAAGCGATTTTTATTTGTCATTACACTATGCCCAATATACTAGTGTTATACTAGCTTTATAGGCTAAACTGTTTTTAGAGATAAAACTATTTACATTCGATAATCATGAAAACAAATCTCAGATAACGGTTGACTAGGTAACAATGTGTAATTAGACCAAAGGTTCATTTTGCGCCGGAGTTCTCCTTTAAGTAGATTTTTATAAACGTGCCTAAGAAAAAAAAAAAACATGCTGCTGTGAATCTTGAGACAAAACAATGGCACTGACATATTTTAAGATATGTCAGTGCAAGTTGCTTTCAGCACAAACATGCATTTTAGTCTGGGACTAGGCTTAAGCCCTGTCTGTGAAACCAGGGGACAGTCCCTTCAGAAGAAAAATGGCAGAAAAGTATCTTTAACCACTTCATCTGCACATACTTAAAAATGATCCTGTTAATAATACATTCCAGATGTCTTTTATGGGATGTGCTGTAAAGCTGAATTAGAAACGGTAACAGTAGCAAATGGTCAGTGTTAATTTTTGCTTGAAATGACAGTTCCAGCAAGAGGTTTACCGTTTGAGGTTTAGAGTGTTGTGTAACACAGATTGAGGTTGTTGAGTTGAGATTATTCATTGCCAATTTGTTCAAGAGAAATGACACCATTACGAATTACATTTAAAAATGTACAGTCACTCCATATTTGAGAATAAGAGTACCAGTGAATGTCTTCGTGGGTGTAATGACAAACTCTCTAAGTCTCTAGATCCTTTTACCTTTAATAGGGTCATGCAGTGGGTGTTAAACTGCGAAGACATTAGCGAACTAGCAAGATGACAATTTTCCCCTCAAACATGCATTGTTCCATTAGTAGATGGTTGTGTGTGGTAATAAACCTAAACATTTGGAGTCATTTAGTAGCAATTATATCTTTATGATTCTGCTGGTAGAATGAAATTTGAGACACTGTTGCCTGAGAATGGGCCTTTGCTTTCAGAATAGAAAATGTTTTGGTACACTACTGTTCAAAAGATTGATGTCTGTAAGATTCTTTTCCTTTTCACCAAGGCTGCATCATTACTTCAATCATCAGTGTCATATGATCCTATATTGTATCCTTTCAATATTCTGATTTGCTGCTCAAGAAACGTTTCTTATAATTATGCCGGAAACATTATTTTTGTGGAAAACTGTAACTTTTTTTAGAAAGTTCAAAAGAACAGCCAAAAACAGCTAGCGCAGTCTATGGTGAAATGCTGTCTATGTAGGCAGCTCACTAGGTTTAAATCTCTAAAATTGAGGGGAATTGTGATATAACATGACGTGTGACTCCTAAATCAAATGAAACCACAATACAGAGTTCCTCTTGTCAGTAGCAGTAAAAAAAAAAAAGGAAAGGTTATGCTCACGGAAGCAATCAATTGGCATTAACAATGCAATCAGTGCCGATGCAAACAAGGACATTGTCACCAATTTAAAAGAAAGATCAAATTATGACAAATTTGTATTTAATTGCTATTCAAACAGCTAATTTGTTAATAAACCTGGCTAATGCATGTCATTATTTGAGTGCAACCTGATGCAGTGAAGTAAATAAGTGCTGGTGTTATTGATGGAGCCACACAGACACTATCTTCACTCAGTCAGATAACAATGTTCCCAGCGGTCTCGCAGTGTCTTGCATGCATGTAGTTACTCTCGTCCTGATTTACAGCAGTTTTATAAATGAGCAGAACCTCCTACCTGGTCCAAAGCTGTTTGTTTTTGTGGGTATATTACAAGAACAATATCTACAGGACACAGATCTTTTCAGCCTCTGGCAACCTCAGTGAGTTGGTGGACCGACGTACAGTATATCAACCATTCTGACCCATTATAGTCTGATGACTGATCTGATGAAATTGGTGATGAAATGTAGCGGTCCATAACCAGTGACTGCTATACAAACTGGGCAAACTGATAAAGAAACGTGTTTGGCAAATAGATTAAGAAGATAAATCAGTCAATTCTTAAAAAAAAAAAATCTATTTAATATTTGCATAACAATTGACAACATTCCAAAATGTAATAAAATAATACGCTTTAAACATGTCGATTTATGTGTCTATTTCAAAGGTGATTATTGATCTACATGTTTAGTTTTAAGTTAATTAACTGATATTTTAACTATTTTATTTTTACTTTTGACACTTTTAGTCTGCTATAAACCATAGCTGTCAATATTGAACATTGAAAATAAGGGAGATTTCCCGGAATCCATCCCCAAAATAAGGGATTTTTTTTTTTTACATGATTCTTACCCACAAACTTTTTAAAAAAAAGCACTAATCATTTACAGTCTAAAGAGTTTATAACTACATATCTGTGTGTGTGTGTGAGAGAGAGAGAGAGAGAGAGAGAGAGAGAGAGAGAGAGAGAGAGAGACAGTGTGTGTGTGTGTGTGTGTGTGTGTGTGTGTGTGTGTGTGTGTGTTGTGTGTGTGTGAGACCGTGAGACCAATGGTTATAGTTGAACACCGTCATTAGAACTCTATAACCGCCAAAACCGTGCTATTAAAATATATTTTTACAAACATTTTTTTATCTTAGAGATCTGTTTAAATACTAATATCAGCTTACGAGGGAAACGGAGTTAGTGGTGCTTCGGAGGCTGCTACTGCTGGAGATGATTCGGGAGAGGTCTGTGCCCCTTTACCGATCAAAGCCTTGTTTACTCGACGCGTCCTCACGAGCGCGAAGGTGCGCGCGGCAAAAATGACGTTGGGTGCGCAAGACCGATCAGGCTACTTTACTGGAGGTCTAGCAATCCAAGTGCAAGGCAAGCCACACAGATAGTTGCGTGTTCTGAGTTAACACAATCAGAGCATAAAAATACGTGATATTTTAACTCGGTGCTTGAAAAATTTCAATCTGGTTTTAGATCACGTCACAGTACTGAGTCTGCTTTGCTCAGAGTACACAATGACATTGCATTGGCTGTGGATGCTGGAAATCCTGCTGTTTTAGTGCTTCTGGATCTCACGGCGCCGTTTGATACGGTGGACCTTGCAGTTCTCCTCTCTCGCCTAGAGCATCATGTAGGCATTCATGGTTTGGCGCTCAAATGGTTTAGCTCTTATTTAGCAAGTAGGAGCTTTTCTGTTATGATTGGTGAATACTTTTCATCAGCTGCTCCTCTTTTTTGTGGGGTACCCCAGGGTTCAATCCTTGGCCCGATCTTGTTCTCTTTATATATGCTGCCGTTAGGGAACATTATAGGAAAGCATAACTTGTCCTTTCATTGCTATGCCGATGATCTGCAGATTTATTTGCCTCTAAAACCAAATGTTAGTGTCGCGCTAGACTCCCTACTTAGTTGCATTGATGATATTAAGATATGGTTGTCACAAAATTTTCTTAATTTAAACACAGCAAAAACTGACTGTATCATCTTTGGTAATCAAAATGGATCAGCTGTGAATTTGGGGGCTTTGGCTCCATATCTTAAGCCCGCTGTCAGAAACCTAGGGGTTACTTTTGATCACAACATGAAATTTGACATGCAAATCAGTAATGTTGTCAAAACGAGTTTTTTCCAGCTCCGCCTTTTATCTAAAGTTAAACCTTTTCTTAACAGGCCTAGAGAAAGTGATTCATGCCTTTATTAGTTCAAGGTTGGATTACTGCAATGCTCTCTATATTGGTTTAAATCAAAGTTCCATCTCACGACTTCAACTTGTGCAGAATGCTGCTGCTCGGTTTTTAACCAATACATCAAAGCGTGCTCACATCACTCCAGTCCTTTATGATTTGCATTGGCTTCCAGTGCAGTATAGAATTAATTTTAAGATTGTGCTGTTTGTTTTTAAGGCCCTAAATGGTTTGGCCCCGGAGTACTTATCTGAGATGTTAACCCTGCGTGAGCATAGCAGGTTGTTACGGTCTTCAAAACAAATGGTGTTGGAAGTCCCAAGGGCGAAGTATAGGCGATGGGGTGATCAGGCATTTGCTGTTGCTGCGCCGAGACTCTGGAACAAGCTACCCCCTGATATTCGCACAATTACAGATGAAACTACGTTTAGATCTAAACTTAAAACCCACTTATTTAGAATGGCTTTTAATACGCAGTAGTGGTGGGACAATTATTCTTTTTTTGTCTATGTTGACTTTTTCTTTCCTTTTTTGTTATATGTATATGTTTTATTATTTTTATGATGTGAAGCACTTTGGATTCCTGACGGTTGTGTAAAGCGCTATAGAAATAAACGTTGATTGATTGATTTTACGGGAAAATACTAAAACGGGAAGACAGCGGGAAAAGTGCTAAAATACGTGAGAAACCCGGAAAAAACGGGAGGGTTGACAGCTATGCTATAAACCAACCCAATGCATTCTCATCCCAAGGCGTCATATACTGACGCTTTTGCCAAAGCGTCTATACATCCGAGCACATGGCACCCTTTAGCGTCAATATAACACGCTTCGGTTATGGGTAGGTTTAGGTCTGGGGTAGTGTTAGGGTTAGACCACTAGGAGGCGCCATATATCTGCGTCTCATATTGACGCTAAAGGGTGCCATATGCGTTGGATATAGACGCTTTGGCAAAAGCGTCAGTATATGACGCCTTGGGATGAGAACGGGCTGACCAACCCTCTTCTTTTCATTCACATATTCACTGATCTACAAAGTCTGACAGGTAAATGGGCTGGACTCATCAAGCTTGCTTTATTTTCTTTATTGAGATTTCTGAAAGCATGATGATGCTTCTACATGTTTTGATAAACACACACACACAAAAAGATTTGACCAAATACTTAAATCCAGCAGGATGGTGGAATTGTGATCGCTACCTTCACATTTCATTCAGTCTCAGCACACATCAAAAAATTACAGCATCATTGCCATCATTAAACAATACAGCATCCATCTAGAACGTCCGCACTGAAGAAATGATTAATGGAGCATTTATGTGGTCAGCTGGAATTCTGAGCGGTAATTAACTCACTGCGATTGATCGCTGCTCGGTTTGGCTCACTACCAAGGGCACTACGGAGAACACGACTTTCCTTCAGTGTGTCAAGGCTCTTGAATGTGTGTGTGGCTTTCAGCCAGAGGCAATGGCTTTTGTCATCCAGGAGATGCCTGTCAAACAACATTTTACCACATGATCCATTGTAGTAAATAAACTTTAGAAGACAAAAATGAGACGTACAAAAGCATTATGTAGGCTAACACCCAACATGACACTAATCCACAGAACATTTTTAAGTTTTCAACAAGTTCCTCTGGGTTAAACATGCCATTATCACAGTTGAACTAATTTATACTTATTATATATACAGCTAGGTTATTGTATTGTTGTTTGTGTTGCTGATGCACATAGTAAATGAATAGAGTCATTATTTTTCCTCATGCCAATTCTAAATCCATGTGCTGTTATTTTTTTGTGGAAAACAAAAATCATCACTCAAAGGTAATGGCTTCAGCAGATTAGCACAGAAAATTATATGGATTATAGTTTTTTGGTGTTTTTTTGTTGCTTCTTTGGGAGGATTTTTTTACAGCATTTTCTGCTTATTTTTTTATTTTCCCACCAAACTTTTAGTATAAGCCTACATTATTTATTTGTTTTCTGTATTCTTTCTGTGTGGGCAAAAAAACACAGAAAGACAAAAATGGTTTTCGTTATTCCAAAGTGAATGAATGAATAAAATCTGATACTTTGCAGCAGTGGTATTTTAGTATTATCTATTCAATGTCTATATTTAGTCCCTTGATTTTCATTTTTACAATACCATGCATATTACTGATGGCAATTGAATTGTTCATTATATCAAATAGGTAGTGGGAATGGGTTGTTACTGTGTAGACATCCCTCTGGAATGGAGTGATAGCATTATAAGATTCAAAACAGGTGCAGCAATTATTTTCCAGATTAGCAGACCCAAACGCATTAACACCTTCCTGTTGAGCAGGAGCCTGAAACTGTCCATCATTTAGTAACCTTGTTTCTATCTGCTCGACTGTCTTCCTCTTATCTGCCGGATAAGAGCAGGGAAAGATAAGACTCGGACTACAAGGACATCTTAACCCTGCTCCCACATCTGAGACTGAGCAACTCTGAGTCTCTGGCCGACTGACAGGTAGCGCATTCATCCATCACAGAGATCAACAGTGCAGATAAACACAAGAGGGTATTGAAATCAGTCTGATTTAAAGGAAGGCTGGACAAGTCTCTTAGCAGCACTTATTTGCTGTGTTTTCAGATTAATTCACTATATACTTCAAAGCACACCTGACACTTAGGGTCCTATTTTAACGATCTAAGTGCATGGTCTAAAGCGCATGGCGCAAGTGTGTCTGAATCCGCTTTTGCTAGTTTAACGATGGGAAAAATGGTTGGCGCATAAAGGGGTTGTCCCTATTCTCTTAATGAGTAATGGGTGTGTGTGTTCATAACGTGCAATAAACCAATCAGAGTCTCATCTCCCATTCCCTTTAAAAGCCAGTTGCGCTCACGCCATGGCGAATTCACTATTGACATGGTGGAATTTGCAAGCGGAAAGACTGAACACTTCTCTAGCGAGGAAACAGATCTGCTCGTGCGAGAGGTAAAAGTGCGCAAGCAGACCAACCACGGGACAAGCCGGATTCCACTATATCTTTATGTACAAAATAATAATCTTTTACGTTGTAATTCTTTTATTTATAATATTTGGCATGTTTGTGTGCTGCTGGGCGTCCCTGTGTGTGTAATAAGCAGAGTGTACGAGCGTTGTGGACCCGCATATAGGAGCATATACTAACGCGTAATATGATTTAAATAACAAAATAAATATTGCGCCATTGACTTTAGACCAGGTTTCAGTTGGTCAATAGCGCAGTCTATTTCAGTTGCCTCAAAATAGCAACGCGTCAACAGATGGGCGCAAATGCATTTGCTATTTAAACAACATGGCGTAGGAAGTGAAAATGATAACTGCGTCAGGCTGAAACTAGCAAAAAACACTTGCGTCGCGCCTGGCTCTGCATTACACCGGGTGTATGATAGGGTCCAAGGTCACTACTGACTACAGACTACTTTTACTTATTTTGTAGTGTGTATTCAGGTTTCAGGCCACACCTTCTACATAATGAGAACATGCTGATGTCCTTGTAATTCAAAACGCGAAATAAACATACTAAACACGTTTTAATTAAAAAATTTAAAATGTGGAATTTTTGGTAACACTTTATAATAAATGCACGCTATTAATCAGCATGAGTAAACAGTTAATTCATAATTTATAGCATTATGCATTATATATATTTATAGACATTAATAAGCCATTTATAAATACATGTGCTATAAATGCTTTATTCTTGATTTATAAGCATATCTATAATGTGTTTAATAATTGTATTTTCATACTTTATTAATTATCATTTATGATTCAACACAGTTTTTAAGGAGTTGTCAGTGGTTCATAAGATCACTTAGAAAGTGTAAGCAAATGATTAATAAACTATTTAAATGTACATGACGAATTAACTGTTTACTAATGCATAGCTACTGATTAATAGTGTGCAGTTATAATATAGTGTTACCGAAAAAAAATTCTGTGATGTATTAAAACCATTATGCTTATAAAATGTCCTCATACTGATATTGTGAGTTAATCAATCAATCAATCAATCAATCAATCAATCAATCAATCAATCAATCAATCAATCAATCAATCAATCATTTCTAAAGCACGTTTAAAATCAACACGAGTTGACCAAAGTGCTTTACAGACCCAACCTTACAAAACATAGACAAACCAATCTGATCACACTAAATGCGTCTCTATAGCACGCAGTGTGTTTATCGTGTAATTTATACGCGAAAATGAGTTTTTACGTGCATAGGATACGCATGAGTTGGTTAGTAGTGGTGTGGGGTGCGTGTGTATTACACGCAAATGAACTGCGTGTCAAATGCACGCGAAAACTGCGTGTCGTATGCACGTAAAAACTCATTTTCGCGCATAAATTGCACGATAATACACAATGTGTGCTATAGAGACGCATTTACGTGAGAACAGGCTGGACAAACACACCATAAAACAAAACAAAGCACTAAATAAACCACAAATCTGCCATGGAATTCCAGCTCTGATCCCATAATTGGGTGCTAGAAAGTAGACAACCTGAGTCTTACTCAAAAGCTGTTGGTTTTTTGACTGAGCATTAAAAGTTTTATATCCAAGCATTCCAATATATGGAGGTCAAATCAAAGTCAAAGATGCTCACGCAACCTCCAAAGCCTTTGAAATCAGCCGTATTCCTCTTCTCATGTATTCTGTGCACACATAACCAAGGTTTGGTAATGCTCACGAAGGCATTTCCCCCGTAAACTATCTGCAAGCCCTCGGGGACCTGCAAAGGCTCAAGAGGAAGTTACCTGTAATTTGCTCATCCAGCCTGAAACATGGAAAGCTGTATTTTTGAGGACGCTTGACCTGAGCTTGGTATCGCTTCAAATCAAACCCAAGATCCTGGAGATGGAACATTGTGTTTTTCCCGGCTCTGTCCTCCCTGAAGGCTCAGAACGGATATACATCTGAAAACTTTTGTGGGCTCAGAAAAAGTGCTGGCAGGCAGGTCAGTTCAATATGCTAGAGAGAGAAACAGCAAGATCACAGTTCTTAATAATCAATGAATTCATGAGATATCACCAACTGAGAAACCAGAACCCGGAGAAAGAAGCAGGAGGGGAGGATGCTGGTTCTGGCGGAAAGAAAGTTGGCATCTCATTTGTCTGTGGCAGAATCTCCAGATTGCACCAGTCCTGTGACACCTGTGTACCCTTCACACACAGTTACTCTACAACCTCAACACACACCCACACACACAGACACAGACACAGACACACACACACACACACGCACGCACACATTTTCCTTAAAAATTGCTTCCATCACAAGTGATTCTGTCGTTGAGTTTTGTTTCCTTTTATTTCAGACTGATTTGTCCTGCAACATATTGAACATTTAAAGGGGTGGTATAATGCCCCCCTTTTTACAATATGTAAAATAAGCCTCTGTTGCCCCCAATGTGTGTATGTGAAGTTTTAGCTCAAAATACCCCACAGATATTTTTTTACATCATGTTAAAATTGTCTCTTTTTGAGGGTCAGTAATACTGCGTCATTTTGTGTGTCCCTTTAAATGCAAATGAGCTGCTGCTCGCGGCACAGAGGGCGAAGCTTCAAGAGTGTGTCTGTGTGTGTGTGTGTGTGTTAGCAGCTCTGATTACCTCACACAGACAAGCACAAAAATATCAGAAACTGTTCTGACTTTTATGTTCAAAGCGGAGTCGGACAATGATGGAGAGACTCAAGAAGAAGTGACAACATGTAGAATGCAACAGGATATTTCTGAATGGTTAGTTGATTAATTTATGTTGCTGTTGTGGAGTTAACTATATAGAGTTAGAAATGTGAAATCATAATCAACCACCCCTTTACGGCCCTGTTTACACCTTGTATTAAGATGCATTTTGGTCGATCAGATCACAAGTGAATGACGCTAAATACAGTTCTGTCATGACAACTCTCTGAGAGATTGGCATGTAATGGATATGGCAATGGTAATGTATTTAGTCTTGGCGGAATCGATCTGCTACACTGTTGCTGTTGCTGCAGAGCAAGTACAGAGACTTGCATACATGAAATAACCCCCATAGCAGATCTATACAGGTGGAGTTGGGGAAGGTGGAGGGTTTCTGAAAGCGCACTACTGCTAACAGCAAAACAATGCCAAGTATTTGAATGTTGAGCTGTAGCTCATTGGCCGCTGATGCCACAGCAACCAATCAGCTGTGCTATGTAGATAACGTTGTGATCGCTAACAAAATTAAGTTAAGGGCCTATCAGCCTGCGCCATCTAGAGTTTCATCTAAAACGTTTTGATCTTGTCCACTTTCAACCACTTCCAGAGGTATTTGAAAACGTTCAAACAATCACAAAAGACCGTCTACTCTCCGCCTACTGACCTAATGAGAAAACATTATGGGAAGCGCGCTAGCCAGACGAGATTTAAACTTCGGCTGAAGAAAGACCCAAATTTGGTTTGAAGACGAAAAACGTACCAAGCACAATGTTCTCTCACCATTCCTGATTTCTAACCAAGCAGCAACCTTCCGGTCTCTCTCTTGAATCCAACACAGAAGTGACTTAAACTGCAATTCATCGACTGGCCGCTAGAGACAGTCTCCAAAAGAGAGCCAATCCCATAAACCCCCCATGTTAATATGCCCAACTTTACAGCAGAAAAACACATGTTTACAGCCTGGTACAACAAGTGGTTTTGGTCTATATAGTTCATTTTGCCCTCATCCGTTTAAATGATATTAAGCCTTAAAGTTCTGCATAATTAAGTGCGTTGCCACTTGAGTGACAGGTGGATTGATGCTGCAGTCACTACTAGACGCTTGTCTGCTGTCTGTTCGCCGTCACGTCACCTCAGCTAATCCCGCCTCTTTGCCCATTTTCGGTTATCCGGGCGTGACGCGCTGCCAAGATGGCGACGGTCGGTTCCGTCCTCTTTGGGATTCAAAAATGCTCTGCAGAAAACTACGGGTGACGTCACGGACACTACGCCCATATTTTTTTTACAGTGTTTGTTTCTAACACACCCTCAGTGTGGTCTTGGGGCTGTCAGAGAAGAAACTAAAGCTGCTGCTCTCCATATGTTTTTCCGTTGTCTCCGATCGCGTTCTTATGTAAATTGTGCAAGCTTACTTTTTCCATTAGATCAAAAGATCTGAAAAAACCCATACATTTACCTGGCCATAAACCCTCCCCTCGAAGAAATCAGGACATAAATGGTTGAAAGTGGACAAAAGAGACGGATTAAAACACCAGGTGTAAACGGCTATGTGTCGACCTCGTCTACTTGTGATACGATCAACCAAAATGCATCTTAATACCAGGTGTGAACAAGGCCTAAGATAACATTTAATGCTGCAGTGCATCATGGGTAAACTTTTTGTCTTTTATCACATTTTTTTGTTCATAAATGTCTTTACTTCATAACTCAATCCTTTTAGATTTAGCGTTTTAAATTTGGTAACACTTTATTTTTATTGTCTGTATAACGGCAAGCTAGTAAGAGCTGTACATGTAAACCTCACACCCCTGATCTAAAGAGGTGCACTAGTGACTGACACTAGAGGCCATGGTCACAAATCTAATATTCTAATATCCATCATAAACCTTTGGGTGGAACGCATTA
Source organism: Rhinichthys osculus (assembly GCA_029959095.1). Lineage (NCBI taxonomy): Eukaryota > Metazoa > Chordata > Actinopteri > Cypriniformes > Leuciscidae > Rhinichthys > Rhinichthys osculus. The sequence continues at coordinate 8,851,794 of JARWKJ010000004.1, read as the reverse complement.
TTATCCTTCTTGATATGATGATTTCAAGTTCTCCCGGTGTCTACTCAGGTCATAATTAAGATGATATGCATTCAAGTCATTTTGGTTATGAAATTAGATTCACTGGGATGTATTTCTTTTTGTCTTTTCACCTACCGACTAAGACAACAACACAATGAAGAGCAAATTAAGCACATTAGATGCTTTATCAATGTTTCAACTTTAGGTTGCTACCACAAAGACTTTTTTTTCACACAAACCTGTTGACTCATACGCCAGGTAAATGAGAATTATTTTCTGGCAAGCTTTATTGCTATTCTTTATGAACAGTAGTCAGAATGCATACAAGCTAAATTATGCAGTCAACATCACACAACTTAATTATAACTAATACCAATTAACTTCTGCTATGATTTTTCTTCAATTGACAAGCCCCCAATTCAGAGAGTCTGGGCTCAATAAAACGGCAATGCTTTCCACTGGTAATTTTGACATTGTTGCGCATTCATCTCCTAAATACGATCATTTTGACATGACTTGAATGCAGCATTAGTTCGGGGAGGGAAAAAGCAATCTTGGATACGTTTCTTTCTACTTACCATAAATCTTTCATTCATAGCTCATCATCTCCCATACCGTCTCCTTCCCATCTGCTGGTACAAAACTATAAATCACATCCACAACTGCTTGACTGCATTGACTGCGTTTTACCTTCATTTAATGCACATGTCTATCCCACTGCCATATCTCAGCACCTGATAGATTAGCACCATTCACAACACTCTTTTGCTCCAGATATGGCTCTCTATCCCTCCGTCAGTTGGGTGTATTGAAAGCGGTGCTGACAGCCACCTGTACACTCTGTAAATGTAGTTTTGGAGTAATTTTTAGTGATGTGTGTTGGAAGAAGATCTTTTGAAAGGTTCCCCTTCAAAATGATCTTCAATTAAACACTGACATGTATTATTTAATTATTAATAATTGTGACATTTTTGTGACAAAACAGCATTTTCAATGCCTTTTACATACAGTATTTATATAAATAAACACACACACACACACAAACTAATATTGACTTTCAATATTAAAATATGGGAATCCGTCACAACAATTATTTAAAACATTTCCTTACATTTTAACACTAAATGTAGTAATATTATTTATTAATTAATAATTATAATTATTTAACATTGTCTTTGCTGTTTTCTTGTACCTTTTGTTTTGTTCCTGGTTTTTCAGAATGAGGGAATATGTTGCATTAGTCCATTTAAATATAGCAGTGTTTGATTGGATCATAGCATTTGTCGAGTTTTATGGTACTTCAATGGTTCTTATTTCTTGTCATTTGTGTCTGTGTATTTCTATTGTATAAATCATTAACATTTTTATGAACTCTTAATGGTTCAGTTGAAGAAGCAACCTGATAAATTCAGGGTCAGTGAGAGGGTGGAAAATTGGCTGTTTTTGGTGGAATTCAGGGGGAAAAGAAGACAATACTGCAGTATAGAATATGATTCCTTTAATGCACTTGCAGTTGTATTTAATGTTACTGACAAATAACTCTCATTTAAGCATATAGTCTGGGCCAATGTTTAATATCCTTCAGCTTGTTTTTTCTAACAAGAAAAGGAAACATTATAATTCACGCTTGAGTTTGAGAACTCTTTGTAATGATGTCAATCTGCACAGACAATGATTTTATGATTAGTTTTCCACTTAAGTGCTTCTACACTTCAGGCAAATTTAAAACGGAAGTCTTCATCTCAAAGTAATTCAAAACTGGGTGTGCATGTAAATGTAAATGTGTATGCACTTTTCAAAATGTGAGTGTGTGCGTGTGCAGACAAATGTACTGTTGTACAAAGCCACAACCAGCAGAGAACAGGGTGTGTTTAGCTCTATTTCCATGCAGCCACAGGCTGAGGCATAACAAACTGTGCTCTTTCACCGATGCACGTCTTTCCTCTCTCTTTTCATGCTTCGCTGAGCTTAATTCAACCCAATAGCACAGCCACATCCTTTCGAGGGTGTTCCAGTGTGATGGGCAACTGATTGAAGAGCAAACCCAGCGGTGTACATGCATTATTTTTTGTAAACATCCCACTGCACTTCTGCAAAGGTGTGGTGGAGAGATGTTCAGCAATAACAAAATACTAGCTCTGATTAGATCATTCTGACAATATTCGTTATATACAAGACCTTGACCAAAAATGTATGCACCTCTCGACGGAAATAACATTTATTATTTAAACATTTATACATTTAATAACATTTATTTCCATCAAGAGGTGTATACATTTTTGGTCATGATCTTGTATTAACAATGCAAGAGTCCAGCACTCTGTAAAGTCTTTCAATGAATTTAAGGTCTGGACTAAGAGGTGCCAATTCATGTGTGAAAATGATTCTTCACGCTCCCTCCCAACCATTCGTTCACAATTTGAACATAATTAATCTTGACATTGTCATCCTGGAAAATGGCCATGATGTGCTTTCCTTATATGGTGGTTTAAGAAATGAAAAGCTACACACTCCAATTAGTGTTAGAAAACTGTTGCCAAACATATCACATGCTAGAAACATAATAAGCACTGCAATAATGATCCAATCATAGACTCTCCAACATTTGCTTATTTAAATCCAAACAGAAACTTTTTTGGGGCCTGGCAGTGTATACTTATATTAGAAATGATATAATATATGATCATAGGACTAATGGAAAATTTGGAAAATTGATGGATGGATGATTTTTTTTTAATTTGCAGACAATATTGAAATGGTCATATACAATGTGTAGATTGTGAAAATTCCTGGAAGTGTTTGGGTCGTGTTGTAGACATGTCGAGAATATGCTGTTTTTTGCGCTGCCAAAGCAAATTCACTTTCAGAAGATGAGGACTCGGGCTCGAATTGATACGGTAAAACCAACGCCATTGTTACTGTTTCTATCACCGTGTATACAAGTGCCGAGGAAGCCTCTGGAGCTGAAATTCAGATATGGTAATGCCATTTTGTTTCCAACACACGCTGTAAGCGGTACCCAATCACAACAGACTGCGCCATCTGACCAATCAGAGCAGAGTAGGCTCTCGGAAAGGAGGGGTTTAGAGAGGACTGAATCCTTGATTGAACTGTTTCAGCAACACATTCTCATCCCAAGGCGTCATCTAACTGACACTTTTGACCATGCGTCAACATGCCGACGCACATGGTACCCTTTAAGCGTCAATATGAGACGCTCATCCTCGGGCGTCATCTAACTGACGCTTTTGACCATGCGTCTAAATCCGACGCACATGGCACCCTTTAGCGTCAGGTAGATGACGCTTCCGTTATGGGTAGGTTTAGGTCTGGGGTAGGGTTAGGGTTAGACCACTAGGAGGCGCGTCTCATATTGGCGCTAAAGGGGTACCATGTGCGTCGGCATGTTGACGCATGGTCAAAAGCGTCAGTTAGATGACGCCTTGGGATGAGAACGGGCTGGTTTCAGACATTTCTCACATGAGAAAATTAAAGTATTTTTTTACCTTGAACACATGTAGACACTATTGTAGGAGACCTCCTAGACAAAATTAAAAACCTTTAAAATAGCATAATAGGGGCGCTTTATTTTTGAAAGTCAGCAGGGCTGGAGTAAAACAAAAATCTTTACATGAAAGACATTTGAAAAGCAGCAAATTATGTGTAAATGATGAAGGCATGGTAAAAAGCTTCCATTATTGCAGTGTCAAATTGGGATCATGCGTACAGGAATGACTGGAGAGGAAAACAGCAGTTTCTCTCCAGCTGGCTGCATCACAGATCATTGGTTGAGGTCAGGGCCCAAAGGACTTGATTTGCAAACAGAAACAGAACATCGATTAGACAAATATCAGCAAGTCTCATCACATCCACTGAACATGAGTAAGACGGTTAATTATAAACATTTATTTAAGCTCCAATAGTGTGCTGTTTTAGTTCAATAACGTTTCAGTTCAAATGCAGAAACAAACTTTGTTGCTTATTTTCCTGTTATCACTGCAAAGCTGCTTTGAAACAATCTGTATTGTATAAAGTGCTATATAAATAAAGGTGACTTGACTTGACTAATATGTTAAGTTACAAAAGTTACAGGTGGTTTTAACTACATAAACATTTTGTTATTAAAACGGTTTTATTAAAGGTTTTCTTGTTCAAAATGTTCAATATATGTCATTTTTCACATATATTGCATTGTGGCAGCACCTCTCTTACCAGTCTGTCAGTAACTATGGGTGCTGCTCATTTCTTATTTGTGCATTCTGACTTCCTTTCCTGGTGTCTTAGCTCCTCCCCTTAGGATGCAAGGGAAGGATACACCTGTGTACCCTCGCTCATGACTCCTCACGAAGCTTCCTCGCCTCTTTGCGGTACAATTAGAGAATTGAGATGCCCTTCAAGATGGCTGAGTTTGATCGATTTACGGGTCAATGGCTGGAGGACGGAGGAGCAAGGAAATGAGGACGAATAAGTTTTTATCAGTTTAGTTCCTGTCACTATGAAGCCCCTCCTTCTGAAAATCGCAATTTTCTCTGATTGGTCGGCTGGACTAGGGTATTGTAGTTGGTCAACCGCTTCGAGCATGTTTTCATGTTACTTCCCTTACCATAACCACGAGATTCAGCTTCTCAGAGTGTAAACGCTAACAATGGTGTCAGTTTTGACTTATCAATTCGAGCCCGAGTCAGGTAATGAAAATGTAGAAGAACAAGCTGATCGACCAGAACCAGCTTTGCAAGCATGACTTGAACAGGATGATCCACAGTGGTACATTTTTGTTTTGTAAATAATTCTCATACATTTCAGCTTCTCTTGGACATGGCGACAACACACTACTAACGCAATTCAACCAGGCCTCGTCACTTTTTTTCCCATTGGCTATGACTTGGACGGGAATTATTGAAATGAGAAATAATGTAACATGTACGTTACTGGAAGAAAACTCAAGACTACAATCTTTAGTAGTCGAATAACCCCTGAATAACTAATCGATATAGATAATAATTCCCTTTGGAGTCACTTTGTGTCTACTTTGCAGACCTGTATAATGCTCAAACAGCAACATTACACACTAAAGTAAGTCGAAATTGTAAAAAAGCAAAATATGTTATCTTTAACTATACTTTAATTGTTTACTTTGACGTTTCAGAAGACCATATTAGAAGAACTTGATGATCCTTAATTATTTTGGGGAAGTGTGTTTGAGTAAATTGGGCTTATTATTTGTTTACAGTATTGTTCTTGGTGCTGCTGATGAGTTTCATCCAAACCAAATTATCCTTATCATAGAACTGGAAAAATGCAATTCCAGACGTCCAATTGTAGAGCACTTCTTTCTCTAATAAAACGTGCATATGTAGAGCTTGTTCCCTGTAGGTGCCAAATATGGATCTTGACCAGAAGATACTTAGTTTTTTTCATGCTAAATTCCTGTAGTACATCTAGTTCTTATTACTCAATATCAAGAGCTCCCAAACACATTCCTGCTCGTACAGACATTCTTCAGATGTGAGTGTCTGAATGTAGCAAATTGAGAAGTCTATTATACTCAGTCATTGACAATATGATTTGTTATTATTCGATTTCATTGTGTCCTGATGATCGAATGGTCTGGTTCAACGTTATATTCTAAAAAGCCCTTGTGGCTACTAAACCTAAAACTGTAGTATGACCAACACTGAAAAGTGTAAGGTTGGATGCTGTATATATAATAAGGCTCATTGACACCAAACTCAATTTTTCCCCTTTTGACTCATTCAGCAATATCAATAATATTATTAAAGCAGCTGTTATTACAATAATTTTTAAACTAAAAAACTGTGGCTGGAAAATTATATTTCTCTCACTCTAATGAGACACCTGAGTTTATTTGTCTGTGTTGACAGTTCTGGGCACAATCATAGAGAAACTTTCTCGGAGAAAAACCTAATGGTGAATTTATTTATAAATGAAAACCAGATGGGACTTGGGTTAACAACAGGAAAGTCATTTTCATTATTTGTTTGGTGGAATATAAATAGGCTACCACAGAAGTTCAACAAGTATGAAATATGCCACGAGTGAATCAGTGCAGATTTTAATGAGAAGTTACAAAGACTTATAGGGTTAACAAAGCAAAAGCAAAATCTTTCCAAGCACCAGCTGGTTGTGAATCACTGCTTGATAGCAACATTGATAAAATAGCTAGCTATCTTGCTTCTTGACTGGCTAATATTAGAAAAGTTAATGTCAAGTCAAGTCAAGTCATCTTCATTTATATAGCACTTTTAACAATGTAGATTGTTTCAAAGCAGCTTTACAGAGATAAACATACAATTTACGGTAACAGAGATTGTTTTGGCTTTATAGCGATTTTTGTATAATGTGATTTCCAGCTAAAGTTAGTTTTGATTGATTCTCTTCCAGCAAAATTATCATTTGTTATCAAATTAGGGGCCACTAAGACGACGGCGTTCTCTCTAAACAGACTTTAAATGCGAACCTGTGACCTGATGGCGTGACCTGAATGTGTTTGACTGTATGCTTGTCATGGCTCGTAGCAAGGAAGACGGAGATGAAAATAGTTCAAACACTTTCTTTATAGATACACGCGAACAGGTGAGACACGAACAATACCAGACGATGAACAGAATACAGGCAGGAACTTAAATACACAGTGATGATGAACACAAACCACAGGCAGCTGAGGAAGGTGATCAGTGTCCATGGTAACAGATTAGTGGCGGGAAACACAGACAGGGAAACACAAGTGAGGAATGAAAACAAACTGAAAGTCTATAAACATAACATAATGGTGACAATGCTACACTTTATGAAAAAATAAAAGGAACATTTAAAGATTACTTATTTCATATGCAATATTTTTTATATAGTTTTATTTGAAACGGAATAATCAACTTTCAATCGATTTCTTTATTACTCAAAGGATGCATAACTCTCTTTTCTGTATCTGTCTTATTGGATTCAGAAATATACAATCGTTTATCGTTCTAATATTAAAAATTACTTTTGTCATGACGACATGCATTTATGAAAAACAGATGAGAGCTTCTATATTATGCGCTGTTGTGCTCAAAGAATCATTGTTTGTGGTGTCCTTAATGGTTTAACAACTTTCCAATAAGCTCTTATCGTCAACCCAATAAATCCAAACATGTTCTGTTGCTGGTGAATGGCGTGTATTTGCTGTTGTATGTCCTCCATTCACAATACATCACATGACATCATGTTTCCTTTAACCTTATTGGGTGCTGTTTTGTTGTTATAGAGTGGAATTTGTCTTACTTATGTTTAATGTTTGGTTCAAATGGATTTTTCCTATATGAGTAGAATGAAAGCATGCAAATTCATTCTCTGAACACATGAAGAAAACAGATTTGAGTCAAGGCAAGTTGATTTAAAAGGGGATAAACTTTGTTGTTTTGTAAGGGCATTTTCATAGAAAACTGGCTATTTCATGGAAAACTGGCCTTTCTTTCCAAGAAAACTGGCTATTGATTTGATGTTAGAATACACAGAGGAAAGTAATTTTAAGAGTAAGGCCAGGAAGATATAGCTCTTTAAAGTATAACACATTTCCACTTTTTACAGTTATACATTAAATACAATTGAGGTCTAAAAGTCTGAGACCACAGGTTCAAATGATTCTATTTTACATTCTTGTAATAATGTAATACAGAATGTATCAGTACAAATTTGATTAACAGCTTTACAAATCAAGTAAAACATTTATTTGAGAATGTTCTAAAGCATCACCCGATCAATGTCTCAAATTTTTATTTGATTAAAACCTTGAATATTTTTTTTTTTTTTTGTGGCTAATTCTTATTCATCATTCTTTATTTAGTATTTATCATTACACATTATATTTTCAGCATAAAAATATTAATGTAAAGCACAATAGAAGCATTGTAGAACATGAGACTGATGCAATTAGCTACAATTTCAGATGCAATAGATAAGTAGAGAAAGGCCACATGCATTCTAGGGTTGAATAAAGACTTTTAAATAATTGTGATTAATCACATCCAAAATAAAAGTTTGTGTTTATATAATATATGTGTGTGTACTCTGTATAATTATTAATTTATAAATACACACACATGCATGTATAGGCCTATATTTAAGAAAAAAATATGACTTATATATAAAATATTTATATATAATATAAATTATGTATAAATATATACATATACAGTATATACATGCAAATATTTCTTAAATATATACATGCATATGTGTGTATTTATATATATACAAAATACTTATACACTGTACACACACATATATTATGTAAACACAAACTTTTATTTTGGATGCGATTAATCGTTGCCCAGCACTAAAATAAATAAATACATACATACATACACATTTTTAAATGGACCACTTGCTGTTACACATTCTACATTACAAAAATGAGAAAAAGTCAGCTTCCAAATTTGATGTGTCATAAGCGCTTGCACTAAAATATCCCAAAACAGATTGGAGCGGGTGGATGGATGAAAGGCGAGATGCAGTAGGATGGAGAGAGAGAGAGAGAGAGAGAGAGAGAGAGAGAGAGAGAGAGAGAGAGGGTGGATGAGTGCATGACACAGCCATCCTGTCTTGTCCTTTTTTTCTCCCACTTTGATGTGAAGGAGGCCTTTTCCCCCCCCTTGCTCGATTAATATTCTGGAAAAGTGCATCTTTCTGCTGCTGATGCCCAGGAGTGCAGATACACAGGTTATATTTACAAACACACAGATTGCTCCGTGTTCGACACTCTCTCGATCTTTCTCTACCGTAGCGCTGCCATCCTATTACCTGAGCCTGGCTTCCCATGCGAGTCTTGTGAACCAGCTGCCCTGCATAACGGTCATTCCCCCGTTCCCTGCCGGAGGGGCGAGATCCCCGGGGCAGATGCTTAATATATTTTTAAAAGCGCACAGCTTGTCTCCATCATTACGCAGCGAGAGCACGCAGCATAAAGAAGCACACGTGTATCATGTAGCATCTCAGCGGTGGGCTGACAGATGCAGAGGACGGGCTGGAAATGGCCTGCAGGTGAGAGGAGAGCGGAGAGCAGACACTGCATTCCAAATGTGGGAAGATGAGCATTAATGAGCTGTGGGAAGAGAGAGATTGATCTCTAGTATCAGAATCCCATTAGAGCTGCAAAGCCTTGAGTTCACTCTCAATTATTGGTCATTGGCTCTGTGACAGGTTTATGGCTTGATGGACTGTGCACAGATTTATGATGAGGATAAAACTCGGATTCATAGCCAGTTGTTGCTAATGAGAAAGCTCTCTGCAAAGCACGATAGTCACCCTGATTATTTTGCTGCATGTATTTATAGTTTCAGAAGCACTTTACAGAGCAGTAAAAGTTATTATTTAGAAATTAAATTGGCCTTTCTCTGCTGTCAACAGCCAATTATGTTTAAATTTTTACTGATATGGGTAATCATATCCTGAGGAGGTAAAGTTTTGTTATCGTTCATTATTAGTGGTGCTTTCTTAATGCTCTGTCATGACTATTGTTGACCTGAAGGAGAGAATGTCACTTCACTGTCATTCACAAATCCTCTCCTGTGGCCTCATCATGGGATCGTAAAGTGTCCTTCGTATGCACACCTCAGAATCTCAATGGAAGTAGTTGATCATCCGGGGTTTTCGCCTTTTTTAAAGGTAGTGTGGGATTTCGGATGCAGCCACAGTTTACTTGAATGGCCACTATAGTGCTTAATAAATAGTAAATAGTATCTTTATTGCACTTAAGCTGATATCATAGTTAATATCTTTTTAAAAAGTTAAGGAATTTTATATTTAATACTGTTTAAAAATGTTTTTTTTTTGAAAGAAATCTTTTATGTTAAAAAGGCGATATTGCAAAATATTAAAATAACTGCTTTCTATTTGAATATATTTTCAAATGTAATTTATTCCTGTGATGTCAAAGCTGAATTTTCAGCATCATTCCTCCAGTCTTCAGTGTCACATGATCCTCCAGAAATCATTCTAATATGCTGATTTGCTGCTCAAAAACATTTCTGGATAATAATGCTGAAAATATGATTTTTATATTTTATTTTTTACTTTACTAGCAAGACATCTGATTTTGCTTAATTGGAAGGAGCAATACCCACCTACTTTTAGTTATTGGATTAGGTCTTATGTATCATCTTGCATTAGTGAAGATTTGGTACTCCACTAAAGACTGTAAGCTAATTTTTCACTATTTGGTAGCCAGTGCTGACATTTATACAGCAAGTGGATCCAAATAAATGTTTTGCTGTCTATTTTTTTTATTCTTTCTTTTTTAATTATTATATCTGGCCCTGAGGCCCATAATAATATGGTACAGAACAGACTAAGAATGTGTACAAGATAATGTGTAATAATGGCTCTGTTGGAGCAGAAAATTGGATTATTTATAGAATTGCTTTAACGAATAGAACAGTTCAAAATTAAAGCATTTATTTGAAATAGAAACTTTTGTTACAATGTAAATGTCCTTACGCTCACATTTTAATTCATCCTCCTTATATATATATATATATATATATATACATATATATACATAAACGTATATACTGACCCCCAAAACGTTTGAACGGCATAGCCGTGAATATATACAGTATATTCATTATACTCTGAAAAGGGCTTTTTTTGAAGGCAAGTGGTTATACAAAATTGATTTATCTCAATTTCAGACATACAGTTTTTTCAGCTCAACTATATCGCTTCCAGACAGTTTACACGTCTGTATTTCTGAGTAAAGACCAGGGCTGGGTTTCCCGAAACCTTCTTCAGCTCAATTATATCGAGAGTATCAAGAATTAGATGCTTTGTTTCCAGTCAACTTGTGCATGCTTTTATCACCAGCAGGGTGGATTGCCAGGATTCTGAGCAGAAACAGAAAATATGAACATATCACACCAGTCCTCAGGTCTTTACACGGCTCCCAGTTACATTTAGGATTGATTTTAAAGTATTATTACTGGTATATAAATCATTCAATGGGCTAGGACCTCAATATATTGCAGATATGCTCACTAAATATAAACAGATCACTCAGATCATTAGGATCACATCAGCTAGAAATACCAAGGGTTAACCATGAGTCTGCTTTTTGCTGCAGCCGCAGCTGGAACCAGTTTCCAGAGGAGATCAGATCCTCCTACAGTATCACATTCAAATCCAGACTCAAAACACATGAGTTTAGCTGTGCATTTACTGAATGAACACTGTGCCACTGTTCGTCCGACACTGTTTGTGTTCAATTAGGCTAATTCAAGTGTTTTCATGCAAAGAATAAAATTGTCATTACACTGATTGTTGTTAGATTTTTAATTATATTATCCAAAGGTACATCAGCTGGCAAACCATTAAAAGCTTAATAGTCTATTTAAAGGGAATGATTGTGGTGGGGAGTTTGCTCAAACTATGGCAGCGACACAGTGAATGGTTGTTCTAAAAGACGGCGCCGTCTGCGGAGCGCTTTCAAAGGCCAGTGAAATATCAATATATGATACAATTTTAAAATATGTAGGCTAGGCTATTATAGCCTATTTTAGTTTGGATTATTTTTTATAATATCCCATGAGTCCTAATAAAAGCAATTTGCACTGTTTCTGAAGTGCTTCTTTTATAAAGAACACCGCTTTCTCATAATGCAGTGACACAGTCCCTGCACTAAAGAGACTAATTGATTCTCGAGCCATCGATATCAAATAATTGAGCACCATCGCCACGGACAGCACCTGGTAACGTCGCACGTAAGAAGGTATATCTTAAGCAGCTTCCTAAGGTATGGTTCGGGGAACACGCCTAGAAATGGTATACCTTTAGTTAAGTTATACCTTAAGAGCAGAGGTGTAGTGGTAAAAAAAGAGGTGGGTAAACTATAAATTCTGGTGGACCACGACGTGGTCAACCGGTAGCCTATATCGGTGTATGTGTATCCTGATGACATTGCTATAGGCAGGGCTCGAAAATTAAGCCTTTTCATACGCTTGTCCTTCGGACAAGTAAATCTGTCATTCGAATGAAGTGATCACTTGTCCCAGTAAAAGTTTCTCGTTTTTTTTTGTTAATTTATTCTGAAACAATATTCTCATCAGTGTTCAATCAGCTTTGATATTTAAATCGGCATATTGTAATATGCCGATTTAAATATAGGGGGTCACTGAAAAATTACAATTGCATAAAATAATGTTATGAACTTGATTTAAATTTACAAATAAGAAACGTTGGAAAGAATTATCTACTTTTAAACATAACACTAAACCGCCAGTAGGTGGCGGCAGGCGACCATCATAATGAGTGAGTCATTGAGTCATTCATACAAACGATTTGTTCAAACGGGTGATTCATTCAAGAATGAGACAGATGTTTATGAATGGGTCATTGAATCTTTGACTCAAACGATTCGTTCAAAATGCTGAATCATTCAGTAATGAAAACAGTGAGCAGGGCTCAACATAAAAAAAAAAAAAATCCCCACTGGCCCCCAGGGCCAGTAGATCAGAGTTTTACTGGCCCCTTCTATATTTTTACTGGCCCTGAAAGAAATAGAATGAAAAGCACTTTTCCATTAAACTGTATTTATTGTATACATTATGATTAATTTTTCTTGCCCCCTCACAATGACAGTAAACTAATTATTACATGAGTGATGAGTTACATAGGCTATATTTTCACTTCAAAATGGCGAAATTAGACTAAAGTATATTAGTTTGCCTGATTATTTTTGTCATACGTTTAACATTTATGACCTAAAAAACTGTCAATGAAGAAAAAATGAAGAACGCGCTGAATCTGATTATAACAAGACTGAAGCGAACACAAATTTGTGTAGCTTGCACTTAATCACACATTTTTAGGGGGGCTAGGCAGAAGTTTAGGGGGGAATTTGATTACACTATTTTTAGATAGCCCGTCGGCTCTCGGCAGGCCGGTTATGCATTTTGGTCGGCTTTTGTTGTAAATTTCCGGCAAACGAAACAGTAAGCCTACATGCCCTCATCGCCTTTCTCCACCCAGGTGTACTGCGTTTTCCAGGACACTAGGAATTAGGACTGGGCGATATGGCCAAAAAATCATATCTTGGTATTTTTTGGTTAAATGGCGATATACAATATATATCTCGGTACTTTCTACGTTTTTCTATTTGGATAAAGAAAATCTGTATTTATTTTAAAAAAAATATTTCACATCCTGCTTAATGATATCCAAACAATGTTGATATTGAAGGATATGGAAACAAATATAGTGAATGTAATGTAGGCTATGCAATATATTACGTGCAAAAAGGTGGTTAAAATCACATTACATTCTAACATTACAATCTAAAAACAAAAATAATGCTTTTGTTTTTAAAATGACTAAGGCTAAACTAAAAATGAAAATAAAAACTAAAGCACAACTAATTATATTAGCCTGCATTTGATTACCCCGTTATAATGCTTACTTTCATAAAAACATAGGCCTACTTGTAGGTTTAAAATTCCACATATGGCACATTTCACGCCAACAATAAATATTTTAGCAATATGTATCTTTTAGTCAGAATTATTGCGCTACTCTTCTATTGTGCTCGTCTGTTAGGCGCGAGTGCTTGCGGCAGCGCTAGTTCACGGAAGCTTGAATATTAGCGGAGATTCACTTGCAGAAGCTCGTCCACTCCTGACAATGAAATGGACATATTTGTTTGACTTTCTAACATTTACAGATGGAGAATATACCTGTGAAATGTAAGTTAAGCACTGAGGAAAGCACCACGTCTCAAACGCATTAAACAGCGCAAGTATTTATCTGTCAGTCAGCAACAGTATCTGTCAGAGCATCTGACAGGGCAAGCTGCTTTAAACTTGTTAACTATATCTTACCAGTTATTTTGAAGTGCTTAATATAAGCTTGTTTGTGTTTAGGACAAATTGTATGTTGTTTCACTGCAGGAGCTCACACTGCGTACTCCGCTATTTTTCAGATGTGCTCATATCAAACTACTGTATCGATAAACAGTATTGCCTCATTCCATATCGTTTAAAAAAATCGATATATTGTAGCCTACAAACTCGATTTACCGCCCAGCCCTATAGGAATGTCCTCTTTCTCGTATCAGCCTCGTAGTTCTTTGACATTTTAACACGTTATAACCTGAAGTAACATTGACACTCTTCGCGCCACTGTATATGTTTGCTGTTTGTTTTGCTGATGGCCATTCACTGGCCCGCGCGGGCCAGTGACTGGCCAATCAACTAGCCCGACATACTCTTTTACTGGCCCCGGGCCATCGGGCCATTGCTTATGTCGAGCCCTGCAGTGAGTGTTCCTGTGAGATGCGCCGTGGTTCTGCTGTGATTTTTGTTTGGAACTATTTTCGCTCCTGAAACAGAACAAAAAACAGCCAATATAGAGGGTATGCGCATGACGTCACCGTCGGCCGGAGTGAATGCGGTCACGCCCACAAGTGGCAAAAAGACTGAGCGGCAGCGTTTGTTTTCAGCGTGAACGCCGTGAAAATCACACAAAACACATCTAAAACGGGAAAGAGCTTTGCGATTGACTGTACAACTAGATTTGACCAGAAATCTGAGGTACTGTATATTTTTACAGACTGCAAAAAGCTACAGAACAGACTATATTCTGCATAATTGGATGTTTTTAAATAAACACTGACAAAAAACTATACAAGTTTTAGGGCTGCACGATATGATGATATACAGTATAACATTAATGTAAGTGATCACTCGGATTTAGACCTATCTATATTGTATTTACAGGCAAATTGTCTTCATTTATTTCCCCAGCATCGAAATCAGGCACATATAAATGTCAGGAAACACGATTCCTGGCTGCATGTCAATATCCATGGATCACTGGATCTTTGATAAGTTGTAAGGAACACTATATCGAGTCCAACTTTTAGTTTAAACTGATAATAGTTTGTTTTACTCGCGTTAACGCAGTTTCCCCTATTAACTCCAGTCACGAAGCAGCTCTTCTGCCACTCAGTCCCGCTGAGGGGGGCGTGTTCCGGCGGGGAAGTGACGTTAATGCATTCCCTCTATTGCATCTAAAATGTAAGTGACTTAATTTTAACTGTTTTTTTTATTGAACTGTTGTAGGAAATCAATGTCACGTTTTCAATCGTGATGGTGTTCAGGAAAAATAATTGAGGTTGCTTAACATATGTTATTAATATAAAAACTCCACATTTAGATTTTTTAACTGAGTGTGTGCACGCGCTCATTTGTGTAGATTTCTCCTCGAGAGGCTGCGCGAGCGTCAACAGCACAACCTTACCGTCCATCAGTAATAGTCAACAACACTGACAGTAATGCAGCGCAATATGAAAGAGTTCGTCTTAGGTTTAACAACCTATGAAACTAATAATGAACAATATGAAACTAAAACGGCATAAGCTTAATTTATAGCTATTTAGAGGTGGATAAACGCAATTTAGAGGTGGATAAACGCACTTTGGAGGTGGGTAAACGCTATTTCCGAATATTGGGAGG